>VWZY01011490.1:7395-22190 GCA_013399075.1 Chloroceryle aenea | reverse complement strand
TTATGTTGTGCTGTAGGTTTTAACCGGTAGTATAATATTAAATACTAGTTTCCTGAATCATCTTTCTTCTATTGGAAATTGATGCCTCTCATTGTTAAATGACTAGTTCAGAATCATCAGAATTGTTTTGGATTAAAGAATGGGGAGTTTCTTTAGTAAATATTATTTCAGTAATTCCAGTTTAATTTGGACTTACTGTACTTGCAATTAAACTAGTAACTAAACACAGTATTTCATAGAATTTTTCAAATTACAGTAATAATATAGGAGAGGAGAAGGATGTTTAATAGGATGTTTCCTACGTATAGTAAAATCGGAAAGTGTAAATTTTTGGTTTGGTAAATTTTTAATGTTGAGTGCTACTGCTTTTTTTTTTTTTAAATAGTTGAAATTTGTGTTTCTAGGAGCTTCCCCCAACAATTTTTTTTTTCTTTTAAAATCAGATTGATGTCAAAAGCTTGTCAAATTTCTACATTCCCTGAGTATAATAGATGCTGGAAATAATTCTTACAATGCTGTTTTCAGGGTGTGAGAGTCCATTGTAACACAGCTGCTCTATCCAGGTGTTGCATTGTTCTCAAAGCTGAGGGTGTAAAATAGAAATCAGTTGCTATTGCTGCTGTACGTAGTTGTTCAAGCATTCCTGCATTAAAAGTTCGTAAACTGGTGATAATTAAACTTAAAATTTTTAAGAGTATATCTTCTGAAAACTAGGTGCTTCAAATAGGCAAATGAGAATGTAGGCCTTGAGGCAGTGTTGTTTGTGGTTTTGTGTTTTCTTGGTTTTGGTGGTGGGTTTTTTTTTTTTACTCTGTAGTCAGCTATGTTTATTCAGAAAAATTAAATTCCAGGTACAGGCAGATATTTAAGTTGCTGTAGTTGTTACTGAAGTTGATATACTTACTAAAGTAAGCTAAGTGGTTTTAGGACAGTCTTGAATTAGTTTGTGGGTCTATACTAAGGTTCACATTCATCAATATTCCCACCTCCCCCTGGACCAATTTTTCATAGCTAGAGTACTGCAGTTACAGTGTCCCTAAGTGAAATATTTTAAAAAACAAAACTTGGAAAATCAACTTCTATGTCTTGGACTGGCCGATTTTACATGCAGTGTATTAACCGCTGCATCAATTACATCCTTAAACATTAATTTAAAAATGTTGTTCTCATTTGTTGTTCTCAGAACTGTTGTTCTCATTAGGGGATGGACTAGATGATCTTTTGCGGTCCATTCCAGCCCTTGACATTCAATGATTTCCTGTAGTACCTATCATTTGACACATACTTTGCCCACAGTTCTAACTAGATGTGGTTGCTAAGATGATTTTTTTTTTTAATATGGAAGAGTGGAGGGAGGCTGAGTGACCAAAATCATGTAGCTGAAACAGGGTAGCTCAAGAGATTGTCTGTGTTTCTAGAGGAAGTTGCTTCATTAGCTTACATTTGGTGGGTTTGGTTAATGTGCTGAGCGTTGCTAACTTGGACTAAAAATTGCAGAAGGACCCCTGCTTGAAAAATGGAAGGGAAAAAAACAAAACAAAACACTAGCTCTTGAATTCTTAGTGTTTAAATACATACCTTTTGGATTATGATCTGAAAACTGTCTTCAGTCTCAGCCTAAACTTTAGGTTCTGGAATTGTTTTAACTGATGCTCTGTGCTTGTTTCTGAAAATGGGGCCACTTTAGGTTTTTTTTGTGTTTTTTTTTTTTTTTACGTTTGTGTTGTGTTTTTTTTTTTTTCTGCTACAGTTCAGTGTTTAGGCTAGCAGTAAGTATTCAGTTCTCTGAGGCAAGAGGTGTGGTAGTGAGCATCTAGCAGGGGATGAGTTGAATGTCTTTTCCATTTACTTTGGCATATGTGTGAATTATTCTGCTTTCACCTTTATAACCTCTTCTTCCATATGCTTTTTCAACACCCTCCCACCCCCATTTTAGAATTCCAGGATGACTCTCGCCCTGAGATTTGCAGCTGATAGTCCATAAGTGCACAGTTAGGTATTTTAACTTACATAAGGAGGAGTATGAGAGTATAGAGTTAAAGACCTTGTCTTTGCCCATTAATGTCTCTAATTTAATATGATAAACAGTACCCAAAGGATGTCTAATCTTCTCTATCGTGATTTCCTTTTTTTGGGGGGGAGCTGAAAATCACTACTGAAAGTATGTAGCTTTGAGGGGTCATTTTAATCTGTCAGTTTCCTCTGCAAGGTATTCATATATAAAAAAAAAAAATGTACTAATATCATGTTTCAGAAGGTACTTAATTAGCTGGGATTGAAGGGAGGCTTGTATAGAAGGTACAGAAGAGTCTGAATTTGACCATGCAGAGAGTGGTGTTACGAGTGGGACAGGCAAAACAGCCTTCCATTTTCATGTTTGACAGTGATACAGCGATTTGGAGTTTGGGGGGCAGGGGTTTATTGCTGTGTTTTGCTTGTTTTAACTGTTTATCTGTGCTAGATAATCTCCAGATAATCTATCTCAGGACCCAGAAATCCTCATTTCTGAGACTTTTCTTCTGGCTCCACAGGTCGGTCTAAAGCTACAAGTTTCTAGTTTGCAGGAAGTCAAAGTTTTCTGTAACCCTTCTGCATGCTACAATTTTTTATTGTTTTATTTTTTTTCCTAAGAAGGCCTGTCCCAAAATGCACGTACATGTGTATTCCATTAGGAGCTTGTTCCTACTTGGAAGGAACAACCAAAGTGTTATAGTACAAAAGAACTTAGTCTGACATGAGAGAGATTGCTGTTGTTTTGTTGTTATAAATAGAAATAGTACAGCATTGATGTTGGATTCATTGAGGTATTTTATCCATTAGAGCTGCAAAAAAATTAGTTCTTCATGTTATGAGACTTATAAACGATGTCACTAATTAAAATGCAGTAGAAATAGAAAATGATTCTTCAATAGGAGAGCAACAGTTATGCACAATATGTGACAGGTTAAGCTCTCATTTTTTTAAAGAGGTAATTAATCACGAATGACTAGTATGAATTTGCAAAATTACAGCAAAAGCTTCTCAGGTTTAATGTGTACTTTTTAGAATTATTTGTTTGGAGTACTGAGAATTCTTTTTTCTAGTAAAATAACCAGTTTTTTTTTCAAGGAAAAACAACTTTACTATGTTCTACAAAATTATCAGGGAATCTGTAAATGGCTATTGCAAGAACTCCAAATGCAACACACCAACAACAAAACCTTCAAAACTCCTATGAAAACTTTGTGAAATCACAGAGGTCTGGATGATCTCAGGTATTTGTGTCTTAGCATGACTAAGACTGCAGAGTGTGCAACTGCAGGCTGGGAAAGAAAGAGGAGAGATGTTTTAAGTGTAGCTGTTTGAATGATAAGGAAATTCTTCAAATATTTCATGATGATAATGCGCATCTGTTGCACTGATGTTAGGGTGGATTCTGTTATTGAGCATTGGCTTGTGTTAGTTCTCTCTTTAAGTAGTAAACATACTAATCTAGGATGCAAACAGTAGTTAAACTGAACTGATCTAACAGTTGGATTCTCTTTAAAGTTCTTTAAATATGGGTGTATATTAAGTTTTTGTTTGTTTTGTGTGGGTTTTTTTTGTATTTAAAGGCTTTTTATTCACATAATTACAGCATATTAGTGACTCACTAATAATAAGATATATTTAAAGCTTTATGACAGCTTGAACTGAATTGAATGGGGTTGGGATTTTTGTTAGTTTTGTTTAACCATGCAAGCTGCCTAGTGCTTTAGTGGATTGGACTACTTATTGTAGATAGGTACCCTAGATAGTTTCTTTTTAAAATTAATTTCATCATTATCTCTTCTATGTAGACTAGTTAAGCATTATTGTCTTATGAATAGCATATTATTTGTTTTAAAAATGAAAAAAAAAAATTTGCATTACCAAGTTATTTTAAACTGTATAAGCCTAAGAACATGCCCAATAGCTTACTGAATTTTGAAGGCTACCTTAAAAAAAAAAATCATTTTACTGCTTCATGCTTTTTAATGCTTTCCTCCTTGTTTCCTCTTGTGTTTGTGCTTTTTTTTTTTTAATTTAATTACTCTTATTTATATTTAGGGGATGGGGGCAGGCGCTAATAACAAACTCATTGTTTAAAAAAGATTGAAATTTTATATCCTCCTTTTGCATACTTTAATTATCATTTCATCATTGTACTATTTTTGATTTTATTTTTTTCTTTTCTTTGTCCCAGACACTTTTCCATGTACTTTTTCAGCAAGTGCCTGGGAATGGGAGCAGGCTAAAGAGCAAATCTTCAAAGAGAGGAATTTTTTAGTATACTTCATAGTTTACTTGAGCAGCATTTGCCAGTTAAGTGTTGTTAATTGTTATGGCACTCTTGCTGAGTGTGTAACAGCAGAATTCTTTTTCAGAATTAATTTGTGTTTTGGACTTGTGAAACCTTTGAAATGTTTTCAAGGCTGTCTGTTGGTGGTTGGAATTATAAAGGATTTTCTCATCTGCAAATGTTACCTCCAGCTGTATATCGGTTCAGCAGGAAAATGCTAAATTCCTTTCTTTGTCCCATCTCCTAGTCTACAACGGATCAGAGACTGGTATATTCTGGCAGACTGCTTCCTGATCATCTGCAGCTGAAAGATATTCTCAGAAAAGTAAGCTTTTTATCAACACCATATGATATTTGATAAAAACTCCTGTTTTGGAAAAGGGGACTTAGATTTGTGGTGTTTAGCTTCATTTTGTTGTTGTTGTATTGAGAGATGTAACCATATAGTTAATACGTTCTGGAAAATACATGTAGGATTGGGATACCTGTGTTTTGAGGCATGTTTCTGATTGCTGGGAGGGCACAACTAGGCTACATAAGTCCCAAACCAGTGATGTGTAGAGTAGAGGGGCAATTTTGGACAGTTCTCACTACAGCATAAATGGAATCCTTTAACAAATTTGTGTTGGTTTGGGACATAACTTCATTTCTTGTACATAATTAAATCCAAGAACTTCCATTAAAATGTCACTTGTATAAGTGAATTAAGGGTAATATAATTATATGCCAAACCAGAGTTTTAAATTCCTGCATAGTTTGCTAGGAAAGCTATTTACTATTCTCATTTTATTTGTGGAATCATGAAATGGTTTGGGTTGGAAGGGACCTTTAAAGGTCATCTAGTTCCAACTCCCCTTCAGTGAGCTGGGATATCTAGAACTAGAGCAGGTTGCTTGGAGCTCCATCCAACCTGACCTGGAATATTTCCAGGGATGGGGCTTCTACTACCTCTCTGGGCAACCTGGGCCAGGTTTTCTTCAGCCTAAGTGATGAACTTTAAATTTCTTTTTAGCTTGTATCTTACATTGATCAACTATTAACTGTTCCTGGTGATGTTTGAAAGTTTGCCTTCTTTTTTTTTAATTCTGATGATTCATTTTGGAGAAAAAAAAAGTTAATAATCTAACCATGGATTCTTCAGTCAGCTTTTACATTAAATCCAAATCTTGAAATACATGCACTTGGTTTTCAAACTGTTTGATAGTTTGGATTGATGCTACCAAGTAATATGGACCTTAGTAAGTTAGTAAAGTTCTTTAAAATAGACTAAGATGCTATTTAAGGCAGATTATCAAGAGCTCTGTTTCAGTTTTGATGGTAATAGAAAAATCATGTATCATGCTAATAGTCTTAAAACTCCTTGAAAACAGATTGGGATGCATCAATATTTGCAAAATACTTTATTAAACAAATGCACAGTTTTTAATCCCAGGAAACAGGTAAACTCTGTCATACAGTACCTGGGTGTTGGTAATGATTTTTTTATGTAATATGTTGAGGTAAAAATCAATGTACAAATGGCAAGAGTGGGTCAGTTACATTTTAATATTTAGTATGGAGGAAGTCTATAAAGGAGAATAATGCTTTAGTGAAAGGGGACAACTGAACTTCGGTTTTAAGTGCTGAGAAACCCATACAGAAGAATCTTGAGTGTGGCTTGAGCAGACTGACACTGCTGTAGCTTTATAATCTTCATCATGAAATAAATTTCATTAAATGGGAGTTAACAGCTTACCAAAAAATGATTGAGATGACTGCATATAGTTTTATTGGAAAATGAGCTGAAAATATCACAAAGGTTAATTTTGTTCATTGAGGGCAAAATGAAGCCTGAATCCTTTAAATTATGCCTGATTACAGCATACTACTTCTAGGAAATGCGATTTCAAGCCTTGCTTATGTGCTATAGGAAAAACTCTAATCTTCCTTCACTGTATAGGCTCTATATTTGACAAGGCATTTTAGTAGCAATGGGCATTGGTTTTAGTTTGAGTGAATTTAGAAAATGCTTCTTAGTCTTAAGCACAAAGGTAAAAATTTGTTTTGGAAGAATAGTAGTTTTTTTGTGCTTAAGCTTTTGAGAGCTTTTGGAAAAAAGGTATGATTTCAGTCTCATTCTTTGCCATATTATTCCTGTTTGATTAGCTATAAATTCCTAGTATTATCTGAGGATATAAATCTCTCAACTGAACTTTATGATGCTTGCTGTTTGATATGGAACAGTGTCACTTTGCTGATATGAAATACCTTGAAGGCTGAAGTTGGGGCACTCATGGAACATAGCGATGCTCAAAGTTATTTATAAATAGAAGTAAATTGCAATAAACTAACATGCTGAATAGAGCACGACACTGTAAGCTTACAAGTAATATGTACAGCTTCCTTTGCCTTTCCAAGTGGCATAAGAAAGAAGGTAGGTAGTTATGTTAAAAGCTTTTCATGTCATCAGAATGATGATTTTTCTGTTCTCCAATCACTGCTTATTACCACTGACTGGTAAGAAATGACACTTCATATGTGAGGTTGTGCTTAGGGCTAGAAACTTATACATGGGGAGGAGTGGAAATGAATGTGGCTGTGGATAGGCTATGTCAGCAGTAATGCACAGTAGTCTACAGAAGCAATTACCCACTTCCTTTTATTTCTAAAGATTAAAACTTTAACACCAAAATTTTATAATTTTTAAGGTTTATTTTATAGTTGAAAATAAAATCCTCACTTGGTATTTCTAAATCTCATCTTATTAAAAAATGGAACTTAACTGCACCCTGCTGATTTTTCAAAAGAGGACGAGGGGTTTTGTTGCTTTTCCTGTTTAGAATTTGGTTATTGAGGAAGCTGTAGTGTGCAATTTAAATGCACAGCCATAGCTGTTCATGTTGCTATGGCCATATAAGCTTTAGGCCTGCAGATAAAATGGGGTGTTCATATTTGGTACAGTGAAATAGCTTCAGATGGAAGTTTTTACAGCATCTATGTTGAACTCTGGGACTGGGGGTAGGATCACATTCATGCAGAATTGGCATCGGTTGGCCACTTGCATGCCGACATGGCTTCAAGTGGTGTCACTCATTTGATTCCTCACTTTGAAATATTTAGGAATACTCAAGTACCATCTAGCGCTTCAGATAACATTCCCTGGATGTGGAATATCTGCAGCCGCTCTTAGCTGATTTTCTGTTCATCAGGCTGGAGCGTGGTAGAGGCAGTGGCTAGTACATTTTTCTTATCTTGGGGTATATAATTGCCTACATTTTTTGTTTACCATGATGTATTTGCTGAATAGCACTTCATTAGATCTCAATGTAACTGAACTTTAGGGAAGTTGAACCCTCTGAAGGGCATTTTTTTTTTTTTTTCCAAATTAAGACTTAAATCTTGTGATATACTACTTCATGTTTCTCTTTGTGGTCTCCTGTTTGTTCTGCTATACTACAATTCTAGGGAAAACTGATGGCAAATGAATATTCAATATATTGTTGTGGACAATAAGACAAGAAAACACTAGTTGTGAAACAGTGGGCTTGTGCTAGGCTCAAGTTTTTGCTTTATGATATCTGCATTTATATGGTTTCTTTACTTATTTAGTACATTCTGCAACTTCAAAAGTGGAATTTTAAAGACACTTTTTACTTGTGATTTTCTCAAATATTGTTGCTTTAACTCTTCAATTTCTTTAATTAGCAGGATGAATATCATATGGTTCACCTGGTATGTACTTCTCGGACACCTCCAAGTTCTCCAGAACCCAACCCCAGTGGAGAAGGTCATGGAGTTTCCACCTCCAGCAGTAGCTCAGTGAGTTGGCTTTTTTGTACACAGGACACACATTTCTTCTCTACTGTGGAAGCTTTCCAGGGATTTCTCTTCTAATGGTTAAAATTTGACTAAAATAGCGTGGTGAAAATAGAGCCTGCTGTGTGAATTTGTACAATTAGATGTGTTTATTTTCAAATCTACCATTTGAAAAAAGGTCATCTTTAAGTGAAGTTACACTTTTAAATAAACAAAATTGTGTTTATTAGATGAGAAAGCACAACTTAAACTATCCTTTCTTTCTAACACTTTATTAAAAAGTGCATTTTCCTTTTCTCTATATTCCCCATATCTTTGGCAGAAATTGAACAGCATGGATTTTTACATAAAAATGAAGTTCTGATTTATTTTGTGAACATTTGCTGATAAGAGAAGTCAAGTTAATGCCTTTGTCGTGAGCTGGACAGCTGGAGCTTGGCCAGCTTCATTCTGCTTGACAGGAATTGGCCAGTACATGTGTAGTAGCTTCAAGATAGTACTGGTGTCTGCAAGACAGTGAGAAATAGGAAGTGCTTTTAACAGTTTTTTAGTTAAGCTGTTCACAGAACACTTTTGTTCAGCATGTTTTGAGCCGCCCCCCTCTTCACACCCTCCAAAAATGCTGTTCTTTGGTTGTACGCTATTTTAACAGGTGCAGGTCATGTTTCTGATGACTTATCATTACTGTAGTTCTCTTGGCTTTTTTGAGAGTTGGCAGTATGGCTAAGTGACCCTTGAAGATTAGTCAAACAGGAATGTATAGAGTGATGTCATAGGTACTTTTCATCCGTGCTGTGTTGATTTTCAGCATATGGGAAATACCCTCTCAGTAATAGACTGTCTTTGTTCTTCTGTTCATGGGCTACTGTTTCAAACTGCTGTGAGACAGAAACAAAAGCAGTTTTAGCAATAGTAGAAAGCAGACTGGTTACTTCATCTTTTCAAAGGATTTATTTGCAAGCTGAACACAGGGGGCCTCTTTTGTGATTGTTATTGCAGCACAGATCAGTTGTAAATTTTGTATTTAAATGACTGTATTAATGACTGCTTAAAGTAGCCAGTATGCAGAGTGTTAAGTTCATAATAATTTGAAGGAATTGGTCTAAACCCAAAACTTGAATAGCCTTTTTTCCTTCACATTTTTTTTCTTTTTTACCCCCACTGTCTAGTGGTAATTTTTTCTTGTTTTCCTTTGTAGGGCAAATGTGATAGGGGTGTCTTAAGTACTTGCACCTCCTCACTTCCTGAGTTGTCAGAGCTGAAGAGGATTTTCTACTGAGTAAAATTTACAGTAATGCTTAGCAACAGAATTTTGAGATTTATTAAAACTAAAATTACACATCTCAATAGCTAAACTGCAGTCTTGTTATGGTGACAACAGTCAGCTGTTGTCTTGCTTCCAGCTTTAAGTATTGATCTTGGAAAGCACTGAAGGTCTGACACACTAGTTTTGAGTGTGTGTCTGGGAGCCCAAGTAATTTCTGTCTACTTCCTCATTCCCATCCCTTGTCCCCTCCCAGCAGTGAACACAGCTGGTTGGCCTGGGCAGCTGACACAGTGAAAGGTATGATAATGACCAGCAGAAGGTGAAACTAGAGACAAGAATAGAGCAGTGGTATTTTAAGCGACTGCAGGCACAGTTGTCTCTGAATATAAAGTTGTATCCTGAGGTTGTAGTTACTTTTGTGAGGAACAGCCACTAGAATTTTTGTTGCTGCTAAGTACTGTTTTGATTAAGCTTTAGTTTTGTTCAGCTTTTTGAGATGTTGATTCCCAGTGATACGTGGTTTTCTCTGGGATCTGTCAATTGTTGAGTCTTTTTGAAAACTTCGCAGTTTTTTTACATGTGCACCTGAGTGCAATTTTGAATTTCTGTTTTCACTAAAGGTGTGCCAGAACCAGTAAAACCCTAGAAGATCTGCCTTGTGCTTGTATTCTCAACAAAACTTGAGGCAAAACATTGAAGCATATTCCCAAACTCATTTCTTTTTATTTTTAAGAATTTAGACCATTCTGGATCAACTGCTGCCTCACCCACAAACCAAGAAACTGCATCTACATCTTTGAACACTAGTACAGATGGAGTGAGGCATCGCAATCTACCACAAGCACAAACCAATACCCTACCAAGACACCAGTTCCCTTACTTAATGCAAAGGTAAGTGAGCTTGAAGCAACCCTCATCTCTTTGATCTCTTTAAAGTAGTTGAAATGTTCAGTTACGAAAAAAGTGTCTTAATCTATTCCGCCCCACTCCGGGGGGAAAAATAGTGAGTTCTGAGATGATAGCTATTATTTCCTTTGGGAATACTTCCAAGATGTCTTCCCATAAGACTTTTTGCCAGTATTGTATAGATTCTAGAGATTTTCTTTCTAGAATGTTGAAACAAAACAGCTTAGGAACCTGCTAAGAGTAACAGTAGTTTCTGTCACTGGAAAGAAAACAGCTGTCAAGAACTGTTGAAAATATATTTAGTTCCAGTTCAATTTACATGCTTTCTTCTTAGAGTTAACTGAGACTTGACTAGTCTTTCTAGTTTTCATTCTGAATTCCTTCAAGTCTGCTTTATTTTTGTATCTGAAATGTACAGTCTGAGAAGAACGTGCCTTTGCAGTGGGTGGATCACTTATGTTATTCTGACTGCATGCATCTTCACAGAAATATATCAATTAAAATACAGTGGAAAGTGTCAGTTTGGGAGACATTACTGTGTTTGAAAGAATGAGCAACTTAGAAGTACATAAATAAAAATACTATGTCTTCATTAGCAAAGAATGTGAATTGAGAGGAGTGGATATATAAACTGTGAAAGAGGTACTAAGAACCTGACATCAACACTGCATGTATTTCAGGGTTTTGTGTCTTATCTGGATTATATTTAGTTTTGACTGTATTAGCTTACCTGGAATAGGTTCCTGTTTGTCGCCAGTGTGCATGGGCAGTGCACCTAAAACATGTCTTTCAATTTTAGTGTAACCAAAAAAGGAAGCCAGATGGTGTTCCAAGAGCATTCTGTGTTGGCAACAAAACTGTGATAAGGAGTGACTGGAGATTCGCTTCTCAAGTGCGTTCCTCATCTTAAGAGAAATGCCAAAATAAAACAAATAATCCTAGACCTCTGTGGTAAAATTGATTCAGTGGAACGCTATCAGATCTTCATGGGCTGCTGGATACTGGCTGTGCCCAGCTTCAAATAGTCAGTGCCCATGCCTTCTGCAGTCTGCTGCTGTCTGCTTAAAAAACACTTTTTAATGCTTCAGTAATTTTGTCAGATGCATCAGTTTTTGCTTCAGGGCACTGCTACTTGTATTCCAGCAGTAAGAAAGCTATTTTTTAGCTGCTCCCTTAAACATCATTTAAGGCAATGAAATCCAGCTTTAATGTATTACATAGACAGAATGAGACTCATTATGAACGATGAAGGCTTGTAGCTGAAATGTACGTTGCCTTGTGGGTATTATGGTTTCATGACCAGTTTTATTCTAGCTGTGCAATGAATCATAGGCTCTACTGATGGGAAAAAGGCTCCCGATGTTTCAAGATCTATGTGAGGGTCAGTTTTCTTGAGCATTTTGCAACACTGGCCTTAGTAACATCATTTGTACAAATAAGTAAAATAACTGTTAGGTCACTAAATGGTTTTAATGGTTTTTCAGTTTCTGGCACAGAGCTGTAGTGTGTGAGTTGAATACCCTTTGGGAAAATTTTTAAATTTTTAAATTTTCTCTGTAATATTTCAACACTTTCTGTTGCTTTTGAGCTTTTGTAAATGCTGTTTTCTAAAGATCTAGGCTTGAGATGGGACTGAACAGATAGTTTATGTATATACCAAGTTAGTCTTGCTGTGAAGAGCAAAAACAGCATTGTCTGCTCCTATGGACTTAGGTGTGGATCAGAGCCATGCTGTGCTTCGTACTTGCAAAGAAAACAGAAGGGCTTAGTCCTTAAATGGCTTGTGCTTCAGATTGGAAGTGTGCTTGGAAGCTGTAGACATGAAACATCAATGCAGTGAGATTATTTGTCAAGTTTAGGCAGCTAGTCTAGTGAAATGTTTTCTTACGTTGTACACAGTAACGTGTGAAAGCAAAGAACAAAATGACATGCTGGCAGCAGGCAGTATCTTCTAGCACATAAATAGCTTGCTTCATCACTTTGCTCACTGTTTGTTTGGATTTTTTTTTTTTTTTTCAAGTAGCAAATAGCAGAGGATTTTGAAGTCTCACTTGAAGTTTATATCCCAGAGTCCTATGAAACAAACCCTGAATGAGAGGTCTTTGTCAGTCAAGGACATTAAACAAATGCAGGTATTGTCAGTCATGCAGATGACAGAGATTAAGCTTTAAAGTCTGAATAAAAAGTCTTATTTTTCACTTGCGTTGAGCAGTATCTTTGTGATGAGACTATCTAGTTAGCTAGTCTGACTTTACCCTCGGATTGAATCTCAGCTAGCTCATTTTAGGTGTTTTCCATAGACCAAAAAAAGTAATTATGAGTATTTTAGCTGTTTAAACAATAGCATGTCTCTTCAGAATTTTCTGAAGCTACCCCCTACCATTTGAACCTTAAAAAATGTTTTTTTCACTTATCTGTTCTTACACTGCCTGTTCTGTTTTGTTCTCCAGTCTTGAAATGCCTGTGGCTATCCAGCTTGCTTCTCTACTCTTGTGCTGTTGCTGCCGTTCTTTTGAAATACTCTGCTTCCTGTCTCTTTCTCCTTCTGGAAAAAGAGGAGGAGAAAGCATGTGCTACTTTCTTTTTCTTCTATCAGCAAGCCAGCTTGCTTTGTTCACAAGACCCTCTACCTTTGGAGAGGTTCTTTTCACTGAAATACATTACACTATGTTTCAAGTTTTTCCTGAATTTCATAAGCTAACTTAATACCCTGGCAGCTGTGATAGCTGTATAATTGACATCTACCTCATTCTCATTTTTGGTGAATAAACAAAAAGGTGCCAGTTGGCATCTTAAGCCAGAAGCCAGTTCTTGAATATTCATGTCTACTTTTTCCTCTTTAATGGAGTCAGATCTTGAAAAGCTAAGTCTTGTGACCTTTTGAGAAGCATCTCCTAGAAAAGCTATTGGGGGGGGTGGGGTAATAAATAAAAGCCCACCAAAATATTTGAATGGGAAGGGAAAGAACATGACTTAACTGAAATCTTTTGTGGTTTGTCTTGGTTGACTGGTTTCTTAATCTACTGTTAAGCTTTAAGACGTCAAGAAAGCAACTTCCAAAAGCTTGAAAGAAGGTAAAGGCTCAAATCCTAATATTTCTAAACAGCTTATCTATGAGGAAGAGCTGTTAGCCTAAGTACTCACAACTGTTGTTTAGCTCAACTTAGCAGTTATAAAGAAGAACAGCCCTAAAATCTTTAACTGATGAGGAGGAGAAGCAGTGAATTCCTGCAGAACTCTGGCAAGTTAGGTAGTGCTGACTATTGGTGACTGAACTGCAGAAATGGTTGTGGTTGAACAGTGAGTGGTCCTGGTGTTTGCATCCCCATGGGATATTCCTGCTGCTTGAAATTGAGAAGTTTCTCAGCGATTTGTCACAATGTAGTATTTCACAAAAACCATGTTGAATATTTGAAAAATCTTTACATTTTGAGGGTTAGATTTTTTTTTTTAATAAGGATCAATGTTTTATGAGTCTGAGGAGTCTCATTTCTCAGAGTGTTTGTTAGTTCAGGGGATAGAAAACCACATTCTTGGAGCTTGTAGCAGTAAAGATAAAACCATGAGTGATGTTTTTCAGTAGCAACTTGACAGCTTTACTGTTCTGTCATGTTAATTATGCATAAATAAATAGCATTAACAGGGCTGCCAGTTCACCCTTGCAATTTTTGAAAGAAATGTATTGGTTTTGCTTAGGTAGGTTACTTCAAGGGTGATGGAGCCTGGTCCAGGCTACCCAGAGAGGCTGTGGAGTCTCCTTCTCTGCAGAGATTCCAAGCCCACCTGGACAATGTGATCCTGGGAAACCTGCTCTAAGCGAACCTGCTTTAGCAGGGAGGTTGGATGAGATTGATCTCCAGAGGTCCCTTCCAACCCCTACCAGTCTGCAATTCTGAGAGTATCGCAGTTTGTCTGTGGTATCGGGAAAGCAGCTTTTGCTTCCTTTCACCACCACCCCCTCACTACCCATTCCAACTCCCAAAGCTATTGTCAAAATGGGTTATGACTAAATACAAACACAACAAACAGGTTTAGCAGAGATTATGGAATTGCATGGCAGCCTCTTGTCCAGTATTACAGTAAAATACTTATTCATGTGTAACACAGAAAAAAGATTTTAATGTCTTCCTCCCATCTTTCATTCTGGGCATGTCTTGTGTATCTGAATCCCTGGTAGACTAATGAAATCTCTTGGTGATATTTTTTCAGGAAGTGCCTTACTTAGGGAACAGGTGTAGCATTTACAGCAGTCTCAGCTTTTGCTACCTGAAGTCTGAATAAACTTTTCTTCATGCTTTATACTCTCATGCTCTCCTGAAAGATGTCCCGATTTACTACAGTTCACTACATCAGAGTCTTTGGGGAAAGAGTTGGAAATCTTGCCAAAACATGCTAAGTGCTCTAGGAGGTAAGAGAGGATAAGAGGCTTAAAAGCAGACAAACACAAACCTAAAACTTTAGAGGAGCTTTATATCTCTTGCATGTGAACCCATAGGGAGGAGAATCACTTATGCTCAAAATATTGGG
>VWZY01011480.1:9435-26976 GCA_013399075.1 Chloroceryle aenea | reverse complement strand
CTAGTGACAGAATGAGAGGACATGGCCTGAAGCTGCACCAGGGGAGGTTTAGGTTGGATCTTAGGAAGCACTTCCTCATGGAAAGGGTGGTTAGACACTGGAATGGACTGCCCAGGGAGGTGATGGAGTCGCCATCCCTGGAGGTGTTAAGGAAAGATTGGATGTGGTGCTTAGTGCCATGGTCTAGAGACTGTACTGTGGCCTTTTCAGGACTTCAAGGGGCCTGTCAGAAAGAAGGGGACAGACTTTTTAGCAGGGCCTGTTGTGATAAGACAAAGGGTGATGCTTTTAAACAAAAAGAGAGAGATTTAGCCTGGAGAGAAGGAAGACACTGAGAGTTGTGAGACCCTGTCCCAGGTTGCCCAGAAAGGTTTAGATGCCCTATTCCTGGAACTATTCCAGGTGAGGTTGGTCAGGGCTCTGAGCAACCTGCTTTTGTTGCAGATGTTCCTGCTCCATGCAGGGGAGTTGGACTAGATCACCTTGCAAGGTCCCTTCCAACCCAAACCATTCTATGATTCTGTGAACAGAGAGCATCTGTTATAGGTCTAAAGGGCTGCCCTGACCCTAAACTGTGACACTGTTGATGGTGAAGAAAAACCAACAAAAAATGAGTTTCCCTATAATGACAAGATTTATTCAAGACCAAGTATTCTTCTTTTTAGTTTCCAAATTCTGTAGCAATAGCTAACTATCAAACACTATTCCCCAGGCTGTTCATGCTGCAGCTGAAATAATCAAGAATGTTGGCACATGAACAAGGACATGCTGTTACTATTTGCAACATTTAAAACAGAAGATTAAATCATTGACAAATAGGCAGGGACAAGATTGGTAGGAAGAGGTATTTTATTTCATTGAAACATTTTATGACAAGCGATAAAGAACTATAATGAAATGAACAGATAACCTCCCAAAAATTTAAAACAACTTCCAAAAAATGTGAACCCAGAATAAAATATAATAGCAACTGTTTATAAAGACACTGTGCTGTTACTCAGAAGAACATTGCATTACCCAGAGTACTGAAACATTAACACATAGAATATTAATATTTTTCTCCTTTATCTTCTTTGTTTATTGGATGATCTGGGTTTTAGGTACTAAGTTATTCAAAGGTAACTCAAGTTAAAATCTCCCCTCAGTGTTTCAAGACTGTCATCTGACAGTTTTTTAAACAAAGATTGATTTCTGCTATCTTGTGTTTTGTGGGACAGACATTAGATGTTGAGCACTAGTACAAGAGATAGGTATAAATCTCTATGTATTTATGGAGTGTTTATTTTAAAATGTATTTCTCACTAGTTGAGAAAAATGTTTTGAATGAGGACTTTTTGACATTTTGAAGCCTGAAATAACTTTTTAAAATACGTCTATTGTTATGTCATGCCAAGCGTACCAAGCAGTGACAAATACAGCTGTAGCTTATATGCGAGTTTTACACTGTGAAGCATCACAAATGTGTTATAGGGAGAATATAGAATGTTTATATAATCTCAGATAATTGTCGCTTGCATACAGCTCTGGAAGAGCTGGTATTTAACATCTGTGTCACTACTGAGAGTAGAACAGCTGTCAGGTTTGAGGATCACCTAGTAACCCGATGTGGAGAGGTGGGTGGTATAGCAGAGGGCAAAGGTTGTGTTCGTTTAATCTCTGGGGGTTGCTTTAGGTATCCAAAATGTTCCCATAATGTTACACAAATCTGTTAGCAAAATAAATTGTGCCATTGTCCAAAACATTTCTTTGAGAAAAATGGGAAAAAAAAAGTATGTACTGATGACAACAATCTCCTTGAAACAAATTGTGCTGCCTGTGCAGGAAGAGCAGGAAGGCTTCCACGGGGGAAGAGGGAGGAGTGTAGTTCTTTTCCAAAAATCAAACTGTAAATAATTTCATATGAAACAAACTTAGAATGTTTAGTGCACAGTTACAGTAAAGTTTAGTTTACAGTTCTATGACATTACATTAATAATAAAATACACACTAATGAAAAACCTTTGAGAAAAATTAAGTGCCCTATCATTATGGGTAGTGCTGCTACAATTTCTTGTCTGAGATGACTGGTTTGTTTCCTTCTCTTTTCTCCACCCTCTACCACTCCAGATCATGGTTTGCCCAGAGCTGCCACTTTGATGGTATTATTTGATGTGGGTTTGATCTGGGTGTAGTGTGAGATTATTTTATCAAAGGCAGAAGTTGCACCTTTTCTTGGCAGCCAGTGTATTCTTGAACTACAGTACACATATTCTCACACATACTTGGACAGCACAGTCTTCCCATAAGAAGGGATTTTACACTCAGTAGGACTGTATATAAAGATGAACCCCACTCAGGTGAGCAGTTGTTTTGCCAGCAGCCAGAAAGCCAGTACAAACAAGAGGGGAACAGGGAGGGAAGGTGACATTTGCTCATCCTGAGGGAGGAAGGGTAAGCAAACTGTTGCTAAGCAATAGGTTTCTGGATGACAGTTCTCTGCTAAGTGACCAGAGTAATTATTTTTGGCAAATATATGCATAGCTCTGTAGGCTTTAACTGGCCTGCAAAGGAAGAAACACATGTATAAATATACAGAATGTGTCTGATCCTTCTATAAAACTGGAGAGGATGCAGGAATGAGTTACCTTACACATGAACACTTTCCTTTACCTCTCTGGGGGTGCTTCTGGCTTCTTGAATTGGTTACCCTGATGTGAATCAAGTTTGTCCGTATCCTTCTCTGAGATCCTTTCCAGCTGTTGCCAAGGTATGTCATCTGTTCCATATTCGTTGGCACTTCCGATCAGAGCAGCGGAAAGCCAATGAGCCAACACTAGTCTTGGAAAAGCTGCAGTGGCAGCAGGTGCTAACAGTGGATTGGTAACAGCCACTTAAAAACCTGGAACCCTTGCATCTTTCTCACAAGCAGGATTGTGCTGTGCTGTGCTGCTGTCTGTAAGGATTTCTTTCAATCAACAGTGAAACAGGAGACCAAGATAAGTAGCTCCAACCTTTACTGATAGTACCCGTGCTGCATGAGGAAGCATAAAACTACACTCCAAATTTTCTGTTGTGTTTCCTCCAGCCATTAAAACCTGTTTCGGACCCTGAAGATGAGCACTTTGCTTTCTCAGTTATCCTGCTCCAGAATCTTCAGGGCATGTCCTTTTAAACCTTATGCCAAAGCTATATTTTTGTTTTCAGGCTTCATTATGTAGGTGATATTTTGGGGGCTGGGAAAAATCCTGAAATAAAAACTCCTTAATCTTTCTCATAATTTTGAGTTTTGTCATCAGGAGCACTACAAAACCATAATGGAAAGCAATGTGCTTATGTATTATCTTAGGGTGAATCTAACCCTCTGATTACAACTTATCACAATCACAAAACCTTAAACAAAGTAAGTGTTGCCTAGTTTTGTGTTTCATTACAGACTGAAACTCAGCCCAGTTTCACGGAAAGGACAGTATGTTGTTTGGGTTGGTTTTAAACCGTGGGGTTTTTTTCTTCCTTTTCTTTTCTTTTGTTTATATTTTAGGGTTTTTTTGTTTGTTTTTCCTAAAGCTATTTGATTGATCTGGGGATGATTTTGAGGTTTAGGATTCAAAACCCAGTGAAACTCAGCAATTCTTCTTTCCTTTGTTGAAATCTTTTTTAATGCTTCATTTGAGCTTGAAAATCAAAGCAAACCTCAGGCAACAATTTCCCAAATATTAAAAGTGAAAAGAGAGTTTTTGTAAGCATCTGTCAAGCAAAACAATTAATTTTGTTTAGCATGTGTTTTTACATTGCTGTACAAGGTGCTATTCTTGAATGCAGTGCTGAGCTCTATTCCCTGTCTTAATGGTGCCCCCTAAAAAGCACATTGGTGATGCCAACCCCAAGTCCTGCTGAATAAGAGTCCCAGTGCATCTTGAGGCATCTTCTAAGTGATGAGGGGACTGGGGCAAAAAAATGAATCTGGGGAGAGCTAAGTGACTGCCATAGTGGCTGGGAGTTGTGCTGTGGGTAGGACATCAGCCTTGCAGCATTTATTGCAAGTTGTGATACTTGTAGAGACAATGGCAGAGGGTGGGAGAGGAGCATCTTTTTCTGGATTGAATTTAATGTATGGTAGTTTAGGATGCTGCTGTCTGCAGTTTTCCTTGTCAAGGGAAGGAAACTGATTCTAAAATGTGTACATGAAATAAAGATAGGTAGATGCAGCCCACTGCAGTTACCTTCAAAATGTGTATTTTTCCCGGCTGCACATTGCTGCTGGTACAGGTCTGGCTAAAAGGGCTTGCCTGAAGCAGCAGCACTTCTTTTTGATCTGCTGCTTTGTTCCTGGGGGACTTTCTGTAGTTGGTAGACTTAGTGGAAGAAGATCAAATAGCTCTGGCAGTTTTCATAGGCTGGTAGGGTGTCATTTAAATAAAATTATGCACATGTATGTTGTGATTTAGCTGCCTTGCTGAGAGGGCATAACAAGCAGTTAAAGAGCAGTTTCCTCTGAGAATGAATGGCTTTTGGGGATCTATTCCAGTTCATACGTGAATTATATATGTATTACTAGGGACAAGTGATATTGTAAAAAGAAAATGCTGAGAAAAGTCTGTGACAACACTGTGTAACCTCAAGAGAGCTTGGCTCTCTACACTGATAAGGGGGAGAATTTTTGGTGGACTGCAATCAATAAAATGTGTTAAAGAAACTAAAATAGCCATAGCTTCTTGTTGAACAACAAAACATGAACTGATAATAAGTAAACATAATAAGAGTAAAATCATTTGCTTATTTTTAACTTGAAGAGCAGAGCTAGATTACATCCAGTTTACTGCTTGGCATGCAGCTGTCCAAATGGAATATGTGCATGCTTAAGCATTGAAGGCATCTGTCTCGTCCCACTCAGTGGACAACAAGGGAGTTGAATCCCCTGAAAGAGGTTTTCCATGCATGACAAGGTGGCTGGGGCAGCAGAGTCATGACAGTGACTCTGAGGAACAATAACAGAACAATTTATTAGTACTCCCTAATAGAACAGTACGGATAAAAGTGTTAATTTTTGTAGGCGATTATTTTAGAGCACAACTAAATTTTGAAGAAGAGGAAAAAAGAGTTATGAGAAAAGAGGAGAAGATAGAGGGAGTGAGAGAGTGAATAAGAGAGAGAGAGAAAGAAAAAGAGAAAAGATTATTACCACCCATGGATCCAGCAACATCTCACTGGATCAGTCCAAGTATTCAGTTCTTCGGTGGTGGGTGCACACCGATCAATATTTTTCTGTCCCTTTACACCCTTGAGATATCTGGGTGGCATTCCCAGTTTCCACAGGAAGTGGTGTTGCTTTGCATGAGATCCACAAGCTAGAAGTAGTGTAGTTCCTGCCATCCATCTTCCCCATGGCACAGTCAGCAGGAGCACTTAACTAAAGAAAAGACAGAGTTGCACCTATGCAGAACTTACCTCTTCCTTTTGTTAACTCATATCTGCAGGGATACCAAGGGGGCACACAGAGACATTGGGATCAGTCAACACCTCTTCCTTCCGGACAGGTCTTTCCAGACTTTATCACCTCACAAGGTTTGAGGCACAGGATAGCCAGGCTCTTACAGCATCAAAACCAAAAGCCAAGATTAGTTGGAATTACAGAGAAACATAACAGAGTAAAGGAGTGCATCTCTGATTTACCAGGAAAGGGATTAAACTGTTGGATAAGGAAACAAAGTAGAATCAATACACAAACTGTTGTAAATGGGATTCCAGGAGCTACAAGGCAGTGTTGGGTCATAGGCTTGTATGTATTGTAGAGGATAGACAATTCAGTTTTTATGGTTATAACAGTTGATGGCTGCTGATGTTGTGACTGAAAGAACTGCTCAGTGATACACTACTGAATTAACAAATGAGTCCTCTAAAGAAGTTTCTAATGTCTTTTGATGAGGAGCTCTGGGATGTATTACTATCAGAGACGTTCAGAAAATCAAAAGGGAGGTCCCAAAAATATGTTTAGAAAAATACAAATCCTGTCAAAGCTTTTCTGAAGTGCTGTTTGAAGCTGCATCTGTGGGAACAACAGAAGAAAAGGAACATTTAGACCAGACTCAAACTGTAGATGAAAGGAAGTTGAAAAGTGGTTTGACATTTTTAAGAGATGACTAATAATAAGAAGTTTGACCTTGTAAAACAGCAGTATTGACTGCTGTTTCAATTGTTGTGGACAAGATTGGAATTTTAAAACTGATAAATGGAAACACTTTTTATACAGAGCTTTAGTGCAATATAGTGTGCAGTGTAATTCTTTAACACATGAAATCAAAAAGACTAAGGGCTCCTCAAGACTCTGAGATGAATGTATTATGTGAACAAATATATATCCAGTGGCATGAGGATTTTCATAAGAAGAGGTATAATTTCCTGTAATTTGGGTCACAAGAAAATGAAGTGTGAAAACAGAAGAGGAAGAAACTTTCCTGACAGCTTATTCCCTAGTATTATACAGTTCTCTGGATATTTACTACATGATTTTGTTTGCTGTCAGCTCCAAAACTCTGGATTAGGTTACACTGTCAAGCAGCTCTGTACATAAAAGCTAAGAAACAAATTGACAGTTGTATTAAATTAATCCATCTCAGCTGAACAGCCTTATCTCAGAAATGCAACTTACCTGACCAGTTATTGCTTTGTGCTTTCTCATTATGTAATGGCTAAATGAGGTTCTTTGAAAGATTTTACATGGTTTTCAAATTTTTGCAGCCCTGATATTTAGACATTACATGTTAAATCATTGCTTCAAATTTTATAAATATCATACCACTAAGGATTGTCATAGTTACAGCATTTATGGGTTTTTTTGGTGTTTTGTGGTAGATTTTTTGGGGTTTTGGGGGGTTTTTTGGTTGTTTGGTTTTTTGTTTTGTTTTATTTTGTTTCTTTGTGTTTAGTTTAGTTTTGTTTTGTTTTCTTTGCTGTACTTACCCTTTTAAATTTTCTATTGTGAAAAAAAAAAAAAAGCTGAAATACCGCCCCCAAAATACCTGGAAGTACTTTTTTGTATGAAGTATATTTAATTTGTTTGTTTTACATATACTTAATAATGCCTACAGAGAGTTCCTACATTATGTATTGTCTGAATTCTTGTGGGGCTTTTCTTTTGCGACTGTTCCCCAGACAGGATGCTTCTATTACTGACAGAGGAGCCTATTAAATGTTATCCCAAACAAGTACAAAACCGGTTTGTGTTTTTTGGTTTTGGGTTTTTTTTTGACAGAAAGCCTACTGGGATTACAGTCATTAACTAGCATAAACAACATGGTAATATCCAGCATTTTTCCTATGACTCTTAAGTTTTCTAGATGACGTTTGACCTTAGAAATTCTTATTCATGAAAATAAGTTGTGTAGTAACAAAACATGTGTACATAGGGAAGGTTGATTTTGAGCATTGTTAAAGATTCATAAAATAGGCTTGTATAAAATATTCTGCTATAACCTCCCTGAGTATTTTTTGTGTAAACTTCCTGGTTTGTTCTTGTCCTGGGAAAACTTCAAACAACCTTTTCCAAATGGATATATTACTGTTGGATCACTTAAAGGCCTTTTTACAGATTTAGAGTGAAACACATTTTTAATGTAAGAAATGAAGTTAGGTTTCTAAACATACCCTATGAACAGCAGTTTACAACTATTAAAGTGGTTTGATTTAACAGCCTGTGTCTCTCAAAGAATGAGGAGCACTCACGTTACAATTCCCAAGCTCACAAGTCAGAACCCGATCACATTCAGATTGAAGAGCTTATAAGAAATGTGAAGTACTCTAATAATTCTAAATTATTCTATATTGCACATTTTCAGGTCTCTGATCACCTCAAATTCAAGTGCTTATAAAACTTCTCCAATAATTTTAAATTGTTATGTGCAGAGTGATTTAAAATTGTTAAAGTACTTCAAAGTTTTTTAATAAGTACTTTAATTTAGAAGTGAGTTGAGCAATACTTCAGTATACCTTCAAGAGATTATTAAAATGATGTAAAAATCTACCATCTGGAAAGAAAATTAAACTGTTTCTTTAAAAAAATTAAAAGGAGGGAGATGGGGAAGGAGAGTGGGAAGAGAGTAAGGTATAAAAGGTAGCACTATGGTAGTGGTGGAGATAAAATGTATCCCTAAAACTTTCAGAGGAATAGGGTCCCAGTTTTCTTTGCTGTGTGAAAGGTGAGTTAACAGAACTTCAACGTTTACAGCAGCTGTCTAAATGTGGCCAGGAGGTTCCCTTAAAGTTATGATTCCAAAGTTAAAGTTAAAATTCCAATCTTAAAGTTACAATAGCACCACTCTGAAGGTTATGTCAAGATAATAGTGACAGAGGAAAGGGATCTGCATGGTTTAGGAAAAGTACAGCTGACAGACAGAGGATCTCTTAGCTATTCATAATTTAGGCAAACTCTCAGCCGATATGCAGATGCATATTATTTTCCTTGATGTTTCTTGTGCTGTAAAGCCATGTAGCTTTTTGAGTTTGAACTCTTTAAGTTGTAATTATTTGTGGAAAATAAACAAATGGTTTATTACCTTATTTCTGAAGCAGCAGTTCTAAGAAGAGTATTTCTGCCTAATAAATGTTCATAAATGTTTCTTGCTTTTGTTCCACACTAACCCAGCATTTAATCATATTTTTCTACTAGAAATTGGGAGCAAGGATACAAACTCATTAAACAGAAAATTAAAAATGCAATTGCCTTTACAGTAAAGAAATATGTACATCAGATGTTTCCTTAGTATCATCTTTCAGTTTTAATCACTTACCTTGAATTTTGACATGGTAATGATATGCCTAGTAGGAACAAACCTTCCTATATGCTAAAAAAAAATGAGAGAGGCAAAATATAAGACCATCTATTTGAAAACAACCAAACCAGTCATACAGCTATCAGTTTCATAGGAAATGCTTTTTTGAGTAGGAGCACTTATGAGGTAGCCTTAGCTACAGAAATTCTTTAAATGACCACAAGAAAAATTATCCAGAGCTCTCTTATTTATTGACATCCAAGCAGAGGATGGGCTCAACTGACTACAGTGATCCAGAAGGGGTGACAGGGGCACAGAGAGCACAAGGAGGGTGTTGGCAGCTGGGGCTGAGAAGGCAAAAAGGGATGAGATAAGCTGCTATTTCTCTCTCTGTTTTCTTTTTCTTTTTGCTACTCAAAGGATGGTGCTTGCTTTGGTGGGAGTGCAGGCTGTGTTTTCAGCACTTGCTTTGACCTTTAATCAGTATTGATTGATTCTGTGAAGACCTTAAGTCTCTGACCTTTGGCTGGCTTTGCAAAAGTACAATTAAAAGGTGCAATTAAAAAAAAAAAGTACAATTAAAAAGTACAATTTCAGTTGCTGAAAACACCAGAAAAACATGAGGGAAAAAGCCAAGAAATGCTTTCAAGCTTATGTGGTAACTGTGGCATTATTTGAAAGGTACACTGAGGTGATTGCCATAAGGAAAGCTTTTGTTTTTCAAACTCAGGATACAGAAATGTGACTAGGGTATACATTGCAGAGGGAGCAAACATCATCTTAGAAAACTCTAACCACTTTCAGAAATAACAAAAAAATACTCAGCTTACAAGTGTCAGACCATCAACCTGCCTTAACAGGCTGATTTTAAATTGGACTAGAGACAAAATTTGGAATCAGACTCAATCTCCTTTATTGTAGTATGGGCCTGTCTTTAGTTCTTGGACACACACACAAACATGTTGATTGACTGTTTTTTTTTTACAAAAATCTTTGGGAACAAAGAAACATCTTCCTTTATGACCATAATAATAAAGACAATAACTACCCCACTGATTAGTCATATATATAGCCTTTAAAGAACTGAGCAAAAAGATCAATACCCTGATTTCCTTTGCACCTGCCTGGACCATGAAGTGTAGATATCTTGGTTTGTTTTTGTGTAATGAAAGAGGTAAGGCAGTGCTAGCAGAAAGAAAAGATTACTTCTCTGTGGTGAATATATTGATGTGACAGACAGAGGCAGTTTACAGCATGGAGAGTAATGAGAAATCTGTCTGCTTTCCTTCTCTTCTTTCCAGCTTAGCATTGCTGTATCCCACTGTGAATTACCAGCTACAAAGAGAAGAAACTGTTTAGGGATTGGCAACTAAGAGCATTTACAGTTAGCTGAATTGATTAACCTTTACAAATGTTGTTACTCTATGAGTTTTTTTTCTACACTAGCTGAACAATATGCCTTATTGATTAAATATATTTCTTTATGGTAGTGCTGATTTGACCATGGCTTCCCCAGTCATAAAGCCTGCCTCTATAATAGCTGCTTTATGTTCTTATGAGGACTTGACACTGGAGGCTGGTGGGCATTAGACTGGAGACTCATTCAAGCACTGGAACAGGCTGGCCAGGAAAGTGGCTTTGTCCCCATCCCTAGAGGTATTTAAAAGATGTGTTGACATGGTGCTTAGGGGCATGATTTCATGGTGTATTTGGCAGTGCTAGGTTAGCAGTTGGAGTTGATGGTTTTAAAAATATTTTCCAACTTAAACGATTCTATGATTCTATGATTCTGTAAATAGCTTTCCACTTCTGAAGCATCAGGAATCACTCTGCAAAAACAGGAGAAGTAAATCTGTGTTCCAGCTGCTCCTTTAAAGCCACGGCTGTGCCGAAAACAAAGAGAATTTTTCTCTTTATTATACCTCACCTACTGTGCACAAGAAACATTTTCTTGTCTAGATGGGAAGACTGACAGATGTTTAGCCACCAAATAAGCAAGGGACATTATCTGTAATGCCATTTATGGTTTGGGTTATGGTATTTTATTTGTGTACACTACATGGGGATTTAACAATGGCAAGATTCTGCTTTGAAGTGGCATGTGTTTTTAAATTTCTTTGAAAGCTAATTTTGGTGGTGGTATGATTGGCAGTGGATTTACCTTCCTAAGAGAAAGGGGGCTGGCAGATCAAGATCTATTGGAAGACATGTGTATGGCAGCAGATGGGTACCTTTCTAACCTTGCAACCCATGAAGCTGCAGGCAGATGCACACAAAATATCTCTTGGTATGTCACTCTTATTTTTAGAGAAGAGGTCTGGGTGGGATTCTTATGATTGTGAAGGTAAATGACAGGACAGGATGTTTGACTAAAATTTTATCGCACTCTCCCAAGTGTTAGCACTCAGTGTACCTGGGAAAACTCTCCACTTTAAGAAGGGAAGAGTAGAAATTTTATTTCCCTGCCAGCTCAAGCTGAGATCTCTTCCATACAGAAACTTTAATCTGTTCCGAATCATGCTGAATTACACATGTTGCTCTACCATTTGCTTTTCAGCTCAGCAGGGATTTAACAGAGAATGCCAAACTCATTTCACTGAGGACTGTAGGTAGGTTCACAAATGCTCTTAAATATGTAAAAAAGCCACCAGCGTTCATTCATGTGTAAAAATCATTAAGAACTGGGTTTTGGCAGCACTCTTGTTCCAAGTTTTTGACAAAAAATGTTTTGCCAGTAAAATTTGAGGACAGACAGAACATGAAGTGGCTTAAATTAAGCATTCCTTTAAATGCAGAGAAACTGATTTGAAGAGATCTATAATCTAGCAAATGTTAAGAGGAAAAATGTAAACAGTACACACACACATGTAGTTCATATATGAAGACTTATGGTAGCATGTGCATGTAATATATTAAACATATATCATCAACTATTTCATGCTTAATATAAGAGGACTGATGTCATTCCATGGCTCAGAAGAACAATGGTGGCACTCAGCCATTTTTTTTCTGAGTAGCTGCTGTGTTTTTGAAAATAAAAAGTCAGGGAGCTGCTGTAGCAAAGTCTGTAGCATTCACAGCATGACAAACAAATTAGAAAACAGCAGATGCAGCACAAATTAAGATGTATTTAGCACAGCAGCCCATCACATGTGTGAAAGTCTTTTGTATATCAGCTTTGCAAGGTTGATGTATTGCACTTTAGACAGCTGATAATGAACCCTTCTAGCAATTAGAGGTGGAAATACTGAGGATTTGAAACTATACTGTTCCCAGTGGGGGGAGGGGGAAATAAGGACCAAAATCCTTAGTGAGAAATTTACTGCTTTGTGTATGTGCACTGGGTAAAACAAAGCAAATATTTTATTTTATGTACATACACATTTTTAATTTCTTGTCTTTTTTTTTTTTTTACATTTAGTGCTTGTGTAATTATTATTTCATTTTATGTGTCATTTAATAAATGTGCATTTCTTTGTTGATGTTGTGTGAGTTTTATAGCCAGTACAATATCTCTTGCTTTATGTGGTGCATTATTTAGTCATCAGATAGGAAGACAGTAATTTCAGTAATCTAGTCTTCAAACAGCAATAACACTTTTAATGGCTTAAGTAATTTAGATCTTTACAGTTTTATTGTATTTTGTTTTTTTCCCTAATGTTTTTGCTACACTTCTCTTTCTGCCACCCTTTCCACCAGCCAAAGCACAGAATAAAAACCTTGATGGAAGTTTTGTACATGTGAATGTTGTGAGTTTGGAGCATAAACTCAATTCTGTGCTTGATCCTCCTAGATGCTGAGTGTTCTCTGCTCCAAGGAGATGTAATGAAAAGGGAGACTACTTAGCTCACATGTCTGAGTCCCCTGAGAAGAACAGCAGATTACAGTGGAACTGGGATCTGTCTGCTATATAGATAACAATAATTGTTTCCATTTTTATAGGGTTTTTCATCTGAGAATCTCAAAATGCACTACAGATTGTGGATGTGCCACAGCAATGACATTGTTATGATTGCACAGATATTTGAAACTGAGGCAGGTGTTAAAACTTTTTGTTACTTGTGAACAAAAAAATGTATCTTTGTTAATCCTCATCAGACTTACTATATCAGTCTTTATAAAAAGTGCTAAAGCCTTTCTTGTGAATTAACATACCTACTTAGCATGACCTAGCATTGCTTTAAAATAGCCTGTGTGTGTGTGCCTGTTCTATTAGTACTATGAGAAACAGTGTTTGTACTCCCCACTGTCAGATGCTGTGTTGCTTGAAGGTGAGTGCTTTGTGAAAAAACACACCCCCAGCAAATGGATGTGGGCAGCTGGGAGGCCCAAGCTGAAAGTACAGCCTCCCTATAGCTGCTTGCAAAGCGGTGTTAATGGCAACCACTAGTTACCACAGAAAGCACCAGCTGACCTCATCATTGATACCAGCAGAATATATATCTATTGTGAGAATGCTTTGAGGGTCTCAGTCCCCAGATTACTATTATGTCATCAGAAGTCTGAGCTGTAATTATAAGAACTATTCAGACCTGTGCAGAGGTAGTATGGAAGGGACTTGGTGAAATGTGTTCTTGCACAACATAGGGAATGAAGCTACCAGCATAATGTACTCAGAAGGTGTTGGGAAGATCTTCTGTGCATGAATGACAGGGTCCCTTTCTTGTCATTCAGCATTGCTCTTGCTTTCATAATTCTGCCATGATGTCAATGACAAAATGGATAAAAATTGTTTTGTGATTTCTACTTAGTTTTGCTGATGGTAGGAAAAACCTTCATATCCTTTCTTTGTGCTGTGGATGACAAAAGGGTGAGAACTGCTAGTGAATGAGAAGTGTGGAGCTGCCTGTCTCTAATGTAATACTAGACTGGTGCACTGCCTAAGAAAAACAGGTCTGACTGGTTGAGCTGAAGAAGTGGGGGTACCTGCCTCAGCATTGGTCTTTTGGATTTTGTGTGCTTCTTATTTGCATTTTCAGTGCAATGCACTTTAGTGATTCTTTAATGGACTTGATGACAGAAATGCCTTTCTACTCAGCATATGCACTATTTTGATATAGTTGTCACCAAATCTTGATAAGGAATGAAGAATTCTATGTACATGCAACAGGAAACTTAGTTAACTTCCATAAGCAATATAATCCAAGATTCTGCAAATGGAAAGTCTGATAAACCGCATTACGAGTCTTATTTTTCTGAGGGATGAGTAAAATATCTATTGTGGCCATTTGTCATAGGGATCATTTGGATTAAAGCTTCCATGAACAGCAGTAGAACTGTGATCCTGTCTTGGCTTTCAAACCAAAGCTTTTGACCTTCATTTCAAGGCTGTATAACATTGGTAGTTATTAACAGTGATCACTTCGTGTGATAGTTTTTAAATTAGACCAGATTGCCAGGCAAAGCACTCTGATTGCATTTAATCAGGAAATGAAGATGATTCTCTCTGGGCAAATGAGTTACCTTTGCATTACTCTGAAGAGAAAAAATAAATCAGGCAAGATTCTGTCATTTACAACATCTTGCTTATCTAGATCCAGAATAACAATAATGCTCAGTACATAAAACATTGCTTAACAGCTATGATTTTATAAAGTCATGGTACAGAATTAGTCCCTGATGCAGACTAAGTATCAAGAGGACAAAGGCCAAGAAGGTTATTTTCTAGGTCACAGATAGTTTATTTTGTATACTTACTCTTTCTATTTTGTTTTTTCTTTTTCTGCCGACTGTGCTCTGAATGTTAATCTTAAATTTCATGTTTTATAGCAGGGATGCAAATAAGTCATGACAGTTGACTACATAATAGCCAATTTCCTACTGGAAGTTTTACCAATGGTATAATTCCTATAGTCTTGATTATTGTTGAATTTTAACATGTATGTACATACAAGAAAATGAGTCATGCTTGCGATGTGCAAGATTTCTGTGCAGAAAATAGGAAAATTTATGATATTTTTCCATCATCCTGCTTTATTCTATCTTGAGAGTACTTGCAACAATGCAAGGATCATTGCTAATAAACAAAATGGCAGGATTTTCAATAAATTACTGAAGGAATATGGAGTTAGATGAATGACAGCTGCAGCAAAGCAGAGTTTCTAGCAGGTTACTGCAGTAAGCAGTTAAGTGTTTTGTTTTTGCTGTTTTGCCCTTCTTTCTCTGGAGGATAGATTAGGGACACGTGAAGCTGATAAGACTCTTGAAGAAGTATCAAGTACATGTACATTTATAAGTCAAGGTTTTTTCAGCAGTTTACTTTCCACTTTCAACCTCAGAGAGAGGCATAATGAAAACTTATTTACAACTTTCCCTCTTTCATATCTACTCAATCAGTGTAGAAGCACCAGTATCATCTGTCATAACATACAAAAAAAATTAATTTAAATATGGCAAGTTTTAATTTGAGGAGTTTGTGTATTTATATTTTGTCTGTAAGAGACAGAGAAGTTGTGCATGTGTAGTGTCATCAACAACATAATAAGTCGACAAAAGAAAACTCACGTTGTAACATTTCTAATGTAAAGACTCTCTTCTACTTAGAACATGATAAGCCTTTCAAAGGGCTAGTGCTTCCTGTGAAGAAAACTCAACAGTCCATCCACTCACCCTGATGAAACTACAGCCACTTAACACACTTTTTCCCCCACAATTGCAAATAGCTAATCATAATTAGGAACCCTGCCGTTAGGAAAATGGTCACCCTGGTACTGAAAAAAAACAACACCCTGAAGTTGCAATTTTTCTTTCTTGCAATCTCAGACTCTTTCTGAAGCACTGATTCAAATCCTATTAAATGGATACACAGTTTGCCTGAAAGTAACACATAGAGCTCTGCAGCTACAGCTCTTCCATTTTCTGCTTTCTTACTGTAAACGAAATGCTAATTGCATATTATTCATCATTCATTCATTGTTTCCTTCTTCCAGGCTTTGGCATGAATCTAGTGCATGCATTTATTTCACCTACATCTTTCTGGTTTCCTCATAAAATGTCCTGATTGCTTTCACTTACCTGAAAATTATATCACTGGAAGCAGAATCTTCTCATTAAAAATGTCAGTATTGAAGAAATTATGATTAAGGTGTTTAAGAGAGATTAATTATCATGGGGAAGATAATGTGGTTTTGAAGTGCAGCCAAGGACAATTCACCCCAGCTGAGCAGTAAGCCTTATGAAATGCCCCATGCCAGTTCCAAAACTGTTACAAATATAAGCATTTATAAAACATTTCTATTCAATATTTGCCTCATTTCACATTTTTTTTAATTATAAGCCATGGAAAGCAGTTTTGGCCTCTTGTGATAGATTTCATTGTAGAGCTCTGTACCCCAAATACTGGTCTGTTAAACTGTATATCTCCAATCAGCCTGGAAATGTGTGAGCTCTGAGATGGCTGTATACCTTAAGTCTTCCATTAAAGATGGTTTTTGCTTTTCTTTGAACTGGTGCAGTAAGATAGTAAGATAGTTTGGTATAACCAAACTCCTATTTTTCATTTAGATCAATGTGGGTATGTAAGTGTGACTGCCAGCTTGCCTTGTTTTAATACACTCATTAAAAGATGCTCCTTCTATCACAGTAAGAGGGGACACAATAAAATGAATGCTACATTTTTTTTTCTTTCATTTCTGTGATGTCCTCGCATTTGCATTATTGTGACATTATACTGAATTTGATTGGCATGCCGTTATCTTTACACTATTTAAAATTAATGCCTGCACTATTTTCAGTGCATCCAAATAATTGAGATATGTCATGCAACATGTTCTTTTAATGACATGCATCATCATTCACTACTGTTTTAATGACACCTCTGCCATCTAAGATGTCTAAACCAGTATCTGTGGTTTTCCAGTATCACCCAGTATTGCAGTGTACGGAGACAAGGGTTTTTTTAATTATCTGAACCTTAGTGCTACCTGACAGCGGATCTTTTTTTCTTTCTATTACTTTTTTTTGCTAATGAAGTTTAATAGAATCTTTCAAAAATGAGACAGGTTGTAGAAAATACCAGTGCTCACTTTATTTAAAATTCATCATTATGCATTTTTTTTGGTGCCAACCCAAAGGAGTTAATGTGACAAGAAGATACGCATTTGTTTTTTTTAGCTTGCTATATGACATCCTAGTAGTAAGATTTTGTATAGGCAGTTGTTACTCATCTACTGAATAGGAGAAAAGCCAATTTTAAATGAGGAATAACCAAAATTTTCCAGATGTTTGATGGAGAGAACTATATTTCTGTATTATATTGTCTGTCTGCTAACATGTTTTTATTCCTGTTTTCCAGATTTTTACTACTGACATCAATAATCTATTTCTGTCTCTCAGTACTTAGAGAGGAAACTACACAGGTGTATACACAGTATATACTGTAACTACATTCACATACTCTTGCACATAAAAGGAAGGAAAGAAGGAAGGAAGGAAGGAAGGAAGGAAGGAAACCCAACCCACCAACTCTAGTGATACCTGTCAAACCTCAGCTTCAAGGCAGGAGTAAGTGGTTATGTCCTATCATGCCATTAATTCTTTTGTGCTCCTTAATCTTTTTCAAATGTTCTTGGAGCCCAGCCAGCCTGGAGCACATGTTGTAAATCACGGTACTTTATGATATATAGCTCTATAGAGAGCTCACTTGTCAGACTGAACGTCCTTCTTGGGAAACAGTCTGAGGATTGCCTTCTGGAGAAAATCTCCTTTGCAAAGTACACTGGAAAAAATGCAAATGGGTCCGTGTGAAATACTTGGTAGAGATGCTCAAGCAGCCATGGAACAGAGAGGAGGTCCTGTC
>VWZY01011477.1:14483-25546 GCA_013399075.1 Chloroceryle aenea | reverse complement strand
GATTCTATGATTCTAAGATGTTTTGCAGGCTTGTCTGGTGTGAGCTTGTCTGTGTTTCCAGCCCCCAGAATTTTGCCTCATTCTAGTCTTCAAATATTTATCTTTAAAAAAGTTTTGAAAAGAGAGTGAGAGGAGGAGGAGGAGCATGAGGGTGAGGGGATCTTCTCTAAGTGTTCCCACAGTCTGCTGTTCCCTGGATGGAATGAATGGAATCCCAATAACACTTGCTTGTTCGGAAATGCAAAGCTCACTCAGATTGCAGAGACAGCTTTAAATGAATATTGCACACAGCTTCACATTATGGGAGAAGGAATGATAAAATAACTGAAAACACTGTAACACTAAAAAAATTAAATTGGTATGGAAATGACCATCTTATTGTTATAGAGCATATTTCCTTGGAAAGATCAGGTTGATATGAGTTTCTGTCAGACCCTTTCTTCCTTAAGATGTCTGTAATAGCATGCCATCCTAAAATGTCGTATTTTGTGTTTTCCTCAATTGCATCAGCTTTGCACACTGGAGGACAGAACCAATTGACTACCACTCCACAAAGCACTTAATAGCTTCCTAGTGGATACTTGTGATCCTTGTTTCTTGTCCCTTCTTCTAAAAGCTGTTATTTTGCAATTCAGAAGTTAACTATTAATAGTAGAGTCCAGAGATCAAATTCTGAGATATGTAAACATATTACGTGTATATCAGAGACGGTATGAATCTCTACCTGCATGTGATAACACACATTAAAAGATGGCCTAGGTATGTTATTCCCCTGTTATTTGGCAGCTTACTATGCCAAGAGCCATGGGGAGTGTATTTAAAAGATTTCCTTAGTTAGAAAGACATAAAAGATAAGCTAAGGAAATCCAAAGTCTGGATATTTGTAGTGAATATTGTTCAACTGGGTCCACAGCCTACAGGAAAATGTACTTCGAGAGACATAATCACATGGTTATATTGTCTTGGTGATGCCCAGAACAGATGGTGAGAAACCTGCATGTTACAAAAATGCAGCTAAAAGCCTTTGTCTTTGTTTTGAACATATAGCTTGCAAAGAATGAGTAGGCCATGAAGTACAAGTGAAGCAGAGAAACAGAAAGGTCTTACCTCCCTTGATGGATATTAAAGTAAGTTGTTTAAAGTTTGGGGAGCATTTAATAAAACTTCAGTCAGTCTCTGAGTTGTACTTTCAGGATTCTGAATAATAACTTTAATATTTATTGAATAGTTGTTGCAGAAGAATAGGTGGAAATTGAAGTCATTCCAGTGGGTGGAAAACAATGTTTGTTTTGCTCAAAATGGGATAATCACAGCTGCAACCACTTCCTTGAGATTTAGGCTACAGAATGACACTGACAACTGAACTGGTGAGTTTAGTAGGCTAGGGTTTTATCTTCTGGCTTACAGGTAGGCAGAGTATTCTCCAGTTTCTCTCTTGATTCCAGCCTCTCCTTTTGGGCAAAATAACCAAGAAAAAAGTACCCATCAAGGTCAACAAGTTCAACAATGGGTGACATTAAGTGACCTCATGGAAATCAGGGTTTAAACTAGGACAGAGTGCTGAAACTAATTTAAAAAATTCTCAAGGCTATAAGATGCATGAAATACTACTAACCAAACTACTAGACTTTTCTGTAGCCTTGATGCACAAAGCACACTAGTAGTTCTGCCAGCATCTTTGTCATGTAGCAGAAAAAATACTAGATTTCTTCCTAGTAGTAATGTGCAACTGCTCTTTCTCTCTGAACAACTTGCAGAGATCAGTGTTAAAGTTCTTTGTTTCTTTTTCAAAATCTTCATGAGATTTCTGGGAGAAGTGTTGAGGGAAACACCATTGTCTTATCTACCAGAGATAGAATTATCATAGAACTATAATACATTCATCTTCAGCATAAGTCAGGAAAGAAACCTTCAGATGACCACCAACTGACTCAAGCTGAAACAAGCAAGATAAAAACAATTTTTGGGAAGGAAAGAACACATCAAAGAATTATACGTGATGTTGTTTCCACATGCCCCTGTAGTCATTCAGCCCACAACTGCAAAAACCTTTGCAAGATTCATCCTGAAAGGCTTCCTTTCTTTACTTTCTGACTTGATAGTAAACTTCGTTAGGAGTTTAGGCCTGGACACAGCAGCCCATGTGTTTACCACACTCATTCTGGAGTGTGTCAAAATGTGATGTCAACTCCCCAGTTAATATATGATACGGTTTATGACCTGTGACTTTGACTACTATGTGTACTCCTTGTCTATACTATGCTCAAGCTATCAGTTGGTTCCTAGTTCTCTTGCGATGCCAGTTCAAGCTTTTGGTTCTAATTTCAGCAACAACTTAATAGGTCAAATCTTTGATCTTGAATTTGGGATTTCAACCACTGCAACAACAGCTTCTTTTAAACCAATACAGACCACAGTGCTGAGGAGGAAGCACATGAGACTGGGAACAAATGTTCTGTGACATTCTGGTTGGAAGAAACCTCCCCAAAACCTCGGGCAAGTACAGGGTTTGATTGTGTTCACAAAACACCTTAAAATAGTAATTTGTGTGGAAGGACTGCAAGTATATTCCTTTTTTCTTTAATTTGTTTTAAATAAAAGGAAGGACTTACAGGGGGTCATAAAAAGTTTTATTAAACTAGTGTTGCTGACAAAGAAGTAAGAAAAGCTTATGGGTGGATCACCTTCCTCCAGGCTCATGACTGAATGCTTTTCTTTATTTTTCACATTAGTTACTTATCATAAATCATATTCTTATTGCTCAAACTTATTTCTTGTTCCAATAATTTGCCTTAGTTTCACACCTGTCAACCTAACCTGCCTCAACTTACTCCACATTCCCAGTAGAACTGTTGCTAGTGCTACTCATATTTCATGCTGACACTTTTACCATCTACTTTAATAATTTTTCAAATTGTTTGAAACATTCTTCGTTTTATAAATTTTCCTTTAATGGCTTTTGTTTTCAGAAATACTTAGATAAATTACAAGTTTTGAGTCAGTAAACTAAAAAACTTAAGCTTATTTATTTCTAAGCTTTGAAGGGGAATGTTTAACAAAAATAAAATTATTTAGGACTGCTTCAGTTGAGATTTTCCATCTTCTAGATATTTTAAAATGCATCTTTATTGAAACATGATATCAAAATACCCAGAAAGATGGGCAATGCAGCAATTCCAATTTGTTTTACAACAAATGTCGAATTCTGGTCTGTGACTGGAGTGTGGAGAAACTTAGAAAAAAAAATGTATAAGAGGGAACTCTCTGGATGCTTTAGAAACAAAAGTTGGATTTTTTTTTTTTCTCGTTTTGAGAAAAAAATAACAGAAATGATTTATCAAGACATAGGTTGAGGAGACCTGGACCTTATAGAACCTTTGCAGAACGCTGTGGAAGACAATGTACTTTCCTAAGGGATCTATCTGGAGATCAAATTCTACATCTAGTTATTTGTACAGGTGAATCTGAGGCCATGAATTTAAGGCCAGTATTTGGCTTGCAGAAACATTATTATTCTTGATGAGTCATAAAAAAGAACTTAGCCTGACCTTTAGATCAGATTGCAAGTGAAATGGTAATATTTAGAGAAGCCATCTTTTTGCATAAGCCTTATATGTAATTCTGAGCCAAACTAAGCATACATGTATAAAACTATGTTAAAGATCAAGAGGCAATTAAACTCACAGAAGTTTTTTTTAACAGATAGACCAAGAGGAAACTATGACTACTTTAAGGTTAATGAATTTCATTGAAATTTGTTAGAAATTATTTCCATAACAGCACGATACTCATGTTTAATAATGCAAAGACCCCAAACCTGACTTAATTAATTCTATATCATGCTTCTCCGAAGCAGAAAATTGAAGGTATAACATAATTCAGTTATTAACACTTGTCTCTTCCCAAATGTACCCATTTCTGTAGTCAAATATGTAATAAGAGACTTGGCTCAGTTCGCAGGCTTGCTGAGCACCACGAAAATATGATACAAATCAGTCTATGCCATAGCAAAGAAATGTATATTGATGCAGTGGATATTGTACAAACCTACCACAAAGAACTTTTGCCTTAAGTTGACTGAATTCCCTGACATATGAAATAAAAGGCTAAAGAGATAAACAGGGGCCAAATACCTTTGTGCAGTGTCTCTACCAAATCAGCAGAATGACCCTGAGACCATTGTACTGAAAGAGCTTTGTTAAATTCAGATAATTTTGTTTATATCAACAGGAAAAACTAAGGAACTCATTAGAAAGTTGAAAACCACGCAATGGGTCAGTTTGCTTTTCTCAGAGCACAACGCACTCATGAACAGGCACAAAAAGTCAAACTTGCCCTCTGCCCTGATCAGCTATCCCAGGTAAGCTTGTATAACTCTGTTTTAAAAAGGCGTGTAGGTAACCTAAGCTTCATACTTCTTCATATCAGACACGAGAGGTGAGATAACAGTATTAAAAGCTGTGAAGGAACAAGAATGCCATCAATTTTAGGGGGAGGGGGTTGCTTTCAGACACCTAAAAGATGTCTACAAAAGCAATTATGTGTCTAGTGAGTCTAGTCTTAGATATTCTAAACTGAATGAGGAATAAAGTTCTAGTTCCTTAATTAAACAGGAAGACCACAGAAACCTATTTATCACCAGTGAAGTTACTTAGTCATCCAGAATATTGCTGCTTCACATATCCTGAGGTCTTTTTGATTAGTATCACCTGAATGGTGCAGTGATTTATGCACACCTGAATTAAAGTAGGTTATCCCATATGCAAGTTTTATGAGTGATCTAATCACAGGGCTGAGCTAAGAACATAGATCTTGCATGCTTACAGCTCACTCACAGAAACTTTAGCCACCTTTACTAAAACCATGCAACTGATTAACCCTGTTTTCACCACCTGGTTTCACCGACCTTTCATACAGTCAACCTTTTAGGTCACAACACTCATTCAGGAATGGTAGCATGTGGTTAATTAATGCTCTGGATATACCACAGGTTTCCCATGAAAAACAGGATTTGTGGTCTCACTACTTTCTGAACAGCTAATTAATGTTCTTCTAAATACATTAACAATTCTAGCTAATGTAGTCAATAGCAGTAAGTTGTTTATGGGCATTTTGAGGATATACAGTGTACCACTGAGCCTATGACTTCCATTTCTTGCACAAATACTCTCACCACTAGGTTATTACAAAACAATGTGGCACTACCAGGATGTGTCCCCACCTTTTAAAAGAATAAGCTCCCACACCAAATGGAAAAGTTAAAGTCAAGGATGGATGTGAGATTAACCCACATTCTCATACAAGCATCTGGTGTGCTGTTGCAGACAGTACCTAAATCTAGAAGCAGAGTGGTTGTCAAGACATCTTTCTACATCATTGCGTTCAACTAGTATGTAACTCACAACACAATGGCATTGCCATACTCTGCAATTAAAGACTTCAGTGTCTGATTCCACTGAAGTAAGGCACTTCAACCATAGAGTAACTGATTCCACTTAAGTAAGGCACTTCAGCCATAGGGTAACTGGTAAATCGAGAAATTATAGGTCCAGAAGCCACCACTACATCTTGGCTTAGGATTTTTGGCTTTTGCTGGTGGAAGATTTATTCAGTTGCCCTTTCTGGGTGAGCAAGCTACTCTGGATGACTGGAGCCTATTAGCTGTGCTAAGATGGGTCTAGAGAGACACAGAAACTTATCTAAATACTCTGAACATCTCACCTTAAATACAGATCTAAAAGTCTCTGGAGAACAGATCAGCACTAGTGAAGTTCAGCAGATAGTGCTTTCTGTCTAGCAGAATGCACTTTCTGTATCAGTGGTTATTTAGAATTCATCTAAAGGCAAGAAGATAATGTCAGGAAAATGAAAAGTTAAAAGAAAACAGTGAAATTCTTTAGTCAAGAAATTATGAGAACTGGTCATATTTTCAGCAGTCCAAGGCAAATGTGAATACCTTATTTCTGCATCAAAGAACATATGAAATGTATCTAGAGACATTAAATGCTCCACTGAAAAGAACACCTCATAATATATTCCTTTTCAGGAGTAACTGTTGAGAGCCTAAACATTCCTTTCTATGGGGCTACTATGCTTAATTCTTTAAACATGTTTTACCCCAGCTATGATTCTGCTGAAAATGTGAATTCAGATGTGGGTGGTAAATGGTAGAGGTATTTTGAGTTTATTTGAAATATTTGACACTTTTTGTTTGCCTTGGGCTTCAACCCCCCAAAAGTGAGTGAAATGGATGATCTTAGGTTTACTGACTCATATTTCCTGTCCTCATGATAATAAAACAGGGTAAGAACAAATGTGGGGAAATTAAGAAACAACTTGGGACCAATTATAAGCTGGGATGCCTTCAAGAAAAACAATGATGTTCAAAAATAAATACTTCTATTTCATTTCAGAGTCTGACTACAGGACGATATTAAGAGAAATCTTTCTCCTAAAACTTAGCAGCCAATAGGAAGGTAGCATCTGTAATATATTTAAATGAATAATTTTAAAGAAATACAAGGTCTTTCATCCTTGGAGGAAAGAAAAGTTTCTGTGTGAGTGGCCATAACACAGGAAATTGAATTGTTACAGGGTTATTAGGTCTGCATTATGAATCTGCTTTCCCTACAGAAAGAGTGCAACTCAAACTGTAGACACCATTCATTGTAGGCATTCGCGAAACTCCTTAGAAGGGGTTGCAGCACAGTCACATCTATATAAAAGTGAACATTGCTGTTCCACTTCTGCTGCCTTGAACAGTTATCTTCCAGTGTGGACTCTACATCAAAGCTAACAAGGTGATGTGCCTGATTCACTGTGTTCTGGTAGAACAATCCTCTCTTTGCCCACCTATATTGATCTCCCTTCAATAAATTCAGTGACAATGGGAAGGCAAAAGAAGGAAGACTGGATGGAGGATGCTTCATAATGCCCCCTTTCTAGGGATGCTCCTGAATACCCCTTACCAGCTGTTGCTTAGGTTCACCGATACTGAAGCAGAACTAGAACACAGATATTCATAGATAGACATAGATATTTTTTTCATCCTACTCTCTTTCCTGCAAAGCTGGATGACCTGATATTTATTCTTCTGTGAAGAAGTTTTTCTAATGTCCAGTCTGAATCTCTCAAACCTTAGCATGTGTGTGACAGCTTTGTTTGGTATTCTGCCACTGTATCAGAGTTCAGCATTATTGTCCCTGAAACTTCTTCAAGTAGTTATGGAAAGAAAGAAAGTTTTTTACCTTCATTTCAGAGATCAGAATGAACAGATGAATTATTCTCTTCTGAATAGCAAAATATTCCTCTGGTTTAGCAATCTTTCTTGCAGGTCCTTGTGACATTTTGTCATATGCCACATCTTCACCAACAGAGGCTAATTCACCTGTGTTGTGAGCCTTGTAGCAAGAAGAGGTGATTTGAAGTGATATATTCTTCTATATGATCTTAGAAACAAGGATTTGAGACTAAAAAGTTATGAAGGATTTTCAATTCCTATCGCATATGTAGATCAAAAATGCATTTTCATAGTATGGACTTCTCTCAGTGATGCAACCAAATCTGACTTTACAGAGTTGATTGAAGCATTAAGTTTTTGTGACATATTAGGATATCAGTAGTGCATGGCAATCTGGTATTTGTAGTTGAGAATATTTTCATCTCTGATGCACCTTTTGATTATTCCCATTTAGGAAAATTGTCATGGTTTAACTGCAGACAGCAACTAGGCACCACACAACTTCTTGCTCACTCCCCCTGAGTAGGATGGGGTAGAGGATCAAGAAGGTGAAACTGTGAAAACTCATGGGTTTAGGTAAAAACAGTAATAGGCAAAGAAAAAGCTGTGCATGAAAGCAAAGCAAAACAAAGAATTCATTCACTTTATCCCATTGGCAGTCAGGTGTTCAGCCATAACGAGGAAATCCGGGCTCCGTCATGTGAACAGTTATTTAGGAAAACAAGCACCATCACTCCGAACATCCACCTCCTTCCTTCTTCTTCCCCCAGCTTTTATTGCTGAGCATGACATCATATGGTATGGAAAATTCCTATGGTCAGTTAGGGTCAGCTGTCCCACCTGTATCCCTTACCAACTTCTTGTGCACCCCCAGCACACTCCAGACGCAGAAAANCAGCACACTCCAGAAGCAGAAAAAACATGACTCCATGTAAGCACTGCTCAGCAGTAGCAAAAACATCCCTGAATTATCAACACTGTTTTCAGCACAAATCTAAACCAGCCCCATACCAGCTGCTATGAAAAAAATTAACTCTATCCCAGTCCAAACCAGCACAGCAATGGAGCAGAACCATATTGGTTTCCATCCCACCAAGTATAAATACATTGACTTTCAAGTCAAACTGTGGAGTATTTCATTCTTCCTAAAACTTTTTGGAAAGGGGTGTTAGTTATAATACTGGGTGATGAGAGAATCCCAGTTTGAGGTGAAAGGTTCTGTGTTATGGACATTGTTCCAGCTGTATATATATTCTTTATGTATGCACATTTTCAAATGAATAATCTTTGAGAAGGCATATTAAGGGCTGTAAGACATTATTACTGTAAGGCTCATACACTGAATAACAGCAGTGTGAAGTCCAGGGAACTGTCATCTCCTCTTTACAAACCTATCAGACAGAGTCCATCTGCTAGTACTGGCTCCTGAAAGAAGTAAGGGAACAGTTGACTCACTGACAGGTCTATCCAACAAACCCCTGAGTGCACGCACTGCATGCAGCAGACATCCTTCTGGGGCTAACCATAAACTCAGTATCTTGTGGGCTGTGATATTTGAATTGTGTTTATTCTGCTGGTCCATCATCCAATCTTTCATGTGTTTTTCTCCAAACAATGTCTGATACCCCTCTTCCTCCAGGAATTATGTTCCTGCAAAGAAATGAAAGCATAATGAGAATTCGTTCACCTCCAGCTTTCTATAAGGATAATGAAGGCACAGGGCAAAAAGACAGCTTTAAAATATTTTTTCCACTTTTATTAGTAGAGAATTCAGCAGCCATCAAGAGAAGCAGACAGAATCCTTAGTGCCAAAGCAAAGTGCCTGTGTTCTCGAGATCTTAACACTCATGAAGGGGGATGTGGAATAAGTCTTCTGGAGATGTCACCAAGACCACAAATAGCTTGAGAAGAATTAAGTAAAATTTAAAAATAATAGACTCCAGGTTGCCTGTGGGAAGACCCCCAGTACACAGGGAATATGTGTTTGGCCTGTATCAGGAAGCCTTGCAGCTGTGTTTTTAATATAAGCTGAAGTCTGGGATGCTACAAGATTTAATTAGATGGCATGTAAAGTGAAATGATAGCAGATATAGCATATAACTACATGATTGATCCAGCAAACCTAGCTGCATTAAAAACATTTTTTTCACTGCATTCTTAATGCTCTGTGATTAAGGTGTATCTAAACTCATAATTCATATCTACATTGTAGGAAAAGGCTGATCTGAAATAGAGGCAGGATTAGATATCAAAATCAAGTGAAATGACTGATAATTTCAATCTCTGATTCCTATTTTTTGTAAGTTAAGCAGATATGAAACAACATTAAATATGCTGAACATAACCAGTGTATTTAGTACAAACTGTCATATTTGATTCCTGTCTTCAAGAACAACCTACACAAGCAGGAATTTCAAGTTTGGCAACTGTGCACCCTGTATTCATCCCCACAGGCCCCAGAAGGATAATTCTTAAACCTACAAACTGTCTCGTGCAGCCTCTCTTTCTCTCTCTCTTTTTTTTTTTTTTTTTTTTTTTTTTCCTGAAAGGCTATCCAATTACTTAGTGCTGTGCCGGGAGTACCTGGGGAAATAGTAAAAGGAAATACAACTGAGAGCCACGGTGGTTTGACTCCTCTCCAGATACTTTGAAAATATTTTGGCAAAAACAAGATTTTAAGTAAAACTGTTTCCTTTGGTAGCATACCCAGAACTGCAGGTTTTACATTTTTGTACTTGGTATGGAGGGGGAAAAAAAAGCACCCTTGTGTGAGAAGGTTGTACACATGGTAGTAATATTCGTGGGGAAGAAAGAGAGAGTAAAGTGGGGAAATTTGAACAAGATGTAGAAAGAAGACAAGGAGAGAACATACTACAAATATTTTTCTCTACTGGGAAAATGAACTACACAGTGCTGCAAGAAGGAAGATCTCTTTGATTACCTTAGCTTTTTAAGTAGTGACAGAAGCAGCATCATGGTTTATTCATCAAAAGATGTCTGTAATAAAAGAGGACTAAACTTTTTTTCTGATTTGTTGTCAAGCAGTGTCAATGAGGGAACTCTGGAATGGATAACAATATGTTAGATTTCTTTTTCTTACAGGACATTACTCAGAGTACTCCTGATTACTAATTGTCTCTGATCTTTTTGGTGAGAATCGAAAGAATTGTCATGAAAATCTTTCTAAATGCATTGTCCATACAACGTTTTCTATGTATCTAGATAATTAGGAGGCCTATGAATATTCAAATGTATGAAACGAAACATTGCCTTTGCAATTGCAGGACTGCTTACTTGCTTGAGGAGATCTTTGTGTTTCTTTGGCTGCCTCTGATTGTAAGTTGTTGTTTACATGCACTAATTCTAAGTTTCTCATATTTTTAATTTCTTTGCTGCCCTGCTCTGAACACTTCACTCACAAGTAACATAATGATTGACATTCAAGAGAATAGTGCTAAGTAATTGTTATTATTCACCATAAGTTAATTAGCTAGATAAGCATAATGTAAATGCTTCTCCTCAGTTGTTTTTTTCCAAATACAAAAATTTGAAATTCCTTGCCTCAGCCTTCAGGTAGATACATACTTATGTGTTTCTCTCTTGTTTTGTTTTCCATTTTTGTTCAATTTGTGAGAGGCTTTTGTTGAGTCTGAATTAGGGTTTCTCCTTTAGAACTGCTCACCTTATCACTGCTAGTCAAACTTTCTGCTTTGCATAGAAATGTAGTGGCTTAACTCCTGTTCTCATCACATCTTTTCTTCAGAAGTGTAGTTTTTCTGTCTTGAAGCCAATTGTTACTGGGAAGGACTCAGAGAAGCCTTTT
>VWZY01011467.1:0-41257 GCA_013399075.1 Chloroceryle aenea | reverse complement strand
TTGTCCTGTTGCAACAGGCCCTATGTAAAAGTTTGTTCTAAACTATTTTTTAGGTCCCCTTTATATATTGAAAGGCTGAAATAAAGTCACCCTGGACCCTTCTTTTCTCCAGGCTGAAAAACCCCAACTCTCTCAGCCTTTCTTCATAGGAGAGGTGTTCCAGTGCTCTGATCATTTTTGTGGCTCTTCTCTGGACCTGCTCCAACAGACCCATGTCCTTCTTGTGATAAGGACTCCACAGAGCTTCATGATACTCCTGGTGGGGTCTCCCAGAGCAGAATAGAAGGGCAGAATGACATCCCTTCACCTGCTGGCCACATTTCTTTTGATGCAGCCCAGGATATGGTTGGCTTTTGAAGCTGCAAGTGCACATTTTTGTCTCATGTCCTGCTTTTCATCGCTAATACCCTCAAGTCCTTCCTGACTGAGCTGCTCTCAATCTTCTCATGCCCCAGCGTGTATTGATATGAAGGATTGTCCCAATCCAGGTGAAGGACCCTGCACTCGACTTTGTTGAATTCTCTCTCGTTCCTTGCAGGATAGAGTATGTAGTCTAACCTGTGACGTAAAATGTCACTACCAAGTTCCAGTGTCCTAAATTTTCACTATGTCCATTCAACAGATAAATACGTATTTTATGAACTGTAATGAGACACATCCCAAATAGTTTTTCTCCACATTTTGTTCAAGCCAAATTCAGAAATGCTTTCTCTTCCTCTTATCTCTCTTTAGAAAATCTTCCTTTGTCCATTTCTCCCATTCACCAGTGTTTACCGAGTCCTCCAGGTTTTAACCAGCATGGATTAGTGGAAGTGTGATGTTATTAGACATGGCAGTCTGTCTGCCTGACAGTGCCACCAGAGATGAACCTGTCAGGAATGTCTCCACCAAAAAAGTATTGCTCAAAGGGCTTTTTGTCAGAATACTTGACACTTGCTCATGAACTATGACTAACATTGACTCTTAAAACACTGTGTATGTTTATTTTATAAGCCATATGGCCCAGACTGGTCTAGTGGTTTATAGGTGTTAAGCAAAGTCTGGATAGATTTAATTACTTTAGACTTGTGATCTTTACAGTAAAAGTTTCCATGGTAATGTAATTAGTGTATTGTCTTTATATAAATTTATCCCCATTTCCTCTAATTATTTCTAGGGGGTTTTTTTCCCTTTCTGTTGAAAAATGTTTTCAAGGAAAAAAAAAAAAAAGAAACCCAAAATAGCTGAATACTTAGTTCTGCAAACCTATTATTGTGCGTATTAATCCAAAAACCAGATTTGAAATATGTGTCTGTTAGGAGCTGAGAAATTTCACCTAAGGGTTTTGCTAATGGATCACTGGAAACCTGTGAATATATATCTTTCTGCTCTTGTGGGAACTTTGCAGAACAGTTAATAGAATCTGAATTAGTAATCCTCACTAATGAGTTAGATCCTTTTCCCTTTGTAGTTTCTTTAACGCTTTGTAGCTGTTAAAAATGGTATGTATGCAAAAGAGTCAGTAAGAACCTTTCAGAAAAAATAAAATATTTAAATATGGCTGGGCTATCATTTCCCTTTACAAGAGCTTTCACTTGGTGATGACTGTGCTAAGCATGACGCATGGTAAGCAAACGTGAATGTTCTCTGAGCACAGTTTTCTTAAATTATTTTTATTTTATACAAATATTTTACTCTGGTTCTGCTGTAGGTTTGCCAAAGAAGCAGTAACCAAATTCCTGAGTGACTGTTCTTGGAAAAGTAAGGCAGGATTTGTGCTCTGAGAATGATGCAGCCTGGGTGTTTAAAATACAATGCAGGTTTGCCTTTTGTGTGCCCTTAATCTGAAACCGGGTAATGCGTCACTATACATTGACTTGTTATTCTGCAGTTTGATAAATAATTGTACTGACTTGTTCTTAGAAATGCATTTTCTTAAGGTTTTTGTCTTGCAATCAGCAATTAAAATATCATCAGATAACATTATCGTGATAGAAGCCATGCAGAGCTTGCAGTTTTTTCTTGTGACAAATATTCCATCTGTGAAAAAGATGCATTGTAATACAAAGAAATGACAAAACAAGAATATATCAAGGAATGTACACAGAAGCATGTTTCCTAGCTCAATTTAAATGAACCCATGCATAAACTAGGAGAGTCTGAAGATGGCTGTGAGCTCCATTCTGATTTTTACCTTACAACACGCTGAAAAATGTTCTGATGCTAAAAGAGGGTTATTTTTGGCAACCTATATCAATTTCCTATTCACACAGCAACTGGTGGCAACTAAAAATAATACTGGTTTACTACCACCTAAGAATCTGGTCACATTTGGCACACGGACAACAAGCACAAATAAAATTTAAGATCCCTTGTTCTGCTATTTCATTCGAGCCCACTCATCAAGCTTAGTTTGCTGCCATTTGAAAGCTATTGAAAAGCCATTAACGGGCAGGACTGCGAGAGCCGCAGTGCAGCAGCACACCTCAGTGCTGGAAGAATGTGGCTGCAAGTGCACACCAATTAAATCTTTCTATTCCTGGGGATGTGGGATTAAGAGCGGTGTCAATCAATTGTGCTACAATAGCACGTGCAGTAGTCATAGTTCAGGATGCACAGAGGTTTATCATAACTCCAGCGGTCGGGTGAGGATGACTTGGAAGCCTCTGCAAGATCCTCAAACAGAGACTACGTTAAATAATGTATTCTGAGGTATACCGGATACCTGAGGAAGGGCTCTAAATAATGCAGTTTCTGGGCATGACAGTTGTAGCAGAAGAGAATGCTGAAACCTGTAGCAAGACTACAGCCTGAGATGAAAGAATGTCTCATTACCATTTTATCAAATGCTGTAAGTAACAAAATGGTTATTTTTATGTTGACTGCTTTTTATTTTAATTTTTTTACTTAGTTTTTGAGGTGTGTTTTTTCAATGCATATGCAAAAAGTCGAAGGCAGATGCTGCATGATGTCAACGTGGTAGTCGGGGAGTTGCTAGTTTGCATGTGAATATGCAGGCAGAACACAGCGTTTCTTTTTTTCCTCTGTTCAGAAGCAACTTCATTGTGTGTATGATAAGGCTCTCATTTGGAAGTTTATACCGATCAGCTTTTAAAACTTTTGTTTAAATTAATCACCAAATAAAATGATACCCCAAAAGAAGAAACATGTCATTCACAGCATTATGTTAAAGTCTCCTCTAAGGACAACCTCAGGCATGGCTCTTACACTTAATGAGGGTAATAAAAATGAGAATAGCTTTATAATTATGAGCACATCTGATCATCTGTTATAGAACAAATGCTTGCATCTCCTCGTTTTCAGAATATATACCTATTTGGTGTGACAAACTTAAAAAATAATAATGAACTTTTAACCTTGAATCAAGCAAGCTGCCTCCTTGAAGACTGAAAGTGGGATCTATGCTAAATGTATTGATTCAATGTAGAACAAATTCCTAGCAGCTTTATTTTTCTTCCTTTTTTTTTTTTGTCTGCCTATCAAAGCTACTTGTCCTCCTAGCTGCACATTTTTCAAGCTTTTTGGCTTTGCCTTTTAAAGTGTCCAGGGTTTGAGTGGAAATTGCTGGGTTTACATCAGATAAATGAATTATTGTCTAGATATTTGTTTTTGACAGCCATTGGTAGTTTTTTAGCCCTGGGTATTTTTTTACTGCAGGACTTAGAAAACTTCAGACTTCTAGTGATTATGTCACTGTTTTTACATGACAAATAGCAGATTGCTGTAAAAGGTTTTCTCTCCCTATTGTGGTTTTTGATGACTTAAGTGTACCAAGGACATTTCTGGAACTACTTTAAACATACTGTATTGCAGTTAAGAAACGAGTAATGTGGTTCTTTGATGTTTTGACGTGAAATTAATCTGCCCTGGAAGTGTTTTAGTAATTTGAGGAAAAATGATTTATGAGGGTTTCCTCTTGCCTGCATTCAATGGGACTTGTGTATGGAACTGCTTCTAATAGTGATGGGAGTTACAAGCTTAAATTTCCAGTTCATGCAGAGAAGCCCAGATTAGTTTTACTGCATAGTTTTAAAGGTGCAGTCTAAGAATAAGTCTTTGAGCTTGTCATGATATTTGATAAATGCAAATGAGGAACTTGCAACATAATAACTATGATGAAGATGTCAGAAAAGTATTGTTCGGTCTCTATTCACTTTGGAATTACTTTCTTAAAGTGCAAACTGTAGCAAATGTATATTGGCGTGTGTGTTCAACAGCATATTAAATATGGAACTCTGGAATGGAACTGTAGGTTTCTTAATTGCAAAGAGATGAGGATAACTGTGAGGTTCTCTCATTAAAAGGAGGTGAATGATGACTACCTGGGTTGTTCATTGCATTGGTTAGAGGGCAGGGATGAAGGACTAAAACACAGCAGAGGGAAAGGTGACTGTATGGCTTTAGTTTTGGCAATGTTATTTGTTTCCTCTTTTCCAAATCTGGAATTTTGTAGTGATTTCCCACTAAATTGGGATATTTTACCACTTAGCACTTTTTCTTCCAAATGGTGTGCTTTAGAAGACAGTCAGTGCTGGCTGGAGCCTGAAGGACGAGTTCTTTACTACCTGTGCTTCTCCATAAGGAATTGGCTAAAGTGCTTCCAACTCCACGTGTAATTAGTGAAGTCAAAACACTTCCTCTGTCATCCTCCTCTGACCATTATCATTGACTTAACATGCCCAAAGTGTCGCTGATACTTGTGTTTGCAGACAGCTTGGATCAAATATGAGACAGGGCTGCGTCCAGTTTGACAGCACCAGTGATGTTCTGAGATCTGCTGAGAGCAGCTGAAGCTCACAGGGGTTGGGATGTGACTCGTCACAGTCTGCATTGTTTCTAATCCATTTCACTGGAGTTTTTTCGTGTATCAGAAGGAAATGACACTGAACCAGAGGAAGTGTGTTTGCAGAGCACTGTCTCTTGGTCTGCTTTAGGAAGAGGGGAAGTATCTAAAAGGTGGAAATTGATGGCACTTTAAAGCTAGTATTTTTTAAACTGTAGTCCTATGTGCCTGGCTTTTTCATGTGTTTGCACATTGGTTTTTTAATCACTGCAGAGATGAAGTGTGGAGATCTGAGCTAAGAGGGTTATAGCTGTTCTCCTATGCCATGAGTACAGTTTTACTATTTTTTACTTTTTTTTTTTCAGTGTACTGCTCTCCCTAGGAGGCTGTGAAAATGTCATCATCCTGTCACAGGATCTCTCAGGTTGGAAAAATCCAGCCTTGGGAAGTCTCCAGTCCACCCTGCTCTAAGCAGGGACATCTGTATGGTCAGATTGTCTTATCTGGGGCCATGCCCAGTAAGGTCTTTCATCTGAGTAATACTCTGGAATAAGGCCTGCTGCAGCCATTATGTTTTCTTCAGCAGCATTTAAAACACAAGCTGTATGTGTGACTACACATTTGAGCAGATCGTGTCGTCACTACTCGCCCATCTCGCTGCTGAGAGCTGTCCCTGTCTGTGCCAGTAGCTTCCCCTTGGCAATCGGCCACCATAAACTATTTAGAAGAGACAACAGTGGTACGTAGGAGAGTACCACATGTTATCTGCCAGCTGCTGGGTACCAGTCTGTCTCAATGATTTGTGTGGCAGGCTGTACAAATGAACACAAGTTTGCAAATTAGTCAGCACCTTGCTGCTATCTCCTCTGCCTTGTGTGTCTAGTTATGACATAAATATCATTTATATGTTATGGCTGTGGCTTTCCACCTGTGTTCTGGACTTCCTCTGAGGTATCTGCAAAGATAACCAAGAAAAACAGTACTTTGCTCAGGAGGCTTAAATTCATTAGTCAAGAATATGATTTCCACTGCAAATGCCATAGAGGCACGTAAATGCAAAACTTACCAAGGAGTTACAGTCATGCCAGCTGAAAGTCAGAGTCAAGTGAATTTATCCAAATATTAGTATGATCAAATATGAACATCAAAGTCTACTTCCATTCTTTCTGGATTATTTCTGTTTCCAATTCCTTTATCTCTCTTTTCTATGAATTACAAAACACCAAATTGTTCTTTGTTACAGAACAGTACTTACAGAGATGGGATGGAAATACTAATGAGATGTTTATTGGTGAATTAATTCAGGATTTTAAACAAAGCACAAAAGGAATATAATATTTGTCCCCAACATCTAGGTTTTATTACCTTCAGCACCTGAAGACATGGCAAGGATTTTCCATGAAGAAAATTAATTAGAGCAGTGAAAGAGTTTTAGTTTTTAATTAGTTGCACTGAAAGATTTGGACTTTAAATTTTGCTATGTCCTCTTCAGATATCTTGTAGTTTGTATTGGTTTAGTCCTTTTCTTTACTGCCTCCTGATCATAGTAGGGCTCTGGAGCCCCCAAGACAGGAAGGACATGGCCCTGATGGAGCAGAGCAGGTCCAGAGGAGGGCAACGAAAATTATCAGAGGGCTGGAGCACCTCTTCCACAAGGAAAGGCTGAGGGAGTTGGGGTTGTTCAACCTGGAGAAGGCTCCAGGAAGACCTTATAGTAGCCTTCCAGTATCTGAAAGGGCCCTATAGAAAAGCTGGGGAGGGACTGTTTACAGGGGCATGTAGTGATAGGATGAGGGGAAATGGTTTTAAACTAGAGAAGGGTATATTTAAGTTGGATATTAGGAAGGAGTTCTTTACTATGAAGACGGTGGAACACTGGGAGAGGTTGCTCATGGAGGTGGTGGAAGCCCCATTCTTGGAGTCATTCAAAGTCAGGCTTGATGAGGCTCTGAGCAACCTGATCTAATTGAGGATGTCCCTGCTCACTGCAGGGGGGCTGGACTAGATGACCTTTGGTGATCCCTTCCAACCCAAGGCATTCTATGATTCTACTTTAAAAATCCCTACACTACAGGGCTCTTTCCTTACATTAAAAAAAATTCATTCTTGACTTCAGTCCACAGTGCCAGAGACTTTGTCTTGAAGGACTGAAGCCAGCAGAAATGTACTTGGAGATGTCATGTTGAGTATTTTTCACATAAATTCCCAGTGTATTTGGTGACAAAATTGCCATCTATTTATGAATGAAAGAAGTGTAAATTCTGTGGATTATGGTTATGTTTTCCATTTTATTTAATTTTACCCCAGATTTAAATTTTGATGTGTATTCTGTTTCAGAAAAATTATTATCCACTAGAACTCTCAACATAGTAGAATGAGCACTTCATCCATGTTGGTGTCTGTCCCTTTTCACCTGGGTTATGGGACAGACTGCATTAACGTATTCCAGAGGACACATCAGGGGAAAGAGGCATATCATCCCAAACTCTCCTTTAGAACTTTAAATTCAGTCTGTGCATTTTTGCCAAGAGATTCAGCCATTCTCATGTCACTCAGTGTCTTCTGAGGCTCCAGATGTGCCCCAGCTATAGCTTTACCTGTACCTGTAGCTTGGAAAGAGGTGGAGGAAGATGTGATATGATACATTAGTTTTAGTTTACAGAGGATGGGAACTCGAACTTGATTCTTCCATGGAAATACTAATCAGAGGCAACACCGTGGATGAAACACATGATAGCTTCGTGTCAGCTTTCTTACAGTGACCCAGCCTGTGAAAATTTCATCTCTGTTTCAACAGAGCGAGGTGCTGTACCTTAGACTGAATAAGAAGAAGAGCCTGAAAAGAAAAATTGTAACCCCCTAGTTCATCTGTGGTACAGGAACCTTTTGTTTCTATGACCGTGTGTACAGGATGTGTGATGAACCCACCTAGATCAGAACAATCCTCAGTACTAATACAGGCTGCGTATGAGGTGACAGGGAGCAGTCCTGTGGAAAAGAACATGGGGGTGCTGGTAGAGGAGAATCTGCCTGCTGAAAATGAGGCGGGAGGGAGAGGCAGGAGTCATCTTCCCCAGGAGTCCAGAAAGAGTGAGAGGAGTATCTGTGTGAGAAGCCACTGCTTGGGAGCTTTTGGATCCTATAAGATTCATAAAGCAGTTCTGGGGGAATAAAGAAATTTTGATGAAAGCTATTTGTTTGAGAAGCTTATGCTGTAAAATACAGAAAAAGAACAGTAATGCCACATAGAGTACTATTCCATTTTGTCAGTCTGAATCTGAGGCTGATGCATCAGTGATACACAATGCTGATTTTTTTTTTTTAAAGCCCAGTCAGTATGAAGGATACCTGAAAAACTGTTAAAACTGCTTTTTTTCTATGACCAGGAAGGAATGTTTTCTATCTTGCAAACCTCAGTGGATGTAGAGCCACAGCTAGAACATTTTTGTTAAACTCTTTGTGTCTCTGTCTCTCTCACTTTAATCACAGGACAGGTGCAGGCCAACAGGGAAAAAAAAAGGAATTGTTTGCAACCTGTGAATGTTGCTATTTCTGTACCAGCCCATGATACTGTTTGTTTATTTATTTATTTTTATTCTTCAGTTGCTGGGTTCGTGTGACAATGACAGAAACTCAATGTTTTTGTTTTAAAATCGAACTTATTTTCTACCTTGTCTACATATCAAAAGGTTAGAAATCATGACACTGGATGCCATGACACAGGAAGTAATATTTAGCAAAATATATTTTGGGCTCACAGTAGCCCAATTATCTTTTGGAGTACTGGTCATCTCGTAATTTGTCAAGTATGCCTCCAAGTAAATTAAACTTTCCTAGCGGTAACAAGTGACAACAACTTTCCTAACAATAACAACTGTGTAGAATAGCATTTGCATATTATATTAAGATTTAGATGAAGATTTATATTAAATTGGTATTTATAAAGATAAATTTTGAAATAACATCAAGAGGAGCAATATTAACGTGGATAATTGAAGGCTACAAGATTTCCAGCTTTGCATTCAGCTAAAAATAGTTTCTAATTATGATGGAAATTACAGTAATCCCCAAAATAATTTTTATGTCATCATTTTGTTTCCCACTGCAAAAAAAAAAAAACAAACCTGTCATGAGAGAGAAGCATTTTCATTTTCCGTGGAAAACTTCATCGTGAACTTATAAGGAAATTCTAAAGAAGTCTGTTATATTTATGGTATTTGGAGCACTTTTTTTCTTCTAATATAATGATTCTGCTGACAGTAAAGAAATCTAGCCACCTAGAAAATAAGCTGAAAGAAGATTGTAAAGGTCAAAGTATCATATTTTCCTAACATATTGGCACAGCATGCATGAAGCTTCGGAATTCTGATATTACATTTTTGAGAAGACTGCTGCAGGAACAGAGAAGAGAAAAAACAAACCCTAAACTTCTCTATTTCCACACGTGAACTTGTAATGATACACCCACTCTTCCTTACAAAGTTAGTGAAAATTTTGGGGCTAAGGAATGTATTTTCACTCCTGAAGTTACTTCTTGCTTCAAATAATACAATTCCTTTTCTTTCTTATTTCAGACATTTATATACTGCATCGTGGTAAAGTTTGCAAAGTTGATTAAGTTGTAAAACCAAAGAGAAAATACTTAGAGGTAATGAAATTAGCACTTGCATCAAAATTGCCAGAGTAGAAGCACAGTTATTATTCTAAATCAAGTAAAATTTTAAGTTGAAGGAATTCTAATTTGTTCATAAACAAATGGCAATCAATTAAGTCAACAGAAGTTTAGATTGATTTGGAACAAATCCTAATGCAAATTTTTAAATATATCATGAAGGAGCACCACCAATTTAAAAAAAAAAAAAGTTTTATATTAAAAGGTGTATTTTCCATTTGCTTGATTTTAAGCAACTGCCTTCAGTGCAAACCACAGCAAAATAAGACCTGCTAAAAGATAACTTCAGTTCTAGTGTTTTGACTACTGGATGTACCCTCAGGTAACAGATGACACGGGTCAATCTGTTGTAACCAACAGAAGCCCAAATGCAAGTCCTATTGCCAAATCTGTTTCGCTTGCCAGTGCCATTCCTGTACACAGAAAGACAGCTGTCCCTGACAAATTCCACCCCCATCTGTAAGGTCAGAGAGCTGGGATGTTGTCCATTTGAATCTCTTTTTGGCCAGTAAGAATGGGAACTGGTAAGGTTTGTGGACAGGAGGGCACAGCACAGAAGTGGAAGAGCATTTGGTCATTTATTACTAGGTTTTTACCAGCTAGAATAGAGATGTTCCTGTAGGGCTTCTGCTTGGAAGTGTGCTTTTCTCTCTCTTACTTCATAGTTGATTTTAAACCAGAAAATGTTATTTTTGGGAAGAAGGAAAATGTGAACTTTGATATCTTTGGCCATAAATTCTATAATGAATATGTCTCTATGCAGTATGATTTTTCAGAAGAGGTTGAAGTGATATTCAGAGCATGTAGACAGGCATAGAACTGGGCTGTACTACCTCAGGCTGGTGGAGTCCTGCTGTGGTCCCATTTGGTGCAAATGTTGTTATGAAGTGTATGTTAACTGCAGTAGGAAGAATGTTAGCTACATAAGTGGTATGTGTAAAACATATATACAGTTGTGAAAAGTAAAGCTCCTAAGGCAAACTAAGTGACATACTTAATTCCTCCTAATCACCAATGAATATATACATTTATTGTGTCTTTGAGAGACACTTTTCTGCCTTGTGAGTAATAATACAATAATAATTTCTGTTTGAGTTCCACTTGTTTCTTAAGTAACTTTGAAGCATTTTTTTGTTTGTTATTTCTATAGAGAAGGAACTTGAAGTTTTATGTAGGCTAAGAGTCCATCCATTGATAGAATGCTTCTTTTCAGTTAGTCAGTTGAGATGAAGCTGTTCAGTTTCTTCTTCCACTTCTTCAGACAAATGATCAGCTGGTTTTGACTTAACTCAAAAATCATATTGCTTTGCATGTTCACAAGCAAGTGTGACAGTGATTCTTTGCACTTTTTTTTTTCTTATATGAGTCCCTAAAGCTGTGCTGTAGTGTTATGTGACCAGCAGTATAATGCTAGATGGTAGATGTGGAAGATGAATTTAACAGATTATAATAAACCCTGTTGCTAGGACAGCTGCTCAGACTGTTTTCATTTTCACTTATCTATGAAGATTGAACACATCCTTGCTACTCTAACCATAGCCCAGGCTTGCCTAAGACATACTCAGTGATGATCCCCTCAGTGCAAGGGACGGGTCTTTCAGGTGATAGTAGTGCAGCTTTGTGTACCAGTTTGCTTCTCCAATGCTCCAGAGGGTTCTATTTCAAGAACTTTGCAGGGGCATCTGGAGGTGCCAGAGCTGAGTGAGCTGCCCTGGGTGCCAGAAACGTTGTACTGCTATGCCCCCACTGGTGTTTTTGTGTGTCTGTACACCCAGTATAGCAAGCAAGGCATCTTGCAGTCTTACCTGTTAGTCTCATCCACGTGTGTTATTTTTATCTTGGTACTCTGACTAAATTTACACTGTATTTTTTAAATTTTATTTTATTGTTCCAAATTCCCTTTCTTTTCCCTTTCACACTTCAAATTTCTGTTAACTGGTCGTTCCTTAGTCACTGCTTAGCTAAGCTATACATATTTAATTCTTTTCATCTTTCCTCATAAATCAGTCCCTCGGGCCTCAGAACCATTTGTGGTAGTTTCTTTTGAACTGCTCCAATTTGACTGTCTAGAATTGAATGCACTATTCCGGATAGGGTGCCTTTCTGCAGAAAGGAGGAGGGCCTGTTTGCAATCCTTTTGCTATTTGAAAACTGAGATGGCAGTCCTTTGATGTGCACTGAACAGTGACCAAAGTCCTACTGCATACTGCTCTGCTGCAGAATTTTACTTAGCTCCACTGTTTTCTTCCATCTGCTTTTACTTTATACAAATCTTTGTAAATTACTAGATTCTGTGTAGAACCACAGTCCACTTGGCAGAGGATTTCCTTTCCTGTGTACTTGCCAGTCCTTATGGTTAGATCTATGAACCACTGTTTCCCTTTTGGCTTTTAACTAGCTGTGATGTACAATATTGAATATCCCCTTTGTCTTGCTCCACATATACCTTTTCCATCCCTCCTCCAAATTTGCTGCATGCAGACTTTTGCAAATTTTGATTTATGAGTTTTCTCTCCTGTGTTTTCTATAATTCTCATATGCTGTATGTCACTTGATTCCTGTCATATTTGCAGCCTAAATAGTGCTATCTGAGAATGTCCGTGGTAAAAGAACTGCCCCAGGTTTTGAAATAATGTTTTTTTGTTTCTTTGTTCAGCTATTAATTTACAGTAAAAAAAGTTGGTTGTTTCTGCTACTGTTTAACTTTCTCAGTATCTTTGAGGCATGGCAGCTGTAAGTTTTGGCTTTCACTGTGCACAATTCATCCTTCAAAGTTGCAGATTTATAAGTATCAGCAACAGTCTTTCATCACTGACTGTGATCAGAGTGTCCTTGGTCTTCCTAACAAGTCCTTCATATTGTACTGTGATGGCGGGAAGAATTTCCCAGTGCATCTGTTCCCAGATGCACATCTGCCTCATCTCTCTACCCGATATCTGAAAATGTGGTTTACAGATGAATATATTATTATGTCTCTACTGCACTGTAAGGAAATAACTTTTCATAGCTTAGTTGCAACTTCATTTTTCATTGCAGCCAAATAAAGAGAACTAGGACTGTGCAAGGGTTAGAATGTTGTGGAGGTTTTTTTGTTGTGGGTTTGTTTTTTTTTTTTTTTTTCTTTTCTAGAGAACTCACCTCTTCCTTCTTAGCATTTTTATTGTCGTTTGGCAAGCATGGTTCCTCTTTGCTCTTGTGCCTTCTGGAGCTTCTCCAGTTTTAGTTGCTGTTGGTGTGATTTATAGCTATTTAGATTATTAAAGTGTGACCAAATATGATGATATTCTTTTCTCAAAGGCTTTGTGAGTGACAAAATGGATTAAATTTTTTATAGTAATCTAACACATATACATTGCTTACTTCTGGAAACCCCACATAATGAGTAACATAAATACATAGATACAAAAGTGAGCAAAAGATTGTAAGGGTTAGATCAAACAGCCAGTTTAGTTTTTCTTCTAGCTTGTCCATAGATATATCTTAAAAAATGTGTCAATGCAGTCAGTTTCGATCAGATGACTGTTGCTTTCTGATTACTTTAAACTCTCTCTTCAGATCCTGACATGGGGAGTTGCAATATTTCTTATAAAAAAATAAATTATCCATTTTAGGAAAAATATACTGTTAATCTTTGGGAAACATAATCGCATTTTGCTTTCCTATTCCTAAGGAAACAAAGTCTTTGTGGTTATGTTACTCGTGTGTGTGTGTCTTTCAGTTTTTCTTCCTGTCATAATTTCTAAACTTCTTAGTTTCAAGAAAATCTTTCAAAACCAGGTTAAACACTCCACAATTTATTGAAATGGATGAACAGTATTTGGTACTACATTGCCTAGGAGTGTTGTACAGCTATCTTCTTATGGGTGGAAGTTATACTGTTGCTTTTCTACTACATGTGTATAAGGTTTAGCCTAAAAAGCATTCATACTCTTGTCACAGAAGATTCCAAGTAAGTCTCAAGTTATTGCAAGAAAATTTAAGCCTACTTCAAGTTACCTCTTCCTTGGGTGAAATTCATTGCTATGCAGAAGTGCCCTTTGCAATACTTGCTTCAAGCAGAAAGAAGATAAAATTGCCCAACAGCATTTGTAGAAAAAGCTTCCAAGGGTCTGTCTACACTTCATAAAAAAGAAGGAAAGGCATCGGACCTCTGATGGCTATTTATTGTTATTTAGCTTGCTGGCTTAGTTTTGAACAGCTCCAATACAGACCTCTCTATGGCTCTCTAGAAGTGTCTGCCAACAGACAAGGTGGATGAAACTCCTCCAAATTACATCCTCATGCTCTGTCTAGTCTTCCATCTATTTCAAAAGGCTTTGTAGCCTGAAATACTGCCTACACACACTCTCCTAATGCTTACTAGAACATATACAACACCTTTGGTTTTATGTTGTAAAATTCTTTTCTGCTATGTTGCAGTGCAGTCTCCACTTAAGACACTGTGAAATTTAGAAGCCACAAAAAAACTATAGTTGTGTCTTACAACACACCAGCACAGCATAATAAAAACAGGGTAATCAGGACCATGTTCTATGCAATGTAGGTAAGTTTCATTTGTCTCAAAAAACTCAAAAGCCTTCCTTAAAGTCCACAAGTGCAGTAGGTGGTGTTTCAGCCTATTATCTGGACAGTTATTTGGAGATGCTACAATACATTCCTGAATCCAGCTTGAAGACAGACTTTGATCTCCTAAAAGTTCAGTTATCTGGAATATTATATGAGATGAGGTGAATGGGGTAATGTTTTCTTACTCATCTCTGAGAGTATGCAGTCTCTGTAATTGGAAAGCCCAGTGCTCCACAGCAGAAAGTAGTGGCTTGTTTGTTTTATAAAAGGTTCTGATGTTTGCAGGAGAAGTACTCCGTGGTTTGTGGGAATTGAGACTGCACCTTTGCCTCATCCTCCAAGGGACTATAGTAGTATGACAGCAGTAGAGAGAATATGTAACCAGCAGCTTTACCAAAAGAAACAGCATGAGTTCAAGCAGACCATGTTTGTTCATTTTGCTTGCATTCATGTAGTTTCTGGATGTCATCCACAGATGAGGACTGCTTTGAGATATACACAGTTCCTGTCAGACTTTTCAGACTTGTGAGTTCCCTGTGCTTCAATATAGGCAAAAGAAAATAATCATGTTTTTTTTTCCTTTTTTTTTCTAAAAAATGGGAATAACCCCATATGTATGTATTTGAAACCTGTGTCTTATTACACTGAAGGCCAGTGAATGGGTAGGCAGTTTGTCTGAGTTTATTGAATAGGCTGGCACACAGTTAATGACTTTCACCCACAACATAAAATAACCACTGCTACATGACAGAAATCACAAATGACAATGCAGAGCCCTCTGTTATATTTTGTTATTATTCAGGCTCTCCTCTATCGCTATGAAGGCAGGATCCCAAACTGGTTGATTCTTTGATTTAAATATTACATATTTTTAGACAGTGCTGCTGTAACTTCACTGAATTGCTGATAGCTAGATAGATAGATAAATAATAAAGTCTATTAGAAAGCCTGCAGAGTTGATTAATAGTCTCTGATAAGTAACTTTTCCTTGGTATCAAGCTGGAAATTGATTGCAGCTCCTGCTTACCAGTCTAGTCACATCGAAAGGCTCTTGAAGAGCAGCATACAGGAGTAGGGTTTTTATAAGAGGATGGTTGCTTGAATGTGCTCAGGATAGCTCTTCAGCAAAGACAGAGTTGGGTATTAAGCAGAAAACGAGGAAGCTTTGTGTATCGTGTCATTTAAGAGCCCTAACTTTATAGTTACATCCAAAAGAAGCTCCATGGGGACAAGAACAGGAGAAGCACATCAGCTCCTCTACTGCAGTGTAAATTTATTCTCAGAAGACTTGGCATTAATTGAATTCTTTATGTACTTTACAAGGTAAATAGTTTACATTTATACTGCTCCCTCACGATTATGTGCTTGTGGAGTAGGGAGGGAACCAAGAAAAAAGCAATAAGGCCATCAGTGCAGCGAGCAGATCACTGCTGACCTGATGAAAACACTTTTGCTGTTAAAATCAGGCTAAGTGTTTATAAGCACCGTGCTCCAGTTACAGTGTAATAAACGTAATGGAGAGGCTGTTCAAATGGTAAGTGATTTTCCCTGCACTGAACAAAGGATTTTCAAATCCAGGTATTTTTATACTGACCTTGACATTGCAATTTGGGATGGATTTGAACTAATCTAGTTATTTCTCTGGGTAAAAAGCATTTCTTTTTGGAACTGATCAGTAAATGATACATCATAACTTGATTTCTGAAGACAACACCTCTAAAAATGCATTAATCTGTGGTGCAGATGTGGTAACTTTATATGGAATTCAGGTCAGCTACATAAATACTAATAAATTATCATTATTTCTAATTGAATATAATAGATTTAAATAATATGCATTGCTGGCAGCAGAAACTCATCATGTATAGTAAAGTCATTATGTATAACAGCAAAATACATTACTGAAAGGGTCGGTGTTCTAGCTTCTGGTCTGATTTCTGGTATCAAATATGGAGTGTAAATTAATGCAGCTTTTTGAACTGGATAACACTGCACTGATTTGCACCATCCGTGTATCTGAGACTGTAAGTGCCAAAACACTTGCTGCTCTCTGCATGTTTTTCCCACATATCTTTGTTAGTACTGTGAATATGTTTAGCTAGCCAGCTTTAAAAGTGTCATGTAATAGCACAGCATTTATTGAAAATACTGTATTTAAAATATTTTTTATTTAATGTATGATAAACTATTTAAAGTTTCACTGAAATTGTTGAAATTTTCAAATACTATAACTTTCTGAATTTCAGGACAATTTCAGGTATCCAAATTAGAATATAAGTGTTTAATTGTAGTTATGAAATGAAGCTGATAGCATATTTTGTCAAGAATAGACCAAGATTGGAGCTGAAGTGTCAGAGGATGCAAGCTAAACAAAGTGTGTGTTTCAGAGGGATTTTTTTACCTTTCTTTTTAAATGAGTTCAAGAATATTGATTAGGTAGCATCCTCAAGTAGATACATTCTCAGAATCTCAGACTGCCTTTCTTCAGGTAATTTAAGCCTTCTATGTTTTGTTTCTGTTCTCCAAAGACCATACTCCTTCACCCAGGAGCTTAATTATTCATTGTTTAAAATATCATCAAAATCAGTGTGAATGTTGACATAAATAAAGGTAAGTATTTGTCTTAGTATTTACAACTTTCAATTTAAACATTATGCACCATAGTTCTGTGAGGTACTTGCTGCATTAAGCAAGCATTAAGCAGATTGTGCCTTTAATGAAGAGATAAGTTTTTTCACTTGCTGTACTTCACAAAAACCTCAATTCCGAGGGTCCAGGAGTACTTCCTTCTCTGACTCACAGCAGCAAATGCTTATATCACATATAAAAGTCAAAATACAATATGTATGAACACAGTGGCAAGCTTTTTCTTAGTGCCTGTGTGAACATGTATATAGGCATTCAGCTTCACGTTCTGGAAATGCCTCCTGACTTGTGATCCAGATTAGATAGAAACATAATCACCCCCAGGCAATGTGAGTTACCATCCAGGGTGCATTTTTTTAGGATGATTAGACTCCCAGTTTAAATGCCAGAGCAAGTGACTGAAGTTGTGACATAAGAAACTGAAATATAAAGAAAAGCTGTATCCATATGGTTTCTGAAAAGAGGCAAAGCAAAAATGTTCCTACATACCATAAAGTTACTTGGGCTCAAATCACCTGCAAGAGATGGAAGAAAATGCCTGTAGCAATTGCATTCTTTCTCTCAGTTTATGTCCCATCACCCTTGCCAAGCCCTTAATGGTTTTGAGAATCTGGTGCTTGTGGTGCAACAAAATACTCCTCTTACCTTCACAGCAAGAACTGGTGGCAACTCACAGCAAGCAGTTCCTTTTTAAATCTCTTGTTTGTACAGGAGGATCAAGCTCCTAATTTATGTTGTAATGCAATTGGCACACTGTGAGTAACTTAATACAGTTTTACAGATTGATTTGTAGCAATGATTCTTCTCATTCTGGTGGTTCAGGGTGGATTCAGTGAAGCAGCTCTATACTAGCAGGCATCCTTGAAACATTTTTTTCCTGCTTGTTACAGAGGTAGTGAGGTCCTTTGTCGTAGTTAATAACCAATGTAATATAATAAAAAGATCTCTGGTTTTGGTATTTTAGTTACTAATAAAGGTTTCATATTTTGTCTTTATACGGAAGATGCAGACTTTGAAACCCATATACCCACAATCATGTTTATTGTAGTCCTTTTGGTCCAGGGCATCTGATTAGATAAATAATATCCAGGGAGGCTTTTTCAGGATTTTGATAGAGATGCTGCTAATGAGTTACCAGTGCAATATACCATGACAGTCACAGTCACCTTACCAAAGGTAAGGTGTACATAACTGTAATTTGTCATACGCAGAGGCAAGAACTGCATGAAATAATGTTCAAGTATGATATGTAATGAAGTATAAATGCTTATGCAAATTAATTAATAAGGCAACCTTTCTCCTTACCCACAAACCTTTCCTCATGTTACTACGCTGCCTTTTGACCAGCATACTCAAAACCAGCTCTGGTTGACATCATGTTTTCCATATATCTTCCATTATTTGAATAGATTCTGCACAAGGTTCCTGAACCAGTTCTTTGTGACAGTTTGTGATATATGAAAAGCAATGAACAGACCTGTTGCACATGTTACCCTTTATGTAGCTCTAATAGCTTCCCTTTCAAGACTGACTGTAGCTGAGTTGCCAGTGTCTAAACAGTAACAGTTTACATCTGCCACGTGAAGTTGTGGATTTTAGCAGCTATTTTTTCCTGAAGGTTGTCTTGCAGCTGAAGCTATTGCTGCTGTTGGCAATGCTCAATTAGGACAGAGTGGTTGGCATACTTTGAATGGTAGAGCTTAATCCTCAAGACTGAGCTGGCAGAATCTTTGTTCACAAGGGAAGTTCATATTTTCATGCCTGAGACAGACTAACACTGTGCATTGCTACAAGCTGGGAACTGACTGATTTGAGCTACAGCCCTGCTGAAGAGGATGCAGCGGTTACAGCAGACACAAAGTTGAATGGGAGCCAGCCCTGCATGTTGTAAATATGGCAAACCACATAGTGGACTATAATAGGAGGAATGTGGCTAGCAGACCGAGCAAAGTCATTGTCCGCTTCTACTTGGGGCTAATGAAGCTGTACCTGCAAGTTACGTGTGTAGTCGTAATCTCTCCGAGTGTAAAATGGATACTGAGGAACAGGAATGAGGGCAACAGAAGGCTACCAGGAGGATTACAGAAGTGACAAAACTGAACTCTTCTCAGTAGTAACAAGGGGTCACAGCCACCAGAAAAAAACAAGGCATTTTTGCTAGAAGGCAGTGCAGTACTGCAACAGATTACACATAGAACTTGGAGAATCTGTTGATAGAAGTCTTCAAGACTCTGCTAGACAAGACACAGTTACTTGATCCAATGTTGGCAATTAACCCCCTGCTGAAAGTGGCACTATGCAATCCCTACAACTTCCTTCAGAAGCATGTCTGTAAACCTGATGGATTTGAGTCCAGGTGTCTCTGAGTGATAGCCAGAAAGCTCTTCCTGTTGTGCATTCCACAGTTCACTGTGGTCAGTAGGCCACCACAGTCAGAGCAGAGATCTGCCTGGTTCCAAAACTGGGGCTGAACATTGTGTGCCTTAAAGATGAGCATCTGAAAGATTAATTCAGAGAGCTTTCCTTGACTGCATCTATACTGTGTTGTTTAATCCAGGTTTAACCTAATGAGTTTGCTGACCTGCAGCTATTATAACCACAGATGCTGATCTCATCTAGGATGTATCAGGTTCCAAATGTGCTGAGAGAAAAACATCCCATCTGCAACTCATTACTTCTCAGATGAGACCAGTGTCCAAATGGATTAAGAGTCCTCTTCTTATTCTGCCTGAACTGTTTTGCTCAGGCCACACACTGAAAACCGCTTTGTGAGGCCAGTTCTAGAAGTCAGGCACTGTTCTGAATGAAGCAAATACGTGAGCAGTCTTGTGGGCTGAAAGACATCCCAGTGGAGAGGCAAAGGACACTAAACCTGCCACATTCTTCCTGAAACTGGAATCTAGCTGTCTGCTCATCTTTGCTATGCTCTAGGTGGCTAAGACATTAAGTTAATTTCTTTGATGTCTGACCCTGGAGGAGCAGAGCATTGTGACAGTAAAGGTGTCCTAGAGTTTGCGCCAGTCTCAGTTGTGACGTGTCAGCAAAAGCTATCAGTTCCTCAGGAGCAGAGGCTGCACATGAGCTAAGCTGAGGAAAAGCAAAGATACCATTAAAATCTGTTGTCAGCAAACAACACTGATTTACAGCTAAGAACAACAGCAACAATTCTCACCCTCAGCTGACTTTTCTGGATATAGATGGCAACTTCACTTGTGGCCTGTTGGAGTCCCAGTGCAAGGCTGCTCCTTCTTCCCTTCATAAAAGAGAGGAAGAAACAGGGTGGAGGTAAAACTCTTGTACAGCTGGACTCTCAGCTGCACTATCAAACATGGTTTAACACAGCAGGCTCGTTTTCCTTCTCAGGCTGTGAGCCTGGCTGGCAGGCACTGTACCCAGATTTAGAAGTGTTAGGGTATAAGCTTTAAGTCTTACAAGCCAAAAATCCTGGGTAGCCTTAAGTCATGGGTACTGAACTATTTTATACAAAGCAGGACAATTTTAATTAGATTTGAAGTTTGCTCATTCACTGGTCTTACTGTAACAGCACGGAGATGCAGTCACAAACTACCTCGGGCTGGGGATGGTCTTGGGTGCAGATCTTCCGTGTGATTGAACACTGTGAAGACTGGTACTGATGCAAGGAATAAAGTTGCATGTTCTACAGCTTTACCAAGCTACCCTTTCATTTCCTTGTCTTTTCCAACATGTGCTCACAGAAATGAAACATATCATTTAAGGTGCAGTGGAAAATTTTGGTTTCTTTTCCAGAAGGAGTTGTTGGCTTTTAACATGTAAAAAGAAAGGGTTTGTGTTTTAGCTTAATGCAAGCCAATACTAATTTCCAGTTTTTTAGTTTGACAATTTATTTTCTTCTAACTAGAAGGGTGTGCTAAGAAAAGAACACAAATTATAGGGAGGGAAAGGGTAGCCTGTGTTAGAAGTTGACTGAATGTGGCCTGTAGAACTATATTCTGCATCTGCTTCTGTCATGGAATTCCTCAACAAGACACTCCAAGTACTTTTTGTATAAAAGCATGCTCCTTAATTCTGTAAGGTTTGGTTTGAGACCTTGTGTTCTAACTCATAATAAGTAGATATAATATATATCTATCGTAGAATACAATATATGTTATAATATNGATAATGTAATAGGTATAATTTATAGAGTGACTATCAAGCAGATGCAGGACTGTTACTTTGATAGTATTTTATTATGGTGTTATGATAAATAATAGTTTTTAGAATACTACACAATTAAAAAAAACAAACTCAGAACACTTTAAGAAAAGAATACAGATTTCTTGAACTGGATGTCCAAAATTAGTGATTTAAAAATAAAATAATTGTATTTCAGTTATTCAGTAAGGAATGTAGAAAAGAATGACCCTTTATCCCTCTCTTTTTTAAAATGAAAATAAATAAATATCCATGAAGCATTTATGTTCTGTGATGATGTGAGCTTTACAAAAGTCTGTCAGGAAATTGTTAATTCTGCCTTCAGAGCAGGGTTTGGATAGTAGTCAGTAGACCAGACATATGTCAAGCAGCAAGGAGAGAAACAAAGCAGTCATTTAGTCAGCACTACTCAGCTAGTGCCCTGTGTGAGGTAGGCATATTTCTTAACTGCCCAAGGTGACTTGAGTCTACAACCCCTTAAGAAGCTGTTCCATCAAATGAAGGAGAGAAAACCTCTCTCATCTGCACTGATGACAGTCCTTACAAATTTGGGCACCTAGCTCCCATAGGAGGAAAATTTAAGTATGTATATAAAGTAGAACACGAGAATCATAAGTGATTGGGTGGTCTCCAGCCACCACATCAAAGGGTAGGTTAGTAGGTACATAGTTGGTGGATGTAGATTCACATCCTAGGACTTGGGCAATAAAATTACCTGGCAATCCACTAGTCTGCTTTTGTAAGAGAACTGCCTCCTGAAAAATAGCTAGCAGCACGTAGTCTCTTACGGTGTTCTCCCTCAGTGGAAAAGAGAACATGGTGGAGAAGAACATCACTGTTACTGCAGTATCAGTAAAAATACCCCATTTAACAGCAACAACCGAGGAAACTGGCTTAAAGGTAATGCTATGAATTCAGTTAGGATTAACTGAATCAAAGACACATGTATGATTGGTTTCCACACTAACATTTCAGTATCTAACAGTTACATTAGAAGATCCCATTTGGATGGCTCTATACAATGCCAAAAAAAAAAAAGAAAAAAAGTCATACACATAGTTAGGAATCTGAAATGACTTTGATGTTTTTTACAGATAGTTGCCTGAGTACCCGCTGTATGCTAATCAACTAATTATAATTATGATATTATGATTATTCTTCTCACTGAAAACCAGGAATTTGGTAACCTAAAGCAAGAAAATGAATAAAAAGGAAGCACAGGCATCAGACTGGCATTTCTCTGCATAACAGTCTCTTGTTTGTAAGCAAATCAAGCCACTTGAATGATACTGAATTATTTAAGTATTTTGTCCATCTCACACTTGAACTTTTAGATATCTTTCTCTTCACGTTTGTTTATATAAACTGAGTTAGCTTGTAAGCATGTGTCAGTGATTTAATGGAATTAGTTACGTGATACCAAAAAGTAACTTGTTTCCAGAAAGTAAATGATAATGATATGTACTCTCTGCAGTCAGCACTGGTCGAGTAGGAGGAGCTCACATGATAGACTTACTCATGGTTAGAAAGGACAACAAGGAAATTGGTGGAGATTTCATGGCATGTTTAAAAACACGCTGTTACATGATCTAAATGTGTTTGTCTTTAATTTCTTACAGGCTGTTTCCAGCTATGTAATGTTTTTCGGTCCCATGAGATGGAAATTGAGCAGTGCTTGTTGGAGTCTCTCCCTCTCGGCCAGCGGCAGCGGCTGGTGAAGCGGATGCGCTGTGACCAAATAAAAGCATATTATGAACGAGAAAAAGCTTTCCAGAAACGGGAGGGATACGTGAAAAAACTGAAACATGGGAAGAATCATCGAGTTCATTTTAATCTTGCTGATATGATACAGGATGCAATCATCCGTCATGATGATAAAGAAGGTACTTTTTTTCTTTTGTATAGCTAAAAGTTTCTGTGAAAAAACTTCCCTGTGCTGCTTACCTGTCTTTAAGGAAAGCAGAATTTTACATGATAGTAATAATAAATAGAATATGTAGTCATGTGTTGCATGCAGCATATTATAGCTTGTTACTGAAATGAATAAGACATGGAGAATAAACCTCCAGAAACCTAATTACTGTATTCTGAGGTTATTATCTGTATAGACTAATATATTTCAAAACCAGTAAGGACTATGATTATCATTACATGTGGTCTGTTATACATGAGCCATGGAATTTAACACAAGTTACTTTGAAAGTCATTTCAGCAAAACCTGGAGTAATGAATGCTGCTAATAGTGACACCGGCCTGGCTAGAGCAAAGAGATGATGTTGACCCATAGTTGTAGCAGGCAGTGGGTCATCTTTCTAGTTGTGAAGTGATGTTTATTTCCTTTTGAAATATGTAACCACATTTTATGTAACCAACACAAAAGGACATATGAGGACAGGCTGAGAGAGCTGGAGTTGTTCAGCCTGGAAAAGAGAAGGCTCCAGGGAGACCTTTTTGTGGCCTTCCAGTATCTTAAGGGGGCCTACAAGAAAGCTGGGGAGGGACTTTTTAGGCTGTCAGTCACAGGACTAGAGAGAATGGATTAAAACTAAAGATAGGTTGATTCAGGTTAGACATTAGGAAGGATTTCTTTACCAGAAGGGTGGTTACACACTGGAACAGGTTGCCCAGAGAGGTGGTGGAAGCCCCATCCTTGGAGGTTTTTAAGACCAGGTTGGATGGGGCTCTGAGCAACCTGATCTAGTGGGAGGTGTCCCTGACACTGGCAGGGGGTTGGAACTAGATGGTCTTTAAGTTCCCTTCCAACCCTGCCAATTCAATGATTCTATGAGTCTGTGACATGGGCCTGCTGGAGCAGGTCCAGAGGATGGCTATGAAGATGATCAGAGGACTGGAGCACCTCTGCTACAAGGACGGGATGAGAGTTGGTGGTGTTCACTCTGGAGTAGAGAAAGTTCCAAGGAGACCTTATTGCAGCCTTCCAGTATCTGGAAAAAAGCTAGCCAGGGACTTTTTACAAGGGCTTGCAGTGATAGAATAATGGGTAATGGCTTCAAGATGGAAGAGGATATATTTAGATTAGAAATTAGGAAGAAGTTTTTCCCTTTAAGGTGGTGAGACACTGGAACAAGCTGTCCATAGAAGTTGTGGATGCTCCCTCACTGGATATGTTCAAGACCAGGTTGGATGGGGCTTTGAGTAATGTGGTCTGCTGGAAGGTGTCACTTCCCATGGCATGTGGGTTGGAACTAGAAGATTTTTAAGGCCCCTTCAAACCCAAACCATTCTGGGTTTCTGTCTCTTTTAGGAGTTCTGTTTTTAGTTTCCTGGCATTTTTTGAATCCCTGGTGCAGCTGATAGTAATCTGAGAAACTCTGTAATTTACTCCTTAAAAGGGAACCACACTTTGTAGAACGATCTCTCAAGTTTTAGAAGTCCCCAGGAATCCTCATACTGTTGTGTGGGAGGGCTATAAAAAAAGAACTGATGCAATGCTTTTACTAGCTTCTTTGCAAACAGATTTTCAGGCAGCTTTTTGTAATTACATTAGCACAAAGCTGTCTGAATAAAGTAGGCTCTGAAATAGAGTCATATCACACAAATTGGCAAGTTTCTTCCAATTTTTATTAGTTTCTTAGGTATGGGGTTTCTACTCACTTCTGAATCTTCATTTTAATGGTCATTTGCTCTGTCATTGCTTTTCACTGAGGTGTAGTCCTGCACATTTAGATCTATAAAGAAAATGAATCAAAGAGCTCTTCTCTTCAAGTGAGTGTCCAGGGCATCATTTCTAAGTTATAAATAAGATTCACAACCTTTCATTCCACTCTGCAAGTGTGTAAAAATGCATGGATTATAAGTGAAGATCTTCTCCATGTTCCCATAGCTCCCAACCTTGTCTAAAAACCAAGCGGAATGCTAGATATGACTTTTAGCATTCTGTAAAAGTCAGATACTTGAGGCTATTTATGCTGAAGAAATGTAGCTTGGAGTGGTGCTGGGGCATCAACAGTCTTTTGGGTTGCCCATATTGGCGTTGAGCTGCACCTAAGTCAGAACAGAAAGTTCAGCAACTGCTGAGACTGAATAGCATGAGGATAAGGGAAAATACCTCAGGCAGAGGAAAGTAAGGTGGGGCCAAAACAGGGATGGTGTTCTGCACTTGAAACAGATAAAATAGGTGTCTGTGGTCCTTTCCCAGGACTATGAAAAATGTGTGATTGATGTCTTTAAGCAGCTTGGGAACCTGCAGGTGTCTGTATGTTGTGATTTTGGCCAGATGTTCTCAGAACCTGTGAGCCAGTAAAACCAAAAATAAATAATATAATAAATTGAAACTCATAGACATACAAGCTGCTCTCCTACTGCTGTTGCTGAATGGAATATCCAATCGTGGCTCTTTCATGAATATATCTACAGTAAGATTTCAATTCAAATTAGAAATATGCTTTTTTGTAGTAAGTATCACCTCAATTTATTGTGTTTGGTCTTATTTTATGGAGCATGCAAACTAGATGCGTTTCAGACAAAATGAAAGAAAGTCAGAAAGGTGTGGTCTGGAAGCACACCTAGTGCCTCCAAGTAGTAATGGGTTTCCGGTCCTTAAGGGAGGCTAGACACAGGCTGAAGTAATCTCACTGAAACAGGCATAGCTGGGGAAGTTGGGCTTTTGGCAACTGTTTCTTTTGTCTTACTTATATTCATTCATTCAAAACTCATTGTTCATATTGCCACATCACTATTTACTGTTGGGTGCATATAGCCAGTAAGATAACTGTAATGGAGCCTGACAAATGCACAGAGTGTCCTCCAGCTCACGGTAGTTTCACAGCAGCTGTATTTGTACTGATGAAGTAAATGCGGGTCTGGTGTGAAAAAGAAGTTCTGAACCCTCCCCTTCCCTGGATCCTAAGGAAGAAATAACTGCAGTATAAGGCTGCAGATGGGAACAAGCACACATTTCCTGTCTTTTCAAATGCCACACTGTCTTTTCAGCTCCCTGGCTTTTGTGAAATGGCCTGGGGGACTGTGGAAGAGGTTGTAATACTGGTTTAAGGAAACAAAGGTGAGAGATGGTTTTTAACAGCTTGTTAGCCCTCCGTTCTCCCCATAATTCCATGTCTTGTCTTCAGGATCTGGCTTTTACTGCTCAGTAATCAACAGCATTCCCAAATGCCCTCAGTTTGAAATAGGGAATGAAATTCAGTAATAAATGTTTAGAAAATGCCTCTCTTTGGAAAAGCTGGACATTGAACAAGTATTTTTTTAAAAGTAGATCAGTGCAAGTAAGTAGCAGAAAAGTAATTTAACATGGAATAATAATTATTTAATGGCTTAGAATAAAATCCCCTCTGCTACATGAAGATAAGTTGCTATCCAGTGAAAAACATGGGATTCAGACTCCTCTGAAAATTGTATATTTTGGAAAAAATGCTGAAAGTAATTAAGAGGAGAACTCAGTACATCTTCAAAAATTCAGTTTTGTTTACTCAGTATTCATAATCATCAGCAGGGTATTGTAATGCAGTCTGAATGTCTTTACTTTTCCAGAAAAAAATTTCAAACTAGACATTTTGTTATAATGAGATGTTTAATAACAAGTGCAAATGTGTGGTACAGCATACTTAGTACTCAAGTAGCTTTAGTCGACTAAATTCTATCAGGTGACACCTTTCCTTGTGGTTAATTAATTTTGTGAAGTTGAAATGTAATGGCTTTGAAAAGATGAATTCCACTCACGGTATAACTATTCATCTGGCTGTGAATAAAACTGATCTTACTGTTCAGGATGTACAGGCAGACTGTGGTGTCCAGAAGAGAACTGTGCAACCTAGATACTTTAATTAACTGGATATATATAGATGGAGTCAATTTTTGTGATGAGATTGTAAAAGTTTTTGTACTGGTTTTGTGACTCTTGGCTTCAAGGTGCTTATAAATCGTCTTCACAGCTTTCAGGGTGTGCAGTTTTTGTAAAATGAAACTGAAAATCTCAAGGCTAAAATTCTGGGATTCATTCAGTTTTCTTCTAGGTTTATGCTTGAAAGAGGGTATACAACTACAGAATTACAAAAGAGTGAGAATTCTCTCATCCACAGAGAATTGTAGCTGGGCCTATTTTCTTCAACTTTTAGAAGTATTTAGGAATTGTTTGCAAATTTTGGGCTCTTAAACACTTTACCCACAACTATGTACTTCATTTTTTAAACTGAAATATTTCCTAAGTCTCCATGACTTTCACGTGCTCCTCCAAGCCTGTTAATCAGTACCCGTTTTGTTGATGAATACTGAGGTAGTTTTACTTGTTCTGAGGTCTAGTTATAAAATATTTGTGTCATTTAACACATACTGAATAAGTAAAAAATGTGGATGCATTCCATGGGGCTCATGGAAAAGCAACAAAATGATGAGAAATTATATAATTAAAAAGGAAGAGATGAAGAACCTATGAGAGTTATTGTATCTGAACAGTTTTGAATGTCACTAGCGATAATTCAGAAGAACAAACACCCATTCTGTAGGCATAAAAGATAGCCAGAAGGAATGTTTTACAGTTCTATGAAGGGAATACAAAAAGTGTAGTATAAACAGTAGAATAGGATAGAAATAACTTCCCAAGTGAAGTCTTTGGACTAATTTCTTACAGTATATTATAAACTGTGCACACTTGACAGCACATTTTGAAATGGTGAGAAGCAGTCTGGCTTGGTAGGCGAGATAAATTGGTTATTATGATATATAAAGATGAATTTATGATGTGGCTAGTGCAGAGACATTTCACACCCAAGTCTGGTAAGAATTTCACTCTTAAGAATTTGGAGATGTAGCCAAGCAGGATTCTGCATCCTCTTCCTAGTGAAACAAGTGTGCTTGCACCTATGCATACTGTTAGCATGGACTCCAGCTTTCTTCTCTGGTACATATACTCCAGTATTTTCTGAGCTTGCACATTAGTTTAGACTCGCATACAAGCAATTAGGAAATGAGCTGAGCTATCAGGGAATAAACTGAGTAAATCTGAGCTTGAGTTTCTTCTTCAAATACAAGGTTGTTATGCCAAATGGATCTTGGTATTTTGGCCTCTTTTAAGAAGCAGGAATCCTTCTTGAAGCAGGGGTGCAGTTATTGCTGCCAACAACAAGGGGAAACAGTGGCTTCTTGGAAAGAGGTGATTTTTTTTTTTGAGGGTGGACTGATAGGTACACTTGCCATAATGAAAACAATAGCTAAAAGTAAATGTGCAGTCCTGTACCTGAAATCTAACAGAGGGGGGAAACTAAAGCACTGGCTTTACTTTCAACCTTCTTTTGGTATATTCTGTAACCCAGCCTTTCAGACATCCCACAATATTACCCAAATGATAGGACTGTCAGAAATGTTGTACATGTAGTATCTTCTGTTAGGAAAACTCTAAGCTGTAATGATGTATGTATATAAGGTCTGCCATGCTGGCAGGGTGTGGAAAGTCAGGGTAGCAAGTCCAGAGAGCCATCAATTCAGTACTGAGTCAAAAGATGTACTTCCATGAAAATCAGCATTTCAAAAGGGAAATGCAGATTCTTTAAAGCTAATTAAAACAGTTTCATCCTTTTGATGGGCAAAATGCTGATTCGGTGGCAGCATTGTGATCCTAAATGGTGGCAATACCAAAGTGAGCGAGTGTTTGCACTAATGCTGCATCTGTAATAATGATTCTTGGTCCTTTACATGGAGGTTGAGCCTGATTCTGTATTTCACTCACCCTTCCTGAACTCTGCCTGAGCTTCTTCCCAACTTCACAGAGCTACTGCCTGGCCCTTTGCTTTTAGCAGTTGGATACAGTGGATGGGGACAGCCTTACTTTCCCTTCTCTCACTAGAGGATGCCTGGAAAAGGTGGTTTAAAAAGCAGTAGGTACCAATATCCTATTTTTGCCATAGTGTCCTCTGCTAGGGGAGACCTTCCAGGACGGGTTCTAGCCTCAGCAGATTAGCTGCTGTGTAGTTGCTTAGTGCAGGGGTGAAAAAACCAGGAGTCACATCTCAACTGCCCACCCTTGTCTTACCAGTACCTGTAGCCATTTGAAAGATTTAATGCTATTGTGAGGTTTAGTGGTATCATGATATTTGAGAGGACAGGAATAATCAATATAATGGAAGGTTTTAGTTATTAGTTATCTTATTATTAGTTATTTTTTGTGAGCACTGTATAATGTCCAATATAATGATACATTCCAGTTAGATTAATTAAGAGGGTGGACAAGTAAGCATAAAGGGGGTACAGGTGGGGCTGATGCTGGAGTGTAATTTGCATCCTAACAACTTTCAGTTCTAAAAGGGACCCAGGGGAATGAAAAATAAAATCTATTAAAAAAAAAAATAAATTGTATCTTTAATTTGAGATGGCAGATGAGCTGACCATTAGCTTTCAGTAGTTCAGAGAATGCAACAAAGATGCTGAAGGGTCCATTCTTCTTCACAGAAAAAAAAAACAAAACAAAACACCAAATTTGAAACAGAATGCTGAGGTTGAAACTGAGCTGAAGTAAACCACATTTTTTATTATTTCCTTACATTGTTCCCCAAAATACTGACTGACTTCTTCTGCATCTTATTTTAATAGGTTTGTTTATGCTTTATCTTTTTCCCATTCAAACAGCTTGGCTGGTTACAAACAAGTTGTTCTGGAAAGCAGTGGGATGCACTGCCTGTGTCTAGCAAATGTATCAGGCCAAACTTACTGATCCTCAGAGATCAGGGTTAAGAGTTGCCAGCAGTCTTTTTAAAAACCTGGAAGAGTCAGGACGTGAGCAGGAGTGACAGGTTTGTGAACGTGACTCCATGAGGTGAAGCCTGTTGCCAGGTAGCAGGAAACTGGAGGAGGAGGCTGAAGAACGCAGAGACTATTCATTGCAAACATTTTTACCATTACAAAGAGCATGGCAATGCCTTGTTTTTAAAATTCACCAAAGTTTTGGACGAGTATTGCTTTTCTTTGCGTGGCCTTAGTTCAGAGGCATCTTTGCTATTAGACAGGACCAAAAGAAAAAAAGAATAGTTTAATAAAGACAGAGAATTGCGGTAATAGAACAGATTTACAGAAAGACTAAGTAATAAAACATCATTATGCCTAATATTTAGGAAGGAGGTGAAATATAGGTATAGCATTAAAGTTCAGTCTTCATTCTTAAGATGGAATTTACATAAATTAGGGAAAAATCCCCAAAGATCTTGAGTCAGAACCTGGTGACTCTTGGCAAGATGACCTCTGTGTGAAAATTCTAATCAGTCTTCTATGCCGTCCCAAATTACAACAACCCACTGTTGTTGACTTCCACCTTTAAAAATCGACCTGCCTTGTTTCTTATGATTAATATTTAATAGTTTATTTCATTCTCTTCTCCTCCCAAAGGTACTTTAATTAGCATTTCTTTTGTTTATCTCAGCTGCAGCCTTGTGAAAAGCAAGGGGTAAAATTTTATAAGTGATATTATGAGAAATATTAAATTCATGGAGTATTTTATTATATATATAATCTTGTTATACATTTATTACACCAAGAGTGTAAAGGACAGAAATATAAATGTGGTTTGTGAATCAGGATTAGGTTGTGTAATGTGAGTAGTTTTTCCCAGTTTTCTGTGCATTTATGACTTTACACTCTCCTTTATAAAACCTTCTCACTTTCACTAATCATTCCCGAGCAGGATAAAATGCCGAACAGTTTGTATTCACATGTAAACTTTCACAACAAAAGAAAGACCCCAACATAAAAAGTTGAAAACTTGGATCAAAACCATATATTAATAGGTAATGAGACAAATGACACCTATTATTAATTTGCTGTGTAGTGATATTATGAAGAGGGACCAAAAAAAAGTCAACTTGATATAATATCTGCTTGAGGAATTTGAAACACTGTATAGTTAAGAACACTAAAAACAGAACTACAGGCCAGCTAAAATGTATTTGAGGGATTACATACTCTGTATTTCATTACTTTAGCATGCTCAGTCCTTTTTAAAATTTAAGACACAAATAGATTTCTCAGGTTTTATAGTGCTTTGTTTCAGGACTGTACTTTTTAATATTTTTAATAATGCAATTTAATATATTTTAATTTTAGATTACTATTTACTGTCACTCTAAACTTCACCTAAACAACTACTTGTTTGTTTTTCTTTTCCTCCTCCTGGGGGAGCATATGAAATTCACCACATGTAGAGAATAACAGGAAGGTTTGTGTACACAGAGCTATTTTGGATTTCACAGTTAGTATCCTTTAAATCAGAAGAGAAATCTGTATCTTAGATGATAAACTAAAAGTTACTGTTGGCAAATGTTGATTTACTAGGAGTTATCGTAGAAGAAATCACAATACATATGTATGATAATTTATACAATTTAATATTTATTGTCCAGTCCTTTAGAAACACAAACACTAGACACTGAATAGTGGAGTCAAGAGACAATTCAGAGCATGTGAAATTAATGAAGTACACAAAAGTTTGCCCTGTCGGAGCTCTTGGAAAGAAAGAAAATTTATACCATGAAGGAATACACCCACAAGACCAACAAATACAAGCATTCTGTATTGGGAACTCCTTTGTCTCTAAGTGGAAGACAGCACAGCTGGCTGTCAGACATGCTGCTAGTGATTTCATCAGCTCTGTATGTAGAAAAACGAAGCATCAAACATATCAGTCCACACATTGATGAAGCAACTCTCTTTGAAGGCCAGGAAGGTAAAGGCACATTTCAAACCAGAGAAAGCCTTCAATCCAATAGGTTCAGCATGGTTGTTAACCTGGTTTAGCTCCATGTGTGCTGAACTCAGCAACACGAGGCATCTTTTTGTCATGACTCAGGGAAACATAATGCCTTTAGTTATTGGGTAACAGATGTTAAGTAATTAAAGCAGCCCATTTCAAAAGCAATCATAAAATCACGGGGAGATGAAATTTGAATACATTTGAATTCCTACAGGATTCCATATGTGCTTTTTCGTTTCTTGTCCATGTGTTTACATTTTTAGTAATATGGTAAAGCTGGGATGAGAACTGAATGTTAAAAGTGTTGATTAAAAGATCTGTGATACCTAAGATACGGCACTTATTTAATTGGAAAAGAAAAAAAATCACAGAAAAAGGCATAACATATCAAAAAAAGTGAAACATAGACTGGATGCAGTCGATTTTAACTAGCCCTCTTGTTCTACCTATGGACTGCCTAACTGCAGCAGTGCCTCTGCTCCCTGACTGCTCTTTGCCCTGAAATCTCCCTGGTTTGCAGATTTGTTTCCATACACGCACAGAACTATTTTTATTTGAATGACTATCCTCTGCCTGTACCAAGTAGGGACATAAAGACAAAGCATCCCTTCAGTTGGAGTCTCCCTCTCGAATTAACAAATGTAATTAGTCTGTTTTACCATCAAATGGAGTTTACAGCTTCCTCCTTTTCTCCAGGAAACTGAGGCTGGAGCTGTCACACTCCCGTTTTTGCTAGCCTACAGGTTGTGCTTGTGGGTTGCTTTGAGAGCTGTTTTGGGTCTGTGTTTCTCTCTTCTCTCCTCAACTCTCCCTAGCACATCTCAAGTCTCTTGAACAGTGTGTCTGGCCTGGCTTAGCTTTCTCCTAGTGAAGTAGCCTAAGAAGCAAATTGAATCTAGGTGATCCTGTTTATAGTATAATAAACTGTGTAAAGCTGACTGATGTTCTACAAAAACCTTGAAGTTGTCATCGTCTCTACTACTGTGTTTTGAGAACAGACTATTTGCAGACCTATATCAAATGTGTAAGCTCTGAATAGATCAAGACTGAGATATATGTTTGTACTTACCAATTCCCATTTGATGGTTTGGGGTGTCTCCAAGTTCACCCTGAAGGATTTGTTGTTCTCCTCTCTGAAAAGTATACATTTTTCTTACTAATATACAGAGTTTCTAGAAAATTAGTTTTTGGATTTTTCTTTGAGTCACAGATTTCTAAAATGTAGGCACTGAATAGTTAGCTTTGTATTGTACATGAGTCCTTTCTTGAACCTTAACCCTATAAATCCAAACACATTTGATTAAGTAGAAATTGTAGTTTTAAATGTAGCTTCAATTGCAAATATAAACCACAATATTTATAAGGAAACCTTTGTAAAAATACAGAAGTGTTCGTAATAATTTATTTTATTTACTTTTGAACAAATTTTCCAATTATTTTTATTTTAGTGGACCATGATATAATGGTTTTCTTCAGTGGGACAAGTCAGGATGTAAATTATTCATGACTTTGCATGATCAGGGTCTAGTTCAAAAGGCTTTCTCAAACTAAAATGTCAAGAAAAAATATTCAGAAGACCATGATGCCTACACAAGAATCCATCTTTTAAAGAGTATAATCTGAGCTGGACAGATAACCTCTATAGACATATCCTTTTTTTCATTTTAAGCCTCTCAAGGTCATTTATAGCTCTATGCTGATGTTTTTCTCCATAAGATAGATCCCTCTCCTCTCCTCTCCTCTCCTCTCCTCTTTCCTATTTTTCTTTTTCTTCATGAGATAGATCCCTCTCCTCTCCTCTCCTCTCCTCTCCTCTCCTCTCCTCTCCTCTCCTCTTTCCTATTTTTCTTTTTTTTCCCTTTTCTTTTTTTCTTTCCAGTAATAAAAAGTTTTCCACTTTAGCATGCTCTGGCACCCAAAACCAGAAAGAAACACAAAGAGTAATCACTCCCAAATTCACTGTCATGCCAGTAAAAGGGTCGTTAAGCCATTAACATCCAACAAATTGGCACCTGGCATTCTTCCTATTCATTTCAAAGGACATTCACAGTTGATTTTCCAGCATCATGCAGTGGGATGCATGATGCTGGCTATAAATTGGCAGCTTTCAGAAGCCTATTCTTTCATTGAAAGATGGCATCCACTGAGTGGCAGCTACTGCTGACATTCCCTGGTTATTGTTTTAAGTCACACTGATTAAAAAGAAAGACTGCTGTGAAGGCAGAAGACCTTTGTGAAATAAAACCATAGTGAGAACAGACGCTTTTCTAGAAATTTACTGTTGATTTCTTCTTTAGTATATTTATTGTGCTTCAGATTGATTTACAGTAATGTCTCACTACAAAGGGGAAACTTTTCTGTATTCACCTTTCAATATCACTTAGTTCATAATGCTTTCATTTCATCCACAGCTCACTCTATCATAGAAATTAAGCTGGGAAACTACAGAAATCAATAGTGAATAACCTTTTCTATATCCATTTTTTAAAAAAGGACCAAACCTTTAAATATGTAATACAGTTCTTCATGAAAATTAACTGCACTTTTAATCATTTCTCTAAAATGTTATAAATCTTTCAGTTTCATTTTTGAAGCCCTTTTTCCATCAGAGTATACACTTACATTGTTACACTGGAGAAATGTTGATAAAATGGAATGCTTAGGCAGAAAACTGGGAAAAGGCCTTATTTTGTGATCCTGAAAGCTACAGACTACAATTTATTTCTTTGGTGTCATATTAATTACCAGACTGAAAAGAACATTTGTTTAGAACTTTTGGAAAGTGGAGTGAGTTTGGAGGTTTTGTGAAATCGAATAACTAAGTGGAGTAACTTCCTCTAGAAGCTCTGAAATTACAACTAAATTAATATAGCCAGAGCCACTAAATGTAGCTAATTAATTTTTTTTAATTACTAAGTCCTGTCCCTTTAGGCTTTTTCTGTTACTCTTCCCTTTCCCTCTGCCTGAATTGTAGCACCTTTCCCAGTAAACCCCAAATATATCAGAGGCAGACACAGGTTTCTCTGTACAGTGCCTGGTGTTTTTTCTTCCTCAATAAGGATTCTAAACACAGTCTACATACTGCTTATTCTTTCTGTCATATTTCCAGTCTCTGAGACATGAATTGGCAGATTCTTTTTTTTTTCACACTGAGGTTTCATTTTAACATGGCCTGCAAAGTCTTTTAGCTTTTAAACCTTTTGCACTTCAACTTGACAGTGAACAAGCTCTACAGCTGTGAGAGAGAAAGGAGTAAAAAGGTTATATGACATAATGAATAGACAACTGATTTTTGATTATTGTTATTTGCAGCCATCACAGTAACAGGTTATTAGGGTGGAGGAACTGAAGCTTGTAAGAATACAGTCAGTGTATCTAAGGGAAGAGATAATTTAGCTTGTGTTTCTGTGTGAATTACATCCAAGAATGGAGGTGGGAGGTGAGTAGTTAAGGTGAAATTGGCAATATTTCTACATATCCAGCTTTGAACAAGGATTTTAAGCATATGTAAAAGGTTCAAGGTGAAATACAGTCAGCCTGTGCCTGCTTACTGATTTCTTATGTTTCTCTTCAGTGACTCTCTTACAGCATAGTGTATATGCAATCTTGAAGCAGTACATGCTGTCATTCTACGTGGCAATGAGATGGTTGCAGAAGATATTTTCTCACACCATGGACTGTTAGGGTTTTGGTTACATTCAAACTCAAAAGACAAACATGACAGCTGCAGTATTAAATCATTGAGCTAGGGTCTATGCTCCAGATTTTAGCAATCACAACCGTTGTTCACATACAGTGGTAGATTTTTTAGACTTCCATATTCATCCATTTACAGTACAGCAAATATGACTTGAAGTGTTCTTAAAGCTGGAATATTTGTGTGAAATTTGAACTGCTTTTTAAAAATTTTTTAGTCTAAGGGGGCATCCTATAAGAGGGCACCAGCTATCAAACCTTTTAATACCTGCCATCTGAATGAACTTCAAAGCCAAGTTAAATGATCAACTTGTATGTCAGACTTTTGATTTATATAAGCTGTGAAAAAGACATGTGAAAAAGACATGATTATATCAGGTGCTGTGTGAGTATAATTTTGTCCTCTCTATGCTGTCCGATAACTGCAGTCCATACTGCAACAATCCATACCTGTAAAAGCTTAAGCAAAACCTAAGTAAAGCAAAATTTGCCCTGTGGTTTACTGATTACCTAGCTTTGGCATGGTAGTTTGGCCCTTCTAGAGGCTTACTGCTGTCAAAGAGGCTTGGAGTATTAAATACGAGGCCGAGGGTCTGTTTCTCCTGCATGTTGTTTTTTTACACATGATCTCTTTCTTGTTCCCAGGGTGATTATGAGGTCACTGCTGATTTTTCAGATTTTTCTGTTGTTAGCATACTGGTAGTGGTGGTGGTTTGCTGCCACTGGTGTAGGAAAATGAAGATGCTAGTCAGAATGCACTGAACTTTTAAGTATATGGAAAGAGCTGTAGGATAAGTGCAAGTGGAAGCAGGATGAATCCCAGGAGCCTGAGCTTGCAGTCAGAGCAGCAGTGGCTGGAGAAGATTATGCAGGCCTGCTTGTCTGCAGATTGCTCTCCCTGCTGAACACCCAGGTCATCCATCAGCTATCAAAGAGATTAATTCTAGTTTGTATTAAAACAAATTTGGTTGAGACAAACACCTTACTGGTGTAGCTAAGACACTTAACAGTTGCCTTACTATGACATCTTTATTGTAATCACTATTGATAGAAGACAACTAGTCTGTGCAAAGAATACACAGTAGGCAAGTATATGAAAGGTTATATTTGGGCCACCTGGTCAGAAATGGACAAAAGTTGTGGTGTATTATGAAATGCGACAAGCCTGCCCTTTGCCAAGTGTGAAAGAATTCTTTGAAGTTTAGGAATTTGGGAGCCAAAGATTGAGGGAAGCTCTAGCTATAACTATCAGATCCTTCACATCCCTGTGCTTTGGATGGAAAGAGCTGACTGAGAATTAGAGAAGAATAAAGAAGATTTGGAGACTAGTGGATATAAGGTGCTTGGATTACTGCTAGGAAATGTATAATGCATTTCAAGAATTCAGCAATTCAGCCAAATCCGATTTTTGGAAAACAAGTAACGAGGAATGAAAACCTCTTAGAGCTAGATGCACAGTCAGGAAATAGAACTATACAGAAAATAGACCTGGTTATTTTCTCTGAGGAAGTGTCACAACTGGCCAGGTTGTAAAGTGTTCATATTTGTTGGTTTTAGCACACAGCCTAGTAGAAGGACTTGTCAACCAGCATGTTGCTATCAAGGCATAAGTGCTGAACAGGGATATAAGGAAATACTGGGAAGATGTTACCCAAACTGAAATATTCATGCAGCATGCGTGCTTTTTAACTTCATGTTTACATAGGAGACTTATGTGACAGGATCCCATATTCTGCTTTCCCACAGTGATCCTGGCTGTTTGCACAGCATGGGGTAATCTCCCCAGACCTTACTGTTTTTTCTCAATCAGCTATGCTTAGCAGACAGGTGAAGAAAAGGAGGAGATCCACACTGCCTGTCCAGAAGGTCAATTTTCTCGATGTGTTGCTGTGTAGTGATCATATTGTTGAACTGATGAGAAAAGCAGATACTGCTGCCTCATCTCCAATAGGAGGAGGTGTCTCATGCTGTTGATGTGTGTAAGGAGTCATTGGAGTCATTAGGCTTTGCAAACCTCATTAGGTAAATATGGAAATTGAGGGATGTTAGTGTGCCTTGTGAAGTAGAAAAGCATCAATAAAAAGTTTAATATGTTATTCTCAGTTGGTTTTGACAAATCATTAAGGACTGAATGCTGAATGCACAGGAATCTTAGTGTGGTAAAAGTGACAAACATAGATAAAAAGGATTTTGGTCAGAAAAACTTGACTGCTTGGACTTTCAAAGTGCCAGGGTGAAACAGCAGAGAAGTGATTCTACTCCTATGAAATCTATGGAAGTGTGGGCAGGACTTGAAATCCTTCAGGAGGTGATTGTTTGAATTTAACTAAGTGCAGGTAAATGCTCTAAAGGAACCATGGGGGCCTCCTCAGGGCAGCCAGCCAGGGCCTTTCCCACTGCCCCAGCCAAGATCCAGGCAGCTGGGAGGCACTGGAACAGCCCTAGTCCCTGGCATCAAGGCATCTCCCTGATAACAGTTTAAGGCTGGGCTGTCAATCTGTGGGTAGTGTCAGGATCAGACTGGTGAGGGGAATGAAGGCCAGACATAGCTGTGGGATGGCCAGGCAGGCAGGCAGGCTGTGAGGATAGGGACAAGCCAAGGCCACCCAGGTTGTGGATTCACAAGTGGGTCTGGTGCACTGGAGGCTGGGTTCCATGACTGGGCAGGGCAAGGCTGTGGGGATCTGAGCTGCGGAACCACTAGGGCAGAGGCTGATGTCCCTGTGAGACTGACATGGAGTCCATGGGAAAGTTCCATGGGGTGGGCAAGACAGGAAGGTAATCAGGGCCCTGATGACTACACAGCATCCAACATCCAGTATTAATTACCAAAACTGGATGGAAGTTCTTGAAGTATAGCAGTTCCTGAAGAATAGCGGTAAAGAGCATGGTACTGATTTGGGGGTGCAGGAATTGACTTCAGGCTTGCTCTCCTAGAACATTTTCATGAACTGGTGTGCTGTTGCTGAATCACATGAAAGGCAGTTGGGGTCTGGAGAGTTAAAGGAGGAAAACTAGCAGGCTGAATGATGTGATTTGTGAGTAGGAATTTCTGAGCAAATCCATATAAGGGCAAGTACTATTAATGAATGACAGTATATTGTAACCTGGTGGGCTTCTTCCACCATCTACTGAAGGATTAAATTAGGATGCAGATTATTTTAAGGGGAATCAGATCATAGCCATGTTAATCTACAGGGCATCTGCAACACATGAATGTCAAATTTGTGAAGGAGTTGGCTTGGAGTTAGTAGATACAGCAGGACAGGTATAAATAAAATCCATAGTAGATACAGCAAGATGGGTGTAAATAAAATAAATAAGTAGGTTGTATTTAGATGATGAAGAAAAACTCATTTGGATAGTGACATCTGCCAAAAGAAGCACACAATATTTCCTCTTTGGAACACTTAAAATTATGGAGTTCTGAATTCATAGTTTATGTAGATGTAGTTATCTGTATGGTGAAAGTTTGGGGATTCTGTATCGATTACACTCTGTAGTGGCCTCTGTGACTATATGCATCACGATTTACCTAAAAAAAACCAAAGAGTTGTATTACTGTAGTTACACTGTTAGAATTGAGATTGTACTGCTCACTCTCATGGGGGCGTATTTACACCTGTAGGGAGGAACTTCGGTGAGTTCAGAGCATTTCTCACTAGAGAAACAAGTCCCTATGCTGATGAGCATCCTCTCTGCTCATTGATGTTATGCCAATGCTGTATTTTCTAAATTTTCATTCCTATTTTTATCATCCTGTTCCTACTGCTGCTCTCACTGCATGCTCTTTGTATCAGATTTAGCAATTGGGTGTCTGCAGAGGAAGTCAGTTTGACAAACTGGTCCAAGAGAGAATGAACCACCCCCCAAACCCAAGAGTTCTGAAGCCTCTGACATGATTTTGACAGTAGCCTAAGGATGCACACAATACCAAATGACACCTGCAGTGTGTTTCTGATACAGTTTAATACTAAGCTAAAACTGAGGGTGCTGCTGGTCACTCTCCTTTCTGTCCCTCTCTGCTTCTTGCATCCTTTGGTGCTCCTGTCTTTTTGCCCACCTTGAAGTGAGCTAAACCAGCTCTCATAAGGTTAGCCTTCAGCTGGTCTAGCTCCCTACACCAGATCATGGTAGAGTGACGTGTGCCACTGCTACGCAAGGCTGAGGTCAGGAGCATGTGAGTGGAAACATGAACAAGAGCGAAGCTGCTGCAGTTTTGGTAATTTAGACTGTCCCAGACTACACCCTGTGACAGGGAGTGCCTGAGCCTCATCGGTGAAGTGGGGATATATTCCTGGAACGAGACATTTCCTTCATAGCTTTGGTCCCTCACATACCACATGCTAGACTATTTTGGATTAATGCATGGATAGCTAATATCCCTAGTTTTTTATACTGCCTAAGTTTGCTTCATGTGCACACCCTAGGAATTCCAGGATACACACAACCCAACAGCCAGTGGTCTACAACTGGTAATTAGTACCATTTAGCAGCTGCTAAGCAGGATAATAGCCTGTTAGCCTTGAAGTTCTCTAAAGACAAATTGTAATGACTTGCTTACCCGGTGTCTAAACCAGCTGGCATAAACTTGCTCTGCATGGTGTGAGAGTTAAAAGAGGGTCTGAGTCTTGCTTCATCTGGAATAGAAGTCAGCAGTAATTTGATTTATGCCAATTAAGTAATGTTGGCATAGGATCAACTTAAATGATGGGTGAAACGGAGGGGGCGTAAAGTTTATTCAGCAGAAAATTTGTGTTGTGTGCAAATTCTTTAACTTTTATACTAGGAAAAAGCATGGCTTGGTATTGGTTTTCAAGTTAAGCTATTGACCACAGAAAGAGTTATTTTGCCGACTTGTGTTTTAGTATTTATCATTTAATTACTATAGGATTTCAAAACTGCAAAGTCTGAAATAAAATTAGTATATTTAGTAAAATATTGTAAAGCTCTGCAACTTTTATTCGATTTTACAAACATTTGAATGTACAATTGGGTGTGTCTGTAGCAGAAAAGTTAACCTAAAAATTACACCGGTAATTTTAAGAATGGCACGTATTTCTAAAGTGAACCCAGTACGGTGTGAGCTCTTCTAATAACCGGCTGTAGCCTGCTGATGGTGTTCTTGCTATTTTTAGCCGCCTTTTGCAGGACCTCCAGGTGGACCCACATATGGGAGATGAATAAAATATGTGTACAGAATGCAATAGGTGACCTAAATCCGAAGATATTAGGTTCTTTTTTTTTTTAGTCTTTTTAACCTTGAAATAAATAATTCAGATAAGCTAGGTGGATGTGAAAGCTTTGAGAAAAACAATATTTAAGTTTACCATGTGATAAACTGCTTTCCCCTAATTTTAATTTTAGAGTGTTATATCTAATAGTAAATTTTAAAAAGCTTTGTTTTTAATGTGATTTTTATCTCACTTTCAGAAATTCAGAATTTAGTCAGATCTGTGCTACCAGTTTTTGATGACACAGTATTTTGACCTTGGAAGTGGCTATGCTGGCAAAACCCCTGCTGTGCTATCAGAAGCAATATTTTTAGCTAAGCATGTGTTATTTTGTGAGGTGGTGTTGAATCATTTTAGCAGTAGCTCTGTAATATGTGCAGGTCTTAGTTACACTGAGGTAAAATCACAGCTTTATAAACAAGACCTTACCACGACCACTTCTCTCTCTGTGACTTGTCCAGATCTCTAGCTCTGGAAGAGATAATTCAAAACGGAGGCTAAGCAAGGGATCACCACCACTTCCTAGCGACTCTGAGTGTGCCCCTTGCAGCAGTGTCTTTGAGCCATAGAACTGAATGGCTACTTCCAATCTTCTTTAAATTACTGTGATTGACACCAGTAATTTTCCACATCACTCTAGATTTGTGCATGTATTTGCAAGTAAATGATGTAAATTAGGGTCCTTCTATTTGAAAGAGTAACTATAAAGGAGGAAGGTTGGTACTGAGAAGTGAGAAAGAAGACTTGAGTAATAAATATCCTGAAAAAAAAAAAAA
>VWZY01011466.1:342-15987 GCA_013399075.1 Chloroceryle aenea | reverse complement strand
CATGTTTGGGTTTTTTTATCATTGAGGTCTACATAGCACTGGGGGGTGGTGGTGGAGAATAAAACCAACTTCATATTTTTTGGCCACAACATTTTAAATGGGAAAGAAAGAGGAGCTACAGCTTCTGACTGCTCTGCCTTTTGGCACCAATACCAAAACCCATAGTGCTGATACTTATAATTCCTGACAGTCACAACAGACAGAGAAAAAAACAAAACAAAAAACAAAGGACTGTAGCGGTCAGTCGTCCTCATTCACGCAGCAGACAAGGGTCATGCTCCACCTCTGCATGGTGCTGCTGCATGCAATAGGAAGAAACCTCCCAGCTGCAAATGCTCCTCATGGAGAACACAATCCTCCTCTCCCTCCAGTTTCCTGGCTGTGATTTGCTGAAGCTGTAGGATTAAAAAAAGCCCAAAAAAACAAGTGCTCCCAGTGCACCAGTAGGTCCTAATTGCTCTGAACAGCCTCAGATGGGGCCTCCACCCACACACTCTGACCAGCAACCGTATTTAAGCTCAGATTTGGACTGCTTTGTAGGTTGGTTGGTTTTGTTGTTTGGATGGGTTCTTTGGCTAGATGTTGTGGCCTATCTTTGGTTCCTCTCACTAACTGCAATCTTGGGTGGGATGTTCCTGGACATGGTGCATCTCTTTGATTTGTCTGGGACTGTGGATGGAAGCTGCTACTTGGCTCTGCTTGGGTATTGAGGGATTGTGCCTGTGGGTGAGGGTACTGCCTGTGCTGGGGTCTCCTTGTCTCACTTTGTGGGGCAGTGCTGCTCACTGATATAGGTAAATGCTGTTGCTACTCTTCCACTTCTTGTCCATCAGGTAACTATCTTGTTCAGGGTTTTACAACAACACAAATTCCTTGTATTACATCTGTATGTATCTCTTACTACTCGGATTTGTTTTGGAAACCATGTCATCTAATATATTTTTTTTTTCTCTGGGGAGGAGGTCTAGATTTAAAATCAGAAAATGATTGATCTTCTCTTAAGGAAAAGATGGAAAAGCCTATCATGACACCATCTGCCCAAGGCCTGTTGAGACTCACAGTTACCTATCACAGGGTTCCTGAGCCTGTTCAGCTCCTGGCTATCTGTTAGGTTTCTGCCTACAAGTTTTTGCTTTGAGTTAGATGAAGATTCAATCCCACTGGGGTTTTTTTTATTATTATTATCTTTAATATCTATATTCCTTTTCAATTCTCAAGATGGTCTCACAGTTTGGTTTTGGGTTTTTTTAAGTGCTGTGGATGAATTGTTTTTTCTGAAATCTCTGCAACTGTATTGGCTGGTAATGGAATCTGTGCTGTCTGTGGCTGCCATGAAAGTAGTTTTGAGAAAGAAGGTCTGCCCTTATTCTGGGCACAAAGATCCCCCACATAGTCCATCTGGGAGGCCTTAGTTTAGCACTCATCCTTCTGGCATGGTCAGAGGTTTTTCCCAAGCTCTTTTACTTTAAAAAACAAGTGACACTTTGGGCATATGTCTGACTATCACTGATGGCTAGAAAGGCAGAAGTGTAGCAGGGCTGTCCTGGTGCTGTGCATCTGGGGGTCTGACTAAACCATCAGTTCCTGCAGGTTTATCTTTGGACAACTTCCCATGAGGGTCAGGGTGGTGTAGGTAGGAGAGCCTACTGGGACTTTTGGGGGTTTTGTTTGGTTTAAAATATTTATTTCCTTTTATGTTGCAGTTAGAAGTTGATTTATAAAGAACACATCTGTCAGGTAAAGCGGCCTTTAGAAGCAGAGCTTCTTCAGTATGCTGTAAGTAGGGTGTGAACCTATAGCATAATGGCTTTTAATGTGAAGAATTTTACGAAATGATCATGGTATCTGTGCCTCTAGCAAAACTGAAATTCTCTTCATTCAAACATTTCCACTCTCTGCTGTATGGCATACTGCTAAAAAAGGCTTTTACTGCTGTGCCATAGCACCCAGGGCTCTCCTTTCAGATAAATCCTGCCAATGAGAGATGTGTTCCTGGAAAGCACTTGCGTGTCCTGAGAACGTGTCTCTGGCTCAACAGCTTTCTCTGACTGGGCAAGTGCCCTTTTTATGGTGAGTAAAATCTGAGGAGATTCACAGCCTATGCTGTGATCCAGCCATGACAGAGTCCTTTCATCATAAATGATTGATCTAGTTGTTACTGTTTTGTTACTGTTCTGTAACAGGAAGGTTTGAACAACACTTGCTGCAAAGGATGAATGCATTAGAAAGGAAAACACTGGAGCTGCTGTGATTCAAATCCACTTAAGGAAAAGTGACTTGTGTGTGGACTAATTTACACCACAGTTAAAAAACAAAACCAAACAAACAAAACCCCAAAACCAAATCAACCAAACAAAAACCCAAACAACTTTCTTTTGGGGCTTGCTCTTTTCATCTTTCTAGTTTTAAAGGTGGAATTAATGTGTTCTGTACCTCACATTATTAGTGAGGTCTCTGAGAAAGTATCTGCAGGCAGAGCAAGTCTTTTCATAACTAATACTAGCATTGGTTCTCCTTGATTCCAGTTTGCTTACAGGTAGTTGCTCAAAATGGGTCTTGTATCTCCTGGTGTTTATATACAGGAGCTTTGCAGGGCCATGTGGTAGCCTGGCAGATTATTACTGCAAAACAGATTATTTATGGGATACATAATCTTTCTGTCTCTTAAAACCCAAAATACAACAAAAACACCCACTACCACTTGGTGAGATATTCTGTATGGATCTGTAGGACCTGACTCTGTCATTTCCACAGATTTAAAACAGAGGTAGTTATGATAATTTATGATAATCCTCAAGGTGTGAGTCTGAGCTTCTAATGCTGATGAAAGTGGCATGGGGATTGACCATCAATCCGGCTGTGTTATGTGTGCCCATGTTGCATGTCAGTAAGTCTCCCTGGACTTTGGTAGGCTCAAAGCCCCATGCTGATGGAACTTTCAGATGTTTGGAAGCTATAATGCAGAAGCAAAGCACGTTGTCATATTATCCAGAGAGCTGTCAGTTCAGCAAGCTTACCAGGCACCAGAGTGAGCTTGCACTGATGGCACTGCTAAGGCTTTCTGGATTTTGACTCTGGACAAGCCTCAACACAATAACTGGGTCAAAACTGTTAACACCATATATTTCACCAAAAATTAATTACTAGGGAGGAAGGAGAAGAGGAAGGGCAGGCACTGCTTTGAAGATTAAGTTACAAAAAGTAACCCTGTGATAACCCTGAGGGGTGTTTGTACTAAGACAAGATAGGGGTTTTTTTGGTGCTCAGTGAAAAAGGTGGGAAGAGGCTGGTGTTGCAGAGTCGATGCTGCTTTTTCAAGGTGCACAGGCTTTGGGCTCTTGGCTTTTTTTATGACATTGTGGGAGCTCAGTCCTCATTAGTTTGCTGCTAATGGTTTTCAAAAGAGATGGCTGATCTTGCTGCTGACCTTTCTGGATGCCTGTTTTTTAGACACCTCCTTATGTTACCTGAGGAAGGAATTCTAGTTCCTCCAAAGATCAAGCCTCTCCTAAGGCATCCCAAGCTCAAAACAGAGGCTACCCCAATTCACCAGATGCTGTGAGAGTATGTCCTTATCCACACCTGCAGGAGCAGGTAAGTATCAAGTGGTGTGTCATCAGGCCCAGGAACATTTGTAAGCTGAAAAAAGCTTATGTGAGATGCTGAATTTCATCTCCTTGAGATGAAAAGCCAAAATAGCAACATCATTTGCAATTATGGCTTCCTTATGCTTCCTGCTAGAGCTCCCTTTCTTCACTTCTGACAACCAAAAATGTCGTCTTTGGCTGCAGTTTTCCCTTGTTGATGCCTTTTCCATTGTTTCTTGCTTGCCTCAGGCTTAGCTTTTTTTCTCAGAAGTTATAGTACAAAAGGTCTTGCTGGTTTTTGATAAATGTAAGAGGAAGCCAATGTTTTGTCTTAAATTTCTGGCTGAAATAACTGTCTGGTTACTTTCACACTTCCATGTTCTGAAGGGCAGCCTGGGGGTTTGTCTGAAAGATCAACCTGGAGCAGAGTATGCTTTTTTTTCTGTCTTTGAAAAGTAGCCCAATAATTTTGTCAAGTTATTGGTCTGTGGAAATCCTTATGCATATCTTTATTGCAGGAGAGGAGAGGATAGAGGGTGTCAAACAGCCTTTAGAAAAGCTCTTTTGTCGAAGAGGAAGGGGATGGGGCAGTTGCATGGAATGATCAGAGCTGAGACAGGCGAGTGGATGCACAAGGAAGGATGAGGGATATGGGAAAGGGGATGAATGAAGCTTCTATTGTAACATACAAAGTGAACCACTTAGAGGGAAGTTTGCCACTATATGCAGAAATCTTCAACTTCCTCATAGCTGTTTGCCCAGCCAAAAGCTGTGTAATTCCTTGCCAAGGTTGTCCCCTGCTCTGGTCCACCAAAAGTTAAACATCTTTTAACTTGTTTTAGCTGTGCCAGGGTCTCATGTGGTTAAGAACTTCCTGATGTAGAGGTTTTTAACAGAAGTATTAATATTGGTGTGAATGTAAATTCATGGCTGAAGAAGAAAAAAAGAGTAGATGAAGTGTTAAAAGAATGGCACACATTAATTGCTCCAGAGCCACCTACATGTTTCATGCAAATAAACAGGTGGCAAAGAACAAACTGAAGCCTCAGAAGTAAGGTGACAAGATGATGACCAACAGCACTGGAGCTGTGAAAATACCCAGGTAAGGAGAAAAAGACTCAATTTTGCCTGAAGCTCTTGAGGGATGAGGCAAGACAGTGAGGCATAAGATCATAGTATCCATCGCTAAAGGGTGTGAAAAATGCATCCAAAAATCAGGAGGACCCAAGAAATGCAGCAAGGCCATGATGGTGCTATCCCATGTGCTTTTTGCTGCACAGATGACCCTGGACAAATCAATGCACACAGCTCTCTGCATGTGAGTATGTTGATAGATGAGTGGGTAGAATCCAGTTTGGAGTCTTTTTAATAAAAATCACCTTTCCTGTCTGTAAGGTCTTCTGGTGAATTTTTTTTCCCACTAATTTCCTGCAGTCAGGGAACTAAATGTTCCAGTTCTGCTAATGATTCATGTAGGAGGTGATATACAGCCATGTGATGGCATTTATATATATATTCCTGTTGCCTTTAAAAAAAATAAAATCTAGACAATTAGATTGCAAAATTGCTGTGTTAAAGGAATATTCATGCCAAAGTCAGGCACTCAACTTCTGCAAGTTGAAGTTGCCTATTTAAGCTTCATGCTGCCCTCTTGTAGAAAAACTGCTGCAATCAAAATGTTTGCTGTGTTCCACTTTCTAGATGCTCAGCTTGAGATGCACATTGCCCAGTTGAGAGATGCATTGAATACTGTCAATTAGAGGTGACATTACTGCATTTAAACATATCAAGTGCCACAAAAATGCTATAAAGAAAATCAGGCCACCCAGGTTCTAAAGCTTTCTCATGCAGGCTTTCTGCATGAGAGGTTCTTGCTGACCTGGATACTGCAGCTATAAAATGAACGCAGTTCTCTTCTCTCCCAGAAGTCAGAAAAACTTGTGCTCTGACTGCAGTCCAGGTGCCTTTTCTCCCTTCTTGTCTGTCTCTGTTCCTGGCCATGTGGCTTCTGTAAAATAGCTGTCTATATCCACTGAGGACTTGGACATCTCTTGTGCTGCTGTTAATGCAAGGAGCTTCTTTACTGAGTGCCTTTTGCTCTGTCTCATGGAGTTGTGGGGAGAAAAAACAATAAATGCTTGTGAAGCATTCAGAGGTGACAGTGGTGAGGGCAGAGAAAAGTTACCTAGGAGGCATTAGGTCTCTGTTCTTCAAATCCATAAGGAGACGGAATTGATTCTGGCCAAAAAAAATAGTACTGAATGGATGCTGTTAGTCACACAGTGACAGAGGAGGACATAGGGGAGTCCTGTGAGTAGCAGTACTGCCATGTGATTAAATAAAATAAAGTCTACAAATTTAAGGTATCCAGCCATATAAATGTTGTGTTCATTCCTGCTTAACTTTGCTGTTTTCATCATCTCTCCACAGCCGTCCTGTTTGAAGGGGTGGGTTACACAGGTGAGTTTCTGGTTTCTCATACCTGTCCTCTGCCTGCCAGCTCCAGAAAGTGCTGCCTGCTGCTGTGCTCCTGGTCTGATGCTGCGGATGCTGCCTGCCAGATGCTGCTGCTGACTCCAGGGCTGTACTTGAAGGCAAACTTACCAGTGCTTAACCAGTAAGTGAGAACATCTGGGGAGAATATTTTCTGTGTTTCTCATGGAGTTTAGCTCAAAGGCAGAAGTGCATTGTCTTTTTTCCCCCCTCTCTTTTTCTCACAAGAGTGTAACAGGGGTTAGTTTTAAGTTACTTAAATGTTTACCACAAAGTTCTTAATCTAGTGTTCAAGAAAAAAGATTTGGTGGAGAGGAGTCAGTGAATTTTAGCATAGCAGCTGCCTTAAAGCCTGATTGAAAATAAGTGGGTAGCGGATTTCTATTATTATTCTTGCTCCCTCAAACCTAAAGAGATTTCCCTGCTGCTAAAGGGTGGATCTGTTCTATTCTCCAACAATAAAAAGCAGATTATTTTCCTTCTTAAAATACCCAAAGGGGATTGCTAACAGAGATCGTCTTCACTGTGTGCCCATCCCAGTGCGCCTGGTCAAATCCCATCCCTTCTAGCAGTGTGGAAAGGCTAATCCCTGGCATTGAAGGCACCCAGATTAACCCACTGCAAGATTAGGATGCTTGAGCTGTTTTTAGAAGATTAGTATATTTGGTTGTCAACATTCACTGAACTTGGCCTGAAAAAATTTCCAATTGAGGTCACTGACTCTGGGTGCCAATTTGCCTGGCACATTTGGAAAGGCTTGTTAAAGCGGGTGTCTATAAATACTAAACTGGAGCTCTGAGTGGACAGTTCATGTTTTGAATTTAAACTAGTCATTGCTGCTGATGGGGACAAAAGGCTTTGGTGGTCTGGTCTGGAGTTCCCGAGCTCCTGCTGTGATGGGGAAGGAATGGTGTTCAGGGTAGCTACAATGGCTCTCTTGCAGTTCAGTGTGGGTCAGGGCAATTTCTGCCTTGACCCATGGATCCCTGCTGGTGGCTGCAGCTGAGACAAGGAGTTATATCGATCGTCTCTCACATCTCCAACCGAGACTCACACAGAACTGCTTTTCAGGTCAGCTCTTTTCTGCCTGTGCACACCCTTTGGTGTTGAGAGCCTCTCCTTTTCATAGGCTATTTGAGATGTTTGGCTGTAAGTGAATGTAACCACTACCCTGGCACTAGTGCTATTCAGCTGTTTGTGCTGGTCTCCAGAGATAAACACCTCTGTCTTGGATGATGTGAGAGTCCTCCTTGGTGAGGAATATGACTTTTCTGGTGTTTCTCTAGTTTCCTGCTGATGACATTGTGTGCCATTAAGTGGGTGAGCTGCCCACAGATGAACTTGTCTTAGTCCCTGCATAATGCAAAATGAGTTTATTTGAGGGCAGGGCCTCCACAGTGGTACCTTTAGCTAGAAAGCAATTGGCCTTCCACTTTGTGCTGGGACTCAAGCTGTCAGTGCTCATAATGTCTTATATCAGCTACTAACAGGAGGATTCATGTTTAAAACAAAAAGAATCTTCCTCTTGTCAGCAGGACATTAATTCCAGTGCAATGTCTGCCCATGCTAGCTCAGCACCATGTAAATGCTTACACTGCTTTCTAGTTCATGGGGGAGTGATAGCAGAGCTGTGGTTCCACTGCAACTAGTCCCAGCTATTGCACGTGAACTGGTGTCTCAGGCACACTGATGCTTGTGGGACCCACCATGGTGCTGCAGGGAGTGTGCGCAGGGAGGGACAGGCAGGATAAATCTCTTCTATAAAAGCAACTTATTTTTTTTCCTGCTTTTCCTGTGGAACATTACAAATGAGGGCCCCAAAGATCTACCCCTCTAAACATTTTTTGGTAATACAGGAAGAGAGTATGTAAAATCCTCTGCTTATTGGTGGAAACTGCCCTGATGCTAAAATAAAATTTATCTGGAGACTGTTTTCATCTATCATGACCCAAGTAAATACCAACTTATGTTTGAATCCAAAGAGCTTGTCTTGAAAAGGACTGAACACTGGCTGTGTTGTAGAATTGGTTCCAGTGGTTTCATTCAGCATTAATGCTCAGTATCTGGATTTTGAGACATATCCTGTTGTGAATGTGGATCATATTATGCTTCCCTTTGTGCACATGAGCACTAACAGCCATTTCTTGGCTGAAATGTATAGAACTGCATTTGTCACTTGGCTGATAATATGGTTTTTCTTCCTCAACAGGCCAGCAAGGATATTCACATGGACGACATCAGTCTAAAAGTTCTTTCAATGAAGATATATTAGAAGGGTAGAGCATTTCCATAAATATTTGCTTTGAGTTTGACACTGGTACCTTAGACCTGTAGCTATACTGAACATTCCCACTTCTGGCAGTGCTGTACAGCCTAGTGAAGCAAAAGCTGTTCAGCTTTAACACATTTATAAGCACTAAGTACATTCCTCTGTACTTTACAAACGTACTTCAGGGGATTTCTGTAGAGCTGCATGATAGAATAATTTTGAATATTTTATCCAAGACTTCTGTTGTAATTTATTTTGCTTAAAAAAAAAAAAAAGGCAAAAGCTTTAGGCCCATGTTCTGGGTTTCAGAGCTTTTGCCGGGCTTACTGTGGCAAGAGGACAAGGCCACTGCCTTGTGACATTGCTTCTGGTAGTCTTGCTGCAATGAGGCAGATGCATAGATGCATTATGAAATAGCCAGCAAGAACATGGGACAGCAAAATGTATGTTGTTTCTTCCCAGTGGCAAATGTTTCCCATGTGCAGAGCTTGCCCTGGATTTAGATCAGCATGGATACGGCTGATCAGCTGTGCCTACAAGACATAGAAATGAAGGTAAAACTGTCTGTATTGAGTGGAGAATTTCAGAACTCATATTTGTTGGGTGAAAATGTAATGTCTGATATAATTATGAGGTTGTTTAGACTAGTGAGTAAAAACGTATCTGTGCATATATACACTGAATATTTATATAAAATGAGCCATAAATAAGACATGGTCCAGTATGGGAGAAATGCATTGTAGATTTTAACATCTTGGGAAGAGGGCCATATGATGTATGGGATGGTTTTGCTAGTATTGCAGCCCACACTTGTAACAGTGCTGATAAATCTGTAATTTGAAGGCATTTTCTAGGACATGAGGGGAGTTGCAGTATATGTATCTGGGGGATACACGAAGTGAAAACAGGAGAGAAAGTTGCTGAGGTCACAGTGCTGTGAGCTCAGGTCTTAGTTTTCTTCAAGAAACAGGTTATGTATGAGCAGCTCTTGTTTGTCATCACTGTAGCATGTAGTGTATTATCTGGCTGATAGAAATAATTATACTTAAGCCACTGGTTTCCTCATCAGGATGCCTTCAGAGGGCAGACCTCAGCCCTACACTGATAAGGTAGGCAGCAGCAGGGCTGGCTGGCTGCCCTGCCTTTCCCCACAGCTGGCAAATCCATATTTGGACAGGGTTTGTACTAGCTTGGGACTTGCTCAGTGCCTGCTCCATGCTACCAGTGGTGATGGTGATATAATTGCCACTCGGGGCACTGTGTTTGATACTGGTTTAGTATATGTATTTGTATATGTTCCATTTTATTATTATTTTCATTAAAGCTCTCTGCCTTTCTTTTCCAATCCATGTCTCTTTTTCTCTTTTCTCCTCTACTTCAGAGAGAACGAGGAGTTGAGAGAGCATCTGTTATAGGTCTAGCAGGTGGCCCTGACCCTGAACCTTGACACCCATGATATTGCCTCTAATTGGGTGAGGCTAGGTACTGACTTATTCACTGCTTTTATATTTGATATTGGGAGTCCCCAGCAAGGCTGCCTGCTTGGTAGGCACTGTAGTTGTATGAGATAAACAACATTTTTCTGCTGAAGCATACTTTTCAGTTGGCTACAATAGTTTTAACTTGAGGGGAAACAAGCAGTCATACCAAATGAAAGGAGTGGATGTGGTGAAACTGGAGTCCTGTAGCAGGTGGAGACTGATCAGCTAGTGTGGCTTGCTATGCTTCTCTGGGACTTGCCTGTAGTGGGGTGCAGTAGCGTTTTCTGCATCTGTGAACAAAAGTTTACTTGTGCAATATGCTTGAAACTAATCTTTAATTAGAAAAATTTTGGAAAAGTCCATTTAGCGCTTCAGATTTGGGGTTATCTTCTCACCTGTCCTTTCTTTCTGGTTCTGACGTCGGGAAGCTTTTTCCTGTGTTTTCCAGAGTCCTCTGGATTTAGTAATTACTGAAAGGCCAGTTTTGAGGCAAAGATCAAGGGGTTTCAACAGAGAATGCATTGCACTGCAAGGAATAGATGTGAAGTATTAAAATACAGAATGATTATGTATGTGCTTGCTGTGTAAGAGACGTTATTTGCACCTATACAATGTTTAACACTATAAAATTCCACCTGAATGCCAAGTCCTGATTGGTGCTCAGCAGCTTTCAGCTCCCTTTAGGACTGTGTGAAGATCTATAGCTGCTCACAGAATCCAGACCTTGCTCTGTGGTACATCTCCAGCTCCCCCAAATCCAGGCTGTTTCTGCAGCTACGCCTGCAAGTGCCCCCCTCTTCCATACAGGACTGCTGCTCTAGCTATGGTTTTGAGATGCAGTATTTTGCAATAGAGTGCTCAGTTTCCCTCCTTGTGGCAGAGATAGGGAAGGATGAAGCCGGCGGGAGCCCAAGAGCATGCACTTAGTTTTTTGTCTGTCAGCAGGTTGGGAGCATGCGTTGCTCTGGCTGTTATAAAAGGCCCTCGTTAAGTAATCACTTTTCTCTTGCATAAGTGCTTGTTTTTTGGGAGGCTTTAGCCAGCTGGAAGCTGCAGCTCACAGGCAGAAAGCACATCTAACTACTGTGATATTGTGATTTTTATTTTTTTTTTATAACACATGACTATTAAATCAGCTGAAAGTTGTATAAAATCTCTTTAGATAAGATTGAGCAGCGGAGACTCCCCAGCGCTGGTGGTAGCTGAACTACAGCTGTAAGGTGCTGCCAAAAAGCTTGTGTGGATCCTTGTGAGTAATGTTTCTGATTCTTCTAAAGGGTGTTTGTGACTGATAACTGCAAGCAGGGAAATATTGCAGGTGTTTATTGCCAGCAGTAAATTAGAGGGAGGCAGGAGGTGAGACAGCAGTGAAACTATTGACCGATTTTAAGGTAGACTTCCTAGACTTCTGTATCAAGTATGGGCTGCTTTGAAGCTGTATCATGTATTCCAAATACACTAATAAAAAAGAAATGTGATGACTAATTCAATTACAGAACTGTCATGAGATGCACAGATTTGGCCTGACAGTGAGATCAAAAGACCACTGGTTTGGAATGGCCAAAAGTCAATGTTTAAGGAAAGAATACAGGAATAAGACAATTCTACAGTGATATTTCCTCTCCTACATTTTCTTGGCTTTTAGAAATCTGCACGTCAGCTATTTTCCAAGTCAAAAATTATACCTTTAATCGTACAAGTAGATTTTTTCTTTTCAGAATTTGCTAATTTAATGTATCTGTTAAAGAGAATACATTGTTTAGGGATTTGACTGACATAAATCTAACTGGAATTTGATATCTTGAGTTAAATGAGTTTGTCCACGTAGGACTGTAATCTAAAAAAACAAGTCGTGTTTTTCTGTTTAGATGAAACTGAAAAGAAAAATCTTCTATGGATGTACAGAAAACCAGTTCCCCTCCCCACTTCCTTGTGATGTGTCTGGATGCAGTTCAGTCTGTGAACAAAGCCCAGAACTATAAAACCATCCACTGAAGTGGGAACAGGAATTTAGTAGTTCAATGCTGAGCAGTTTGGAACAGCTAAATTATTATTCCTGCCAACTCTAGAAGGCATTGAAGTCTCATTGTATAGAGAAGGCAGCTCAGTGCTGAGCTGTGAGGGGAAATAAAGCTGTTGCCTGTAGTGTGGGGATGAAAGTCACTACTTAAAACCCTTGAAAATAATGTAGTATTTAGACTCTACAATCTATGAAGTACTTGAGACCTCCTAAAACATTTAAATTTTATTTGCAGCCAGTAGATGAGGAGGTAATACTGACATGAAATTAAGTTATTTTGTAGGAGTTACAGGATTAGAGAGGCAAATGTGAAAAACTATATTGAACTAAAGTCTTGGCTGCAAAGCCAAGACTTTAACATTTTCATGCTTCCGTCCTAAAGTGTGCAAAATTGATAAGCCTGTTTACTTCAGTAAAACTACAATAGTGATGTAAGATAAGCTGGAGTCACTCTTATACTTGCTTGCTAATTATTTAGACCTTAAAACCGTTGCGATACATCCCCAGGCTCTGTCTCTTCTGCTGTGCCAGTAAGAGATGTGTGGTGGCTGCTCACTGGGAACTCCATGGCTTCACAGTTCAACTCTGCAACCAAGCAAGGCCTCTTTGCTTGTCTTGTCCAGAACCCAGGCAGCTTTCCGAGGTGTTTGCTCTCCATCTGAAGCTTGCATGGGTGTCTTTAGCTGTTCCAGAGCTAGGATCTGGTAGAGGTTGTTAATCTTAGATGAGATGGTGTTTTTCTGTAGATCTTGGGATTATTTTATGGATCTGGAGAGTTTACAGTTTAAAGACCCTACTACTAGAAATCCTTGAGTTGTTGGAAGAGTGTTCTGGGGAAGTATCTGTTGCTTGCTCTGGTTTGGGGCTATTTTCTGGGCTATTGACACTGACTATTGTCAAGAGGATAATGATTCAAAGATGTTCCTAGCCCATGCAAGGCCTTTTTAGTTCTTTTGAAGACACTACAAATAAGTCAGCAGCTAAACTGGGAAATTTACATTATTTTTATAACAATCTCTGGGACATAGAACAAACCCAGGCTTACATTAGGATAGCCAAACAACATCTCTAATTTGTTGCAGGGTAAAATGGATACTATACACAAGCTGAAGGCTTTGGTGATGTTTCTGTCTCTGGCTTCTTTCTTGATCATGGTGATACTGAATGCTGGAAATGCCACTGGAATATTCAAAGGTAATGCAAGCAAGTTGTCTTTGTTCAGAGCTGGATTTTGTGCATTATATCATTTAACGATATAAGGTGCCTTAGGTGGGATAGATCTGTCACATCGTTGCTTATCCAAATAGACTTATTCAATACATCTATGAAAGATGGAAGCAGCTGGTGCATCCTCCAGGTGTTACAGCGAGGTGCCTGAGCCCTATACTGTCCCTTGTTCCTGGTGAGCCTGGATCTAGCAATGGATAGTCTTTGCATACCCTGTCCTTGTAGCCATGTTGAAAGCTGTTCAGACTGCTGCTGAACATTGCCCAGCTGAATCTGTCAGAAATGGGCATTGTGCTTCTATCTGCCTTTCATATGCAACTGTCCTTTCTAGTTCTTTATAGAAGGGAAGGTGCTCAGGGTTTCCCATTAGGGACAGTGGTCCCATAATGGGTGCCTAAAGGTAAGCCAGCTGCAGCACAGGGTTTGTTTTCACCAAGGGTATCCTCTCACTTCCATCAGATCCGCTGAGCTGTGGACTAAGCATTGAGGAAGACTGCAGGGTGAGGGAAATCTGCAGTCTTTCCCCATCCTGAGTATGCAGTAACACTTACTGCTTGCAATAACAATTCACCACTGCAGGTCTGTTCAGAACAACCCCTGGAAACATCTCAGCAAAGTACAAGACTGACTTCACACCAGCGGGCTGGACTTTCCTCATCTGGAATGTCATCTATACCTGGCAGCTTGCCTGGCTTCTCTATGCATTGTCAGGGATCTGTCAAAGGTATTTTCCCCATTTATGGTAAAAATGAGGGACAGTGGCTCTTCCTTTCTGTAGCTCAGTCTCTTGCCTCTTTTCTGGAGTTTCTGTCCAGAGTAAACCTCCTGTCATTTCTCTTAACATGCTGAAGCTCTGATGCTGGAGCATCTTAAGATGTAGCACTTGAGACTATGGCCTAGTGGTTAGGGATGAAGATTGGACTTGATCATCCTAGAGGTCCTTTCCAACCATAATAAATCTATGATCTTATAGGTTCAGCATTCAAAGCTGGGAATCATTTGGAATTGTATATGAACAGCTCTAATGTGTGGAGAGGTTACAAAGCATGTAAATATTTCTGTGAGACCTGGTTCCTGTGGTTCACATGATCTAACAGTTATCTGGTAGCTGCACTTACTGATAGATGCTGAGAATCCACAGGGACAGAATTAATGAATTATGGAGCTAATGCTTTGAGTTTACTTGCTGTCAGAGATGAGAGAATTGATGTGGGGAAGTCTCTTGGGTTGTTGAATTGGACTTGAAGCTCTTCCTGGGGCTGTGAGATCAATAACTGCCTCATGAAGTATCATGTAATATCTGTAATGTTCTATGATGTCTTCTGTGAGATAGACTTACATTACAGCTCTTCTGTTGAGGGGGACCATGGACTGGTTAGTTTGAGTCTTGTCTCTACTGTTTTCACATGATTTGTAAGAAGCTGCTCATTTGATACTGGCCAACACCGAAGGCTGAGGGAAGAATGACGCATGTGCTTGTAAGAGACTGATCACGTGCATATGCACATATATGTGCACATACACAATATATATACATATGCACTCACTCTATGATCCCATAAACTGTTTTCTCCGGGAGCTGGGGTAAAATCCCATGACCGTGCTATTGCTACTATCACCAGCGGCACAAGCTTTACAGCATCTGTGGAGCAGACCTTAGTACCCACTAAATCTGCAGTGGTGGTGCAGAGACCAGATGGAAGTTCTGTACTGTGGGACAACACCCTGATGTGTAACACCATAAGGACTATATTGTGTCAGAAGGATGCAGAAGAGAAATAGCTTGATTTAAAATGAAAGATTTAGCTCCAGTGTAGAGTCCCTGTTAGTATGAGGAAAATGAAGCTGGGAAAGATTGGCTGGTTAATGCAGGTATTGTTTTCCTTTCTTTATACTCACTTTTTCCTGGCAGGAATGAACTTGGATGTGTTTACATAAAGCCGGATTTGCTACCAATGCCTTTTTATGTGGCATGGATTCTGAATAATGGCCTCAATATTGGATGGCTCTTTCTGTGGGATCGAGAGTAAGTTGCCTTTTGTTGCAAATGCTTTATAACACTCTTGTTGGAACTGCCCAAATACTTCATTTTGCCCTTTCCTCATGAGTGCACACTTAACCACACCTGTAAAACACTATGGCAGGCCTTGACAAAAGGAGGCCTTCATAAAACTGTGGGGGTCTTGCAAAATGTTTTCATCTTGCCCATGAGGTGGTTCATTTATCGAAGTCTAAGATCTCCTCAAAGCTGCTGCTGTTCCATGTTTGTTCCTCCACAGGTAAGACAGGAGCCATGCCTCTCTTCATAAGCATAGTTCAGCTCCTTGCCTTGGGTTGTTTTCATGATCATGGTCACAGGAAGGGCTTATAATAGCACCACTTCACCTCTTGGTGAAGAAATTGGTTGCAGTCAGGGAAATAATAATTTTGTGATTAACAGAATAAACCAGCAGTGTGTCAAAATAAGGGCTACAAGTAGTGATTACTTTTATTAAAAGCTGATTAACTTTGTCAGTGAAGGCCAAATGCTAAAACTATGAATTAAGACATTGTGACACTGATGGAAAA
>VWZY01011464.1:685-11009 GCA_013399075.1 Chloroceryle aenea | reverse complement strand
AAAAAAAAAAAAAAAAAAAAAAAAAAAACAACACCCAAACCAAAAAAAACACCTGGCTCAATTTTCTTAGGAACCTGGATACCTGGATCCAGCTTTTTTAATAACCTCCCACAAGGCACTAGGGAACTGCAGTCATCTCCCCCTCAAAGCCACCTCTTCTCCAAGCTGAACAAGCTCTGTTGCCTTAGCTGCTCCTCACAGGGCAAGTGCACCCACTCCCAGGAACTGTCATGGTGACTCTCCACCGGACTTGCTCCCATTTATCAATATTTTTCCTGTACTAGGGTGCCAAAACCAGATGCAGTACTCCAGCTGTGGTCTAAATGTAAGCAGAGAGGCCAGGAGTTAGTGTCAGTTCCTGATAGCATCCCAAGATCCAGCTGAACCAGCAGGATCTAGAGGGTTGAAGGCTAAAATCCAGTCTCAGGACCTGCTCCTTCTTTCTCGTCTACCCCCATTCTCCAAGCAGTGCAGCATTAGATCTGTTTGCTGTATCAGTCCAACAGGCTTATCTGCTGCAGAGAAGGCTGCCTCCTTGTTCATCTTATACAGGGAGTGGGTGCTGAGGCAGACCACCTCTCTTGGAGCCAGGCTACCACCCCAGCCCCGAGGAGAGCAGTGTCATGCAGTGCTTGGAACATATTGTTGTCAGTCGAAATGGTCATTGTCAAGAACTTGATGTCTGGGCTGAAAAAGGCATTTCCCCATCACAAAGACTGGCCACAGCTAAGCTTTCCCAATTGCACACTTCAGATCAAAAATTCAAAACAACCTGAACAAAAGCTCGACATGGTAACATACCAAACCTCTTTATCCAAATAGCTTGTGAATTCTCACTCAGATCTAATAATCAAAATCTGTCACTGAGATAAGAATTCAAACAAGGTCTTAGGGAAACCTTGGGTCACAGGTCTCTGTTTCATACATAAATGCATAAAATTTGCAGTATTTTTCCAGCTCACTGCCTGCAAGACAACTCCAGCAGCTAAGCTGAGAAACACTTTCAGCCCTTAGATTTTCTCAGATAATCCTTAATCAAAGGATATATACAGTGATTGCAAATTTAAATTAATTTATCATGCTAGACCTTAAGGGAAGGCGTAGCTGCTGTTTCTTCACCCTACCTCCTCCATAAGAGTAACTAAAGGATTGAAATCAGGATTTGTCTCTTTCCCAATGACCTACCACTCTCTGTGTTATCTTGCACACAATCTAGGTGCCTCAGTTTCCCTCTGCACATCATAGTGGACTTGAACTCATCCAGTTGTTGAGATGCTTGGAGGAGACCACCTCCTTATATGTGACTTGTCAGGACAAATCTGACAGTTTTGTGGTTTCTGGTGCAGGTGACCGGAGGAGTCTGGACTTTCAGCCGCATTTGTTGCGATATCTTTGTCACCATGGATGTAATGATGTGCACAGCCAGCATTTTAAACCTCTGTGCTATCAGCATTGACAGGTGAGAGACAACAGCATCCAGGGGGATAGTCTGGAGATGGTGGTCAGCCCTGTACCCCAGTATGGCAGGGACAAGGAAGTGGGTTTTTCACAGGCAGCATTGGTGTCTTCAGGAATCAAAACCTCTCTGCAAGACAATCACTGCCACTACTGCTATTAATATCAACATTCATATATATTAATATGGACCACCATGTGCTAGAAGATGTCTGCACTTAAGGGCAGAGAAGCACTAACAATAAAATATCACCAGGAGACATTCAGCCACATCCTCATGCTTTCTGAAGGCAGGAACCAGTCATCTAATTCCCATTGAGTCTCAAAGTCTCCTTCTAGAGACCTCACTCATGAAGTTTTAATTAAAAAATCCTTCCATATATGTAGGGAGAGCTGAAGATTATTGCTGTGTAATCTTTAGCCTTGCCCTGTTTTTCTGCATCTTAAAACTAAGCCTATTTTAAGCAAGACTGGGGGCTGAGAGCCAAGACCTTGGCACATATGGTGCTGTTAAGACCAAGGAATGGGGGAAGAGAAAACCCCTGCATGTTGTATCTTTGTAATATGTATGTGCTTCAAGGATAATCATATGAATCAGCTCTCAATGCTGGATTGGCCTGGTGTTCCTCCATGGGAATCTTTATCCCAGTTTCATTTTGGCTCTGTCTGCAGGGAGCAGCCCCCAGGCTGTCCTACAGATGAGAGTCCTGTGCCTTCCAAATCCTACCTTTGCTGAGCTGCAACCCCTGGCGCACCCCAGCAGCTGATGGACCTGGACACCCACCTGTGGGTAATCCTCTGGCTGTCAGAGAGGTTGACACCAGAGCAAACAGCTGAGGCACCGAGTGCAGCAGACTGTGGTTGCTCCAGCAGTTGCTCCCAGCAGTGCACATATAACCTTAGAGTCTTGAGGGACAGCGGGTTCCTGGCTTTTCTAGATTCACCTGGTATCCCAAATCTTGTAGCTTCATAATGCCAGTGGTTCTGCAGAGCCTTTCTCTGTCGTGCTGCCAATTAACTCTGATTTCCCCTTTTCCTCCTCCCAACATCCCACTTACCATTTCTACAAATTGCTGATCCCATCATGTGATCTTCTCTCCTTTCCTCTTCCATTTTTTTGCCATGTCTATCTTCATATTCCCTATGTGGCTTTCATTTCTCCTTTTAAACGCTGGTCCTTTTCCTCACTCCATTCTTACCCCTCCTTTTCCTGGAGCTGGTTTGGTCTGCAGATACACTGCAGTGGTGAAACCAGTCCACTACCAGAACAGCACTAGGCAGAGCTCCTGCAGGAGAGTCTCTCTCATGATTGTGATAGTCTGGATGCTGGCGTTTGCAGTGTCGTGCCCTCTCCTCTTCGGCTTCAATACCACAGGTAGGTGATGCCACTAACACCAGCATGAAGAGAGGGGTTGGAAAGGGAACTGCCCTCTGTATGGTGAGGTCATTTANAAGACAGTCTTAAAGGCACAGAACATGATATCCAGCAAAAATAGCATACACAAATGGGGATACAAACATCACCCTAGGACAACATGGATCCCACAGACTTTACAAGTTATAGGAAAATTTAGGGAACTGGAAAACGCTCTATGAAGGGTGTGAAAAACATCCAGTGCTGGAGAGCACGTGTGCTTTTGTCTATAAAGTTGCCATTTGGTCAGGCAGACGCTGACTCTTGCTCTGAGGACAGCCCTGCCTGCCTTACTGCCAAACCAATGCCTATCAAAGTGTCAAGGTCTACAGATCCTCCCAGACAATCACTCTGTGCACACAGAGCAAATCTCCGGACACTGCAGCCCATCTCACATGCACATGTCAGACACTGCCTCTTGACGATATCAACAACTCCAGACACACAGATTTAAATCCAATACAGGACACATTTCTGAACAGCAATGACTGCATATTGGCACTGCTTGTGAGAAACCTCCTTCCCATCCAACTGTCTGTCTGCTTCCCCACCTAATCCCTTGATAGTAAACAATTTAGCCTTCTCCTTGAAAGCAGGGTTTTTTCCTCCTTCACTTCAGAGAATGGGAAGTGCTGCTGTCCCCCACGGCCTGGTCCAGACAGATAGGGTGAAGGCACATCTCTGAACATAGACAGCTCAGAGGCTGTCAGAGGAATAGGGGAAAGGACAAAAGGAGAAAGGATCCTCTGAGAAAGGATGGGACTAGACCTGAGAGAAGAGGGCAGAGCTGTTGGCCATAAAAGCAGGCAGATGCATGTTGGGTCATGCTAGATGGCCCTAGGTAGAGTCCATTATAAGCATCAGTTATGTGAGTGGGTAGGCCACAGTACAATTTTCAACAACAGAGCCAGGAGATATTTGCTCTCTTCAGACTGCTTTTGTCCCCCAGCCACCTTTCAAAACACACCAGAGCCAACTTGTACTAAACCGAAGCAGCTCAGCCACTCCTCTCTCTCTCTCTTCTCCCCAGCGGATCCCAGTGTCTGTTCCATATCCAACCCTAGTTTCATCGTCTACTCCTCTTTGGTGTCCTTCTACCTCCCCTTCATGGTGATCCTGCTGCTGTATGTCCGGATTTACCTCGTGCTAAGACAAAGACAAAAGAAGCGAACCCTCACCCGGCAGGGCAGCCACAGCGCCAGCACTAAACCATGTTATGCACACAAAGTAAGATCCACATGAACACAACAGGAGCTGTCAAAAAGGAGAGGGCATGCATCATCTCTTCTCCTCAAAGGGTCAAAGCACAGAATGGAAAGCATAAAGAAGGGACATGGCATGTTTTCATCTCATCCCTCACTCATACAGCATGATGTTTGAGACACAGATGCTCCAGTTAAATTATTTTCATCCCTCTAGAAAGAGGATACTCCCTGTGTATCTCTGCCCTCTAGAGCCAGGCAACTAGAAAAAAAGCACAGACAGCTTCAATATTCATCTCATCCATGCAGAAGTCTGGCTAATTTCTTCATTTATTGATTTGAACGTGCTCATTTATTGATTGCTGCTCTATTGGAGCTTCATTCTCAGGGCTTCACATGCTTTAACTTAGATCATTAAAAAACCCCAAACAAACAACAAACAAAAAACAATCAAAGTCTTCATCTGACAGACTTCAGAGGTCAAAATGCTCATGGTGCATGGAGCATTTGTTCCACTGACCTTCCTAGATGAAATATCTGCAACCATAGGAACCAGCACAATGATTTGAAGGGGATTGCCTGGTCACATATATCCACTTGTTTTACCCATTTTCTCACAGTGAAGTTACATTTTAAAAAAGTGGGGAGGGGAGTAGGGCCAACACAAAAATAAATGTGAAAGTTTAGCAGAGCACATGTTTAAACTTTTCTTGTTCTCATGCTTCTACTTGGTGGGACAGAGGCAGGGAGTTGTCCACCCCTCTGATAAGTCAATCCAGAGGATATGGTGCAAGTCTAAGAAGCAGGTGGGACTAAGGATGACTCCTACAACTTGCCTTGTCATCCTTTGACTCAATGAATGGTTTGAATAGTTCCCAGTTCTTCTGTGGCATCCTTTTTTGCAGGTACACATGGAGAAAAAAGCTTTGCCAAACAGATGCCAATGCACCTTTTCCTCCTGTCTCCCACTGAAATGCTCAGGACCGGAGATGTCTACCAAAAGGAAGTTGCTGACTGTCTTCAGCCTGCAGCGGTACTGCAGCTTCTGCCATGAGGCACCCCTCACCAACACAGCAGGGGCTACACAACACAGCAGGCTGGAAGAGAGGAGAAAGAGCACAAAGACAGGACTGGAGGTACAGAGGCTCAGTGATGGCAAAACCATCAGCTCTTTGAAGCTAGTGCACCAGCAGCCCCGGCTGATCCAGCTTCGGGAGAGGAAGGCTACCCAGATGCTAGCTATTGTCCTGGGTGAGTGAGAGACACTCTGTCTAATGGGGTCCAGGGGATGATGGTTTGGGACTTGCAAGAACAAGGAATCTCCTAATACTGTATTGGGATTTAAGAAGTCCAAGCAAGGCCCAGACTTCAGCTGTCACTGCACCACAAACTCAAGAGAGACATCAATGGGATATTTAGGGATCTAGAGTAAGGGTCTCAGATGTGGAGAGCCAAGTATGTTAGTGTGTTATTTGCTATGTTGTGCTACCTTTTTGTTTAAAATCAGTGGCCAACAAGCCCTGCTAGAGGGAGCAACAGCCAATACCTTTGCTTTCCCTTTATTTTATTTTTATGATTATTATAAAGCTGGAACAATCCTAAGTTTCCATACATGCAGCAGCTCTTAGAGAGGAAACCAAAGCAAGGAGCAGCAGAGGAACCAGCTCACAGAACTGGATAGAGAAGCCAGGAGACTGGTACCCCAGTCACCTGCCACGGTCACCAGATGCACTGCTTCCCCTCATTAACTCTGTAGTAGCAGGGAAATATGGCAGTCCTCATTGTCACTGATTAAAGCAGCTAAGGCAGCAGTCATTCCCTCTTAAGTTGTGGCCACTTGCTTTTGTCTGTCACCAGTCCCCTCCTGAAGCCCTGTCCATCCATTTACAAAACTGTTCCCAAGGAGCCAAGTCCCTCTCTATCAGGAATAAATGTCACCTTCCATGTTTATCTGAAGCAGATACACACATGGACATAGTGAGAGGCTGGAGGCAAAGGGCACAGGTGCAGGCTCCTTTCCAAGTAGTTGCTTCTGTGAAGTCATGGACTGTTTTCTCTCTCTCTCTCTAAACCCAGGGGCATTCATAGTCTGTTGGCTGCCCTTCTTCTTGATTCACATCCTCAACGCCCATTGTCCATCCTGCCGAGTACCCCCGGAGCTTTACAGTGCCAGCACCTGGCTTGGCTATGTGAACAGTGCCCTCAACCCCATCATCTACACAACCTTCAACACTGACTTCCGCAAAGCCTTCCTCAAGATCCTCTGCTGCTGACCATGGGGCCAGCATCGGGCTGCATGGGCTGTGGTTTGTAGTAGACTCCTGGGCTGGGGACGAGGTGTGGGGACCTTCCCTCCCTCTGCTTTATGCGCTCTGGGCAGAGATGCACTCCCCTCAGCTGTGAGCAGTGGTGGTTGGCTTGATGTGGCCATTGCCAACATCCAGGCACGCTCTGCATCCAGGCACCACCTGCGTGAAGATTAAGAAGGTGCCCCACCTACACAACTGGCTTCCCACACTGAGCCTCAGTGCTCCTGCTTAAGAAAGTACAAGCACTTCCCACTTCTGGGGAGGAAGGGGAAGAAGACACAAAGGCAAACCAGTGAGTCCTTCAGCACTGGGCACAGCAGCACAGAGAGGGAGACCTGGGCATGCAGTGGAAGATCAGCCACTGCAGCGTGCCACTCCTGGAAGCTGCCAGGCTCACAGAGCACATGAGAACCAAGTGGACAGTATCTCTCATGTCCATTGCCTACAGGCTGGGAATGCATTTGCCTACCCACTGGTGGAGCCTCAGCCTGCAGAAGGCACCCAGCTCATGCTCAGCAGTCCTAGTAAGAGGGGAGAACATAACCTCTTTGAAAAGGATCCTGACCCCTTCAGTGAGGAGCCAAGAACAAGCATATGGCAAGGAAACTGAGAAACGGATGGAGAAATGACAACGTCACTGTTGTCTCCATCAAAAGGTTTGCTGATAAAGCTGTGTCAGCTTCAGTGCTTGAGAAAATTGTCCCAGTTGAAAATGCAACCTTCCCCTGTGCTTCCAGATTGTATTTTATTGCTCCTTGCAAGGTAGAGAGGTGGCTACCATCCCTCTGTTGGGTCAGATCTCATGAGAAGTGCAACACTATCACTGTGTCCCCTCTCTTCCTAACACAAGGACCAATGATAGATTTACCATTACTTAATTAACACACAGTTGGTCATCTATTGGGGCCACTAAATGGTGAAGGTAGCCTAGGATAGCTCCAGTCATGCCTGCAATAGATTCAAACCTGTTTTTTTTCAGCTGGGGCAAGTTGCATGCACCCTGACTTGTTTGTGGTCTCTTTGGAACCAATCTACATTCGTGCTCCTCTTCTCATCAGGAGCACTTCTAGATTAAGGGTTTGTCCCATCTGACTGCTGCAATAACCCCTGTTACTGCCCACACCTTGCAGAGATGTGTTTCAGTAACATCCCTCCCAGTAAGAAAGGACATGTGCCTCAGGATCTGACCCAGAACTCTCCCTGGCTCCCCTTGACAATACACCTGTCAGCACACAAGACATCCATACATCCCAGCTTCCAGGAGCTGGCCAAATACAGCCCTGGCACAGTCTCCTTTCCTCCCAGTATTTTATAAACCCAGCTCCAGTAGTTCTTGGATGAAAACACCAGACAAGCCCTGCCGTACCCCGTAAGCTGGTCTCATGTTGAGGTACTCAAAACACTCTTCTCCTTGTACAGGAAAACCTGACCTGGGACAGCCTCAACACATTTCTCTTATTTGCCCTCCTCACTGTCCCGAGTCAGAGGCTCCAGCCTCTCTCCCAAGGCTTAGCTGTGCTGTTAGCTGTGCTTGTTTCACAGCTTTGGGTGTAACTGTGTGTGCTGTCTCTGCCTGTGTCCATGCCCAGCTCCTTTATCCAGGAAGGGCCTCCTCTCTTTCCTAATATAAAGCCAAAACCATTATCTTCCACCTCTGGAGCACGTAACAGAGTTCTATCTTCTTCTGTTTGTCTGGGTTTTGGGAGGAGATGCTTGTGGACAGCATGTGGTGTTTGCCCATGGAGGTGTCCTCCATACTACATTGTAACTGCATTAATCAATAAACCACCCATGTAACTTGAGGTTTTGGTACCTTTGTGGTGAAAGTAGCACTTCCATAAGTATTTTCTTACCAGGAGCCCTAAACACCTTCCCCCTATAAAATGATCATTCACCTGGACACCCACAAGAGGCTTTTATTATTACTTGCATTTTACTCGCAACTGGGAAAGAAATCAGTGGGTGCTCCAAGCCCTTCCAGATGATAGTTCTGAAAATACGGTCAATTAGTTTCCCAGCTATGAGAGGCAGGCATATGGTAGTGTTACTCCATCTGCTCAAAGGTGCTACTGTAAGTAACTCAAAGCAAAGGCAGTACTCGGCATACAGGATATTGGGGTACTGTCCAAGTGAATCAACTTGTGGACAGATTGCAGCTGAAGTAATTCTCATTAAGATGCTTCATAACACAGATCACCGGAGATCAGTTTCAATGGGTTTATATAGTTGCCAAAAAGGTGGAAACAAGAAAAAGATCTATTAAAGGGTGACTAGGTCCCTTTCAAGGTGTCATGTTCAGTTTGGTCTTACTCAAATCTGAATCTATTCTTCAAGCAGGCAATTCAGGGTAGAGGTGAGGAACACAAGGTGAGGCAGAAGACCAAGCAGCACTTTGGTATGCACACAGCTATATGGGATGGGGAAAGTTCTATATCTAAAAATAGGGTCCTTTATTTAATAATTAAGATTTGAATTATCAGATCACAGAACTGACAGCAACCTCTCCAAACTATAATCTGCTATGGACAAAAAAAACCCCAAACCAAACTAAACCAAAACAAAACAAAACAAACAAACAAACAAAAACAACACAAACCAAAAAAAAAAACACTACAAATCCCAGCCACCACAATTCCAAAACCTCAACTCCAAAAGAAAACAATATCTTTTTCCCTCTCCCTCATGTACTGCTTGAACTCCATGCCCAGTTTTACAGTGGCAATATGAACACAGGTGGCCTCACAGGAAAGGCCAAGGAAGAGAAACAATCAAAGGTGCAACCAGCTGAATTCTCCCCATCCTCCCTGGCAAGCCAGAGGGGCAGCAGAGGAGCCCTCCAGAAACTGTGCTTCACAAGCCCCCCCTCATTATTTGCAGTAGAACAATCCACACTCCCTTATTTAATAAATGAAATGTCTCCTCCTAACCTTAATTTTCTACGTTTTCATCTTTGCTGTTTTTTTTCCCTGCCTGGAGGAGGAGAGGCTGGAGGAGGAGAGGCAAGCTGTGACTCTGTGTTCTGCTGAACATCCACAGGCATTGTGCAGGGTTTCATTTACATGCCGGTATTGACATTAGAAGAGCCTTTGAAGAATGCAGAAAGCTCCTCTCCTGCAGAGAGCAAAAGGGAGCTCAGAGATCGCTGCAGGCTGTAAATAATTCCCAGTGTCAGGAGACCCACTCCAGCAGCACGGCTGGGCAGATGTGCAGGCACAGCAAGGAGTCCTGCAGTTTGTGCTCACCTCCACCCAGCTCCACCAGGCAGCATCAATGGGATATCTAAGAATCCTCATGCTGGTTGCCATTTGTAAATGAGCCAGCAGACAGAATAGACAGGAAGCATCTCTTCTGTAGCTAAAGAGAGTTAAGACCCTTTGGAGATGAAGAAGAGCTGGCAAAACCCACTGGGAACAGCAGCCCCTCCCCGAAAGGTACAAGGCAGCCATCCAAGTACTGCCTGTCTAGACACAATTACAGCACGCCTGAGAAATGGGCTGAAAAACACCATTTATCCTCTGCTTCCAACATTTCTTCAAGCAGCCGTGTCCCAGCTCATAGAGCTGCAGGCTGTGACTGAGCTGCCAGAACCCAGATGAATGAGCCACTGGGTCCACGTACCCCCTTAGCTCGCTCAGCAGGCTCGCAGTGAGTTAAGCTCGCTTAAGTCAGCAGGCACATGCAGCTCCCTCACAGCACCACACACCGACTCAGACAAAGCCACAGAGACCCTGATCTCCTCCGAGTGTACCTGAGCCTCTCCACGCGTATGTTTGTGGTGGGTGTGCCACACATTGCATGCATCAAGTTTGCTTCTCTCACCTGTGATGCTGCATTCTGGGGGCTCCTAAACAGCACAACCCACCCAGGGATGTGCGTGTACCTCCCATTGTCCTCTCTGGAGGGACATGGTGGATCCTGATGATGGCTGCAGCTCTGAGTAGATT
>VWZY01011463.1:155838-225392 GCA_013399075.1 Chloroceryle aenea | reverse complement strand
TCCAGGGTCTCATATCTATTCTTTCAATTCTATCTACACCTCAGCTGCTGCACAACAACATTTTATGTCTTCTGCTTATCTGCAACTTTAAGCCAGTTCAGAGTAATAAGGTCTATGAGTAGGAAACCTAGGAAAATACAAGACTCCTGTCCACACATTTCAGGTGTATTGCATGGACCATTTTGCCCACCTTGGATCCATGTTTCAAACAATATCACCTATTTTTTCATGCAATTTAAGCCTCTTTTCTCTCCTATGAGTAAGAATTTATTTTCCTTTATAAGCTTCCTGACACACTATTTTGCTTTGCACAGTCTGGTGTCAAAAGTTGTTCCACACTGAAAACAAGATTTCCATAAACTCAGTCTTTGTGAGTATTCCCATATTCCCACCACTGCCCTTATTCAGACCTGTTTCCAGGACCATGAAATGTAAAACTAAAAAAAAAAAAAACCACACTAAAAACAAACCAAACAAACAAACAAATATAAATAAATAATAATAAAAAAAAGAAAACCCCACAAAAATCTGTTCTAGAGATTGATTAACTACGAGCAAATTGGAATGACTGCTCAGTAGTGAGAAGATTAGGCTGTGTACATTTCCTGCTCTGACTCAGATTCCTATGCAACTCTAAGCAGTATTTTCCTCCCTTTGTGGGCAAAATTCCCAAATCAAGGTCACGTTATGAAGATAATTGAACTTATGGTTTTTAAGATGCAGCTATTATCATGATGTGAGACACATAAAATCAATGTTTTCAGAGAAATAATTTAAAACTGTTACTTACATATAAATACATATTAAATAAAGTGTTTTCTGATGCTCACTACCATTGTCTTCTTTTCTTTTAACTTTCCAGTGTAGAAACCTATCTCCTTCTTTCTGAACTTGTGGACAGGCTTTACCACATTGCTCAACTGCCCTGTTCATTAGTGTCCACTGCCCCTCCCTGTTTGCAAATTTCAGCTTCTATAGGATCACTGAAGAAAGGCTCTAGGAAAAAGAAGTATTTTTATCTCATATAATTTTATGTAATAGACCAGCCTCTCAACTGGTCATTCCTCCTCAGTAAAGGATAATGCAGAAGTAAGGTCTGTAGTTGATTTTCCTATCAGAGACTGTGCCCTTGTATTCTCATTATTTTTGGTTCTTTCAGCAGCTATCCTTATTATGACATTATACTTTCTATCATCTGCCTGAATCTATTTTTATTACTTCTTACCTGCTTCCACTAGTTTAGCAAATTATATATTGTGGGGTTTTTTGCCATTGAGTTTTATATTCACTAACTATTGTCATAAATATGAAACTTCAATAAATTCCAGTGATTTTTTTTCAGACTAAAGTCTAATTTAAATTTTTCTTCTGTATAGAGCTTTCAAATCTTTGCTTAGGATTTTTTTTGCCATTCTGTGCTCTCAATGCCAGTGCATACACAGCAAACTTGCATTATACCAGTACTTCACACTGTATTCAAGGTGAGGTGTAGCGACAATTTTAGGTAAAAATAGTATATCCATCCATTTTATCCTCCTAAGAGTACAAACTGAGAAACATGTTTGTCTTCAGCACTACAGCTGCACTCCACACAGGCCTTGACAGACTTTTCATATAATGATTCCCAATTTGCTTGCTTGTTTGTTGCTTGGCCAAAATTCTATATGTGCACACAGTATTTTTAATTTGACTTTTTAATTTATTATCATACACTTGTCAGTAGACCTCTGCATTTAAAATCAACACACACATCTAAATCTTGCCAAATTGTTTCTAATTATGCCTTAGGTTTAATTAAAGGAATTGTTTTGCTTGTTTTTTTCCTAAATTTTACTATAGAATAATAGATTATCTTCCTTTTATAGAATAAGAATAAAGATAGTTGTTGCATTGCTTAGGAAAAGAGACAGTGGGAAACAGAGGGAAGAGGTGTAATCCAACTCCACATCCTGGAGAGAAAAGGGTCTAACATTACCATTTAAGGTGTCAGAAGTAGTGTTTCTGGGAAGGATAGGTTATGATTACCATCTACCAGTCTCCTGTAATACATAGTCCACAGAGAAGCTATCAAGCCAAATATTTCCAAATCTGCATTCAAAGCCCTTTGCATCATAATCATTTTTTCATTAACACTCATATTTTTTCTTTGCTCATTAGAAAATACAAGGAAAGTAATTTATATCAAGAGATACTGATTTTACCTTACTAGTTAAGGTGCAATATTTTGAGGATATGCACGTTATGTTTTTTCATCCCACTCAAATTCTGCCAATCGACTTTCTCTTGCATCATAATCAAAGACAACTTCTCTTATCTAGGGAAAAATGTGGATATTCTCTTTTCTTCCAGGGCAAATCCTAGGAATAAGACCACAGTCATATCTCTATTCATACAAGAGATTCAAGTATTTCCAGAAGGCTGAGGCCAGCCTTTATGTAAAATTAATTTCAGAGCTACTGTGGCTACCAAGATAACCTATGTAGAGAAGAAACAACAAAGAAAAAAAGATACAGCAACAAAGAACATGTAATTTGGTGGCAATCTAATCTAACGATCACAGGCAATTTAAAAGCACGTGCAGACACAAAGGAAGAAAAAGAAGCAGGTGATGTTTCAGACAGAACCTTAAGGTCTGACAGATAAGGATCAACACTGTGATGGACTTGCAAGAGCCCCTGATAGGTAAAGGAAATAGGAGCCAGAGATCTACACAATATTAACCAAGAGGTTCAAATTCAGAAGAAAGAAGATACAGACAAATCATCATTAAAGAAAAAAACAAACAAACAACTCCTCAAGGTCTTTAGAAATAAAACAAGACTCCTGTGTAGCAATTAATGAGACCTGAAAAAATCTTGCTCACCTATAGCTTTGCTTAGTAGTAGTAGGTGCTTAATAAAGCGAATGCATCCTATATAGCCTTTGATAATAAAGTAGTGCAAGGCATGACATGGTACATTTCTGCTTTTAGCATCTCTCAGTAAGAGAGAATAGCAACTTGTTTTCATTGCTAGTATTTAGTCTCCCATCTGCTTCAGCCTGCTTCTAGAGGGTGGACCAAAAGTGTGCCTCTAATTAACAAGCCTAGTTGGTGAATAGTATGTGTTCCCTCAATCAGCAACCTAGGCTGGTGACTGGTGGCAATCAAAGTGTTTTTACTAGCTATGCTTTCCCCACTCCAGATTACAAAAACTTGCCATTCAATGGGTCCTAAATATGTAGACTATTTCATTTACATCCTTACACTTGAAAAGTGTTTTGAAACTCTTAAAAAGAAGGCAGGATCGCAATTAGTAACAAGCATAGCCTGTACGTTCTGATGGCTATTTTAACACCTTTTGCTAACCTTTGCAAGGGTAAGTAGTATCTTTCATAAACAGTGATTATTGGATGAGTCATTCATGTTCCCATTTACTCTTTTGTGGCAGAATGGCAATAATTTTATTTTAGATATAAAAATTATGACTGAAAAATATAATTATGCAAAATAATCTATTTTAAAATTTTTTTAGGCAAATTCTGATGTCAACACTTGTCCACAAATATGACAAGGATATGATCCAGTTCTTATTGGACTGTCCATTGAAGCTGTATTAAACCCATATGAATCCCCTTGCAAACCAAGTTTATATCTCAGAATTAGATTAGGTTATGATTAAATAAAACAAACAAACAAACAAACAAACAACACCACCAAAAAAAACACCTCATGCAGAACGAGTGTGTTTCTTGATGCAGAGCGAGTATATTGTGCTTTGCAAGATGGTTACTGCAAACAGCAGTAGTCCTGCATGAATATCCAGAAATAGATTTTATTTCAATACATCTCATTTCAGATCCTGAACCCAACCTTGTCATTATAATTTGTCATAAAATTCTGTGTGGGTCCTATATACCTAAAGATAATGTCTTTCTTTTACTGCTTCTGGCTGTCATCTGGAAGAAAGTTCTCTATCATAATGCAAAAGACTTTCCAAACCCAGAAGTTAACGGCCATGGCAATAACTGTTATTTATGCATTCTACTCCCCAAAACCTCTGAAGCATCACTGACATCTGCAAATTGTGAAAGGCATATGCCTAAGCATGTGCTAACAGTAGCTTACTGGCAGCAGCATGATGATGGATTTTGGACCTTTTTACCTTAAAGATCAGTCTTTTCCAGACTTCCCAAGTGGTTTTATTTGTCTGGCTTTACAATAGCTCACTTCAAAATTAATCAGGTGATCATGTCCCTACTCCTAAAAGAAGAATCTAAATAACAGAACACCACGACAACTATGTTCATTATCTCCACAGAAAACTTCAAGGTGGTGTAAACAGATGGACCAACTGACACTCTCATCCTAGACTGGTTTTAAATAATTAGGGCAGGACTGTAGAGAAACTAAACTGGATGTGAAAATATGGATTGTTCTGACTGCTCCATTTTCTGATGTCTTCCTCTCAACACAATATTCTGAGACAAAACATTTCTATATGATGTGAGATCTTTCGTGTTGAATGCATAATTTATCTACATAGTTTCTACTTCAGTATCTATTGTTTTGAAGAAGTGTCTTGTTCAAATATTTTTTAAAAAATCTTTCTCAAATTAACTGCTGCATTTAGGGTTAACCCTCAAGGTACTCTGCCATTCATATTCCACACACCAAATCAATGACTGCTGCTCATTTGTGATTCCTGCCAAATCGCTATGCTCTGCTCAGACTGAGACTAGCTCAAGACCCTAATTCGGTGACAGCTGCTGGGAATGTTATTCTGTAAACTGAATAGCTGAAAAAATACTCTATCAGCTAACAGCATACATCTTATTTGAATATAGGTGGTGAAAGCACATTTCCTTATAACCCATATGTATTTCACAATATGCTGTGTTTGTACTTATTGCAGTCATTATAGATGCTTGCATTTCTTTAAGTTTATGCAAGATCAGGGTCAAAGTTCAAAATTAAGCAGTCAAATGAATGTGCAAGTTCTTTTGTTAACTGGTTCACATCAGCTAAACTAGTAAATGCTTTTGTTCAGGCTAAATAATGATAATTTAGGAAACTAGAACATGCATACAACGGAGTCAGTGAGTTCAGTGAGAAGACTTCCTAACATAGACAGCAAAAACATTCATATTATAACATCTGCAAGATCATGCTATTCATAACCTGATCAATCTTCAGATTAGACTCATTATATTTCTTATCTCCACTACTTTCATTGGAATTCTCTTCCACACTCCACTGACTTACAGTATATATCTCTTTGTCTCTAACAGCATTTTTTTCTTTTTTTTTCTTTTTTTTTTTTAAGCTAAACAGCTTCTATCATTCTTTATTGTTAAAAACATGAAGTATTCACTAGCTCTCAGCCTCTGCTCTGTAGTCTAAAGAAACCTGTTGTAGCCTTATGCTGTAAAATAGGTATTTTCTATTGATTCTGATATTCTTTGCCCTTCTCCAAATCCTTTTAGAAAATCTGTAATCAGACCTCTATACAGAATGGTCCTTGTTATACATACCTAGCATTGGGTGCTTTCTAGAACAGACAATTTTGTGTCCAAACCTGCACTAGAAGCTTAAGCTGACTCCCTTCAGAGAGAGAAATGTGTGTATTTTACAAAAGCTGATCAGTGAGATCAGTGTATACATCAATGAATACAGTCTGACTCTATTGTCAGATCTTGCCATGGGGAAGCAGGAATAAGGAAAATAAAGTGTCAATGTTACATCATGTGTTAAAGTTCAGAAATTTTAGAAAATTTGGAGTATTCTACCTCTTTTCTTAAACTGAATTGCAAATTGCAACCTTTCCCATCATACTGTTGCATGTGGACCTAAGTGTAAACCAACCCATAGGAATGACCCAGGCAGAAAGAAACAAAAGCCAAATGGTCCTCCCCACCAGCTCCCCTGTCCTGTGCCCTCAACCCTGGAGTTTACAGGCTGCAATATAGACAATAGCAACAAGCAGACAGGAGCTGAAGAGGTAATAATAAATAAATATAAAAAGAGACAACTATATTTTGTTAATCCTTATTGTCTTCTGTATTGCTGCAAGTAAGAGTTTTACTATTGATTTTCAGCTAGAATCTTACAATTACTGGGGAGGTGGATGAGTTATTTTTAAGTTTTTTTAAACAAGGTAAGTTCTAAAAAAAAAAAAGCACCAAACCTGAATGTAAGTGAGAAGCTGAGGACAACTTCTTGTTCTCTAATCTAATTAGGTTAACTTGTGAGGAAAAGGGCTAGTGTTTCAACAGGAACACAGTACCCTGTGAAGCACCACATGATTACTGGTGAGACTGAGAATTAGATATTTTCCTACAAATGTATTTTGTGGGAACAAAAGGATACTTACTGCAAGAGCAACCTTTAAAGACCTAAGAAGTAGAGTACTTGAAATACATTGGCTTTAGGCAAGTCCTTTCATGTACATTTAAATTATCTATGGACTCAAGTAGAGTCTCCAGAGAGGGCTGGCAGGTTTCACAGCCAATGCTCAAGCCTTGTTTTAACATTGTGAACAAGAACTATAACAGGCCTGATAGTAGGGTTTTCAACCGTGTGTAATAAACAATGTCATTTCCTGTAGTGGGAAGATAGGCCTCTTGCTGCAATTTGGTTCCCTCCCTGTAGTTAATAGAGTGATTCAGATAAGGAAGTTAACCTAGGCACCACGAGCCAGCCTCTGGAGATGATTTTTTCTCTCCACTGCCTTCACTAACCTTCTGGTTTAGGCATCTATGACTATCCCAGAGAAAATCTCACCCACATTTCACAGAAGAGCCTTTGAGAATTTTCCCCGTGTTCAAGTTCAACTTTGTGCTGACATTATTAATGAAAATTTTACATTACATTGGTCACAAGACTGATCCTGGAGGAATTTCATTAATATTTCCCCTTTAACTAAATCCATTATAATTTCTGCTGTAGCTGGTTCCTCACTTCCTTATAATTTTTGTACCAATCTCTGTCTTCAGTAGTTTTAACTACTGATTGCCTGGGTAATACTGTAGTAGATTTACTTCTCTAAACATTCAAACAAAATCAACAGATTAACCAGGCATACTGCACTTCTGGAGAAGTATGTATTCCATTTTCATCTTTCTCCTAAGTGAGATACTTCCTTGTATTCCATTAACCTGAAATATTTTCAGTTATGCTTTTCTCCAAGAAACTTCACAAACACTTGCACATTTTTGAGCTCAGACCAATAGTTCTGCACTGATGTGACATGTTTTTGCCCTTTCTCGTCATTGAAGTTTGGTTGCATTCAGATTTTGAGGTCTAGGTTCACTGTAATAGAGTATAGGAACAGAGTAGATTATCCACCTTTTAGAGCATATAGGTTGCATTTACACCAATAACTAGGGTCAACCTTACAGTTAATTTATGCCCTCTTTGCACCAGTCTGGGTCAAGGACTCAAATTTCTCAGATCAACAGTCAAAATATTCACCTTGACAATTGACTTGATAATTCCCTATACCTATGTCTTTGTCCAGTGCTAGATTATTACTCTTGGAATTTATAAAAGTGAAATTCATGTTTTACAACAAAATAAAAGTGCAGGAATGATACTTTAATAGAAAATGAAGTTATTTATATAGTATTTACATACAGTTCATATAAGTCTATAGTTTGGCAACCCATAAAACCTGAAGTCTTTAGCTCCTCCATTCTGGTTGTCATCCAGACTGCCCTGCCCTGCAATCCTGGCACACCTGCAGGAATGGTGAAGTTCATATCCCTCTCTGACCCTAACCCTGCTCCTTTCACTGGCACATCTCTCAGCTTTGCAGTGTACAATGAGGCAGTCAGAACCACTCCTACCACACACAAGAACCTTAAACCACAGCTCTTTCTCACATCCCCTTCATTACTGCACAAAGTATAGAGCAGCCTGAAAGACCCTGCAATGCAGAATGGTTTCACTTTGCATATGGATAAAACAAGCATAGTGATAGGTAGGTCACAGATGAAGAAGGAGGCTCAGATAGCCTTGAGAGGACTATGTCAGTGCAGAAAGACCTATAGTGGTAACCTGCTCAGGAACAGGAAGACATGATATAGTTGTGAATATAATTCTGGAGTATACTACTGATTTACAAACAGTCTGCCAGCAATATTTTTACATAAAGAAGGACATTTTTTAACAGTGTGGCTATATAGTCAAAGGAGGGGAGGAGGGGGGGAGTTTATGTGTGCCAAAATAATGTAACAAAATATAGAATTTTTATGTTATCAAAACTAGCTAATAATATAACCAGACAGATAGGGACAAAATAAGATGGAGATGGGAAACTAAACTGGCATTTCTTATCTTCTGAGTGCTTGACTTTGCAACCCTAATACTGCAGGTTTTGAATGTGTGATTTCTGTGATTTGTTCTAAAAAAACTACAGCTACAGAAAACACATCACATAGGAATCTTATCAGCAAGGTCAAAAGTTGGGTTATCACTTAATTTTATGTTTTCATAAAGAATATCTTCTTTTTCTTAAAGTGCTTGATTATGTTTGAATGCTGAAAAATACCTCACACTAATCAATCCACCAATAGCCTTAAATTTTAATTACAGTTTTTCACAGAGGAATGACTATAAAGGTGCTTTTTCTGACTAGTAGAGAAGAGAATTTACATAAAGATTAATACACTTGATACATTTCATGGGACACAGATCTGTTTAATTGGTTTCTCTTGACTGTAATCATTCTACCCAAGATTTTTTTTCAGCACTTGAAAAATTACAGACAAAAAAATCCACTGTATAATCAACTTGCTGAACTATACAGTAGTCCTCTATTAATTTTCTATTGATATATTACTTACTCATTGGCTAAAAATTCATCCTTCTCTGTGAAGTTATAATATGACAAAAAAATTAAGAATAATCTCTATAAAACAATGGCTGATATGAATGTCTGGCTAGATGCTGTGCAAACCTCTGTGCTGGTAACTGACACCAGCTGGCTCAGAAACTGTCAAAAGCTTCTCATCTGCTTCACTTTTGCCTCATTTACTGCTGCATTTTTGCTTGATGGGGAAATCTTGACAAGGCATTGCTGTGGCTTTGTTTCAATTTAGTTTATAAACTGATCTAGCTATACCACAGCTTTGGCAGCTGCTAAAATATGCTTCATTCTCCCATATCCCCAGTGATTTTACAGTCTTCATAACGTTCAGGTCTTATCAGTCACTGAATTTCATCTCCTCAGATAAGTAAAACTTTCCATTCCTTCCTGCTCTTTACCAGCAAACATTCCTTTTTATCATGATTTTCCAGCCTTCATTTTAGAGCATTTATACTGAGGTCAGTGTATTTGTCATCTTTCCTTCTAAAGAGATGCTCCTGCACATCCTAAAGAGATTACCAAATACTTTTCAAAGGATACAACACACTAAACCTCAGCCTGCAGGACTTTTTTGCAATATTGTTATTCTGTGGAATTCTTACAGGACAATTTATTCAATCAATTATTATTGACTTGACTTACCCCATCCCCATCAAGAGTGAAATATTAAAGTGGTGCAATAAAGTGAAAAATAAGAGTTAGGGTATGAGGATTATGTGCTTTAAAATTAATTGTTAATCTGCCAATGAAATCATTAATGTTTGTGGGTTTTCCTGTCTATTGAAAAGATAAATATTTTATTGTAACTATAAAGAAGACAGCTGCAAATTTTGCTTGTCACTGTAAAAGCACAATATATGGTATATTAACCTTTCAGCCCATAAGCATTTGTCTATATATTGGCACTATCTGACACCAGCAAACATCATACTTGTGTCAAGAAAAGAAATAATATGCTGCTGAATGCATGATGAGGCCAGTCAAAGGGAAATTAAGTTATAACCACTTTCTTCTTAGCATGCCTTTTAATTAGAGTAATTTTTTAAAAAATATACCTGAAATATTAATGACAAATAATAGTCTAACAAGAAATCATTAACTGAAGATGCTTTTTAGCATATTGTACAATGTTTGTACAGGTGCTTAATCCTGCAATTGACATCAGGTCTTCTTGTTGATTTTTTTGAGAAAAAAACAGCTTAGGTACAGGGTTTTTTTCTCAGTTCTTTTCAAGACACAAACCTGAAGAAAACTGTATTCAAGGGGGATATTTGAAGCAGCATGCAGCAGATAAATCCTGTTAACAAATAATGAAAAGTATGTTTAAATCACATAAACCTCACTCAGTTTCTTTTAATGTTTATAAACTGTTTGCTGAAATAATAGTGTTTCTGTTAGCAATGAATGCAGCAGTGAAATACTTACTCCATAAGTGAAAACATTAAAGGTAATGCTTTTTTCCTAATAAGATTTGTACTTCGTTATGGCATAGCACTGCTGATGTCGGAGGTTTAAAGCTGAGTAACTGTAAGATATTATTAATGTTTAGTGACAGTCTGCCTAGCAGAAAGGATGGAATTGATGGATAGTCGTGCTTTTTTTACACCTCTTGTTCTGTGACTGCATTATCTCCGTGGAGCACGGAATAGGGCTGTCTGTTAGGCACGTATAATAAGCCCAAGTTTACCGACACCAAAAGAGATGCTACAGTAATTTAATCCTGTACATTCAGTCTTCATTCTTCACATCACAGCATTTTTAGGCATAGAAGTAATCGGTTTTGTTGTGTTTTTCTAAAGTCAGATTAGTTCCCTAATTCCAAATCCACCTAACAGATGAACAAAGACTTGCGCTGACACAGCACAAAGAGGGGGAGGTGCACAGTGAGGGAAGGATAAAAAATAAGTCAACAGGCACTGAGACATAACACTTTGTACCATGAAACTATAGCTTAAATAAGGAGTAGCTTAATTTCTCTGGAGTGGGGAAGGAGCAGCAGCTGTAATTACTGCCTGTAAGTGCAAACACTCACTCATTCTCCTGCCTTGAAGAGGTCGAGCTGCTGCTGGCCATTTAAGAAAATTCACAGTTCCCTTGCCATTTTAAACAGTTATATCCAATAATGGCCCTCACTTCTTCATTTTTAAGAGGAGTTTCTTTTTTAACCTACATTATCTCAGTGATCTGGTTTACATCAGGGCTGTGTGAAGGCAGAGATGAAACTGAACAAGCTGCAGACTGCAGAGTGGGCACAGAAAAATTTCTTGTTAAGCTGTAGCTGACAGACTTGTGTAGCTACAGGCAGTAATTGAGGATGACAAATGCTGGACAAAGCATGCTCCCCAGTCCCCCACTGAAAAGGGCTCCATGGACAAACTCACGTACCTTTCTAACATTTTTCTTTTTTCACTTGCAGTCAGAAAATCTTTCCTTTATTGATTTAAATATTTCTGTTTTCAGAATTTAGCAGATTTAATGTCTTCACACATTGAAGAGAGCTTGGCTTCTAAGATTTTGAGTAACAGACCTGGCTCTACTATGAGGGGGAAAGGGCAAATCTTTTAGGCAGCCACAAATGTATCCCAAGTACATGCACCTTATCAAGTATGTTTGGTCATAAGCCTGCTGTAATGTAGCTCAAGGCACTCTTCATGAACAGGTTTGGCTCATGTTCTCATCTCTTTCTAGCTGGTTTCATTTTTCTTTCCACCCATCGACACCACCATATGTGGTGCATATGTATGGGCATATGTATGACCCTAAATTATGCATGACTACATGTATTTTACTTACTGTCACTTCTGAATTCTCTACCAAAAAAAGCTACTTGCTATTGTCCAAGTAGAATTGTCCACTCGTGTCATAGTTTGCTAAAGTATATGATAGCTTTTAGGCCTTAGCAAATACTTTCTATGTACTAGGACTAGAATGTGGCAGATTTGCTCCATTTCCATTTGAAAGGCTAATTCATTAGCACATTATGCCTACATCAAAACATTCATCCTCAGAGGTGCTAAAAGTCATCTGTCAGTTTTCTATAATTTTTATTTCCATATCATCTTTATCCATATTACAGGAGAATTTTCTTTCATGCCAAAAAAGATAGCTGTGTTTTGCTTTATTTGAAGCAGACAGATTGGACTGCTTCTTCAGCTGGTAATTCCACTGATGCCAATGTAGCTGCACTACCTTGGTGCTGTCTCTTTTGATAGACTGGTCAACACTGCAAGGACATAGGGATAATTCACTCAAAAGAGAAAATACAGGTAGGGCTGCAGGAGGCACAGAGGAAGGTCCCCAACCACTGCTGATACTTCAGCCTCCTCAGACAATTCTGTTTTCTCTCTGACAAGCAGTTACGTGCTTAGCTCTCAGTTACATTCTTCTTTCCTTTTTCTTCCTTTTATCATCAGATTCCTAAGGGAATGAGAAAAGTTCCTTAGACTGTTTCTACTCTCATTTAGCCAATTAAATTCTCTAGTGGATGTGTCATACACAGCCCTACACACACTAACTCAACAGTACATCAGTAATAGTATTAAAGTATTTTTCAATATGAGTAGCTGTGACATACTCAGGGTCCTAATGAAGAGGAATTTCTATATACTCTTTTTTTTTTTTAGCTTGATTTACTTTATCCTCATTATAAGCTGCAGCAGGCTTTACAAGCCTGAAGGACAGGTGAGCAAGCAGAAAGTGGATGAAAGACACTTTTTAAACAAGTCACTTCTGGCAGCATGGCAGAGGTTGATCTGAGAGGATAGTCAGAGGCGGAGAAGAAAAGAGCTGAGTGTGGTCCTAGGACAGGTTCTAGGACAGCCTTGTGCAGCTGCTGTGCCTCGGGACGCAGGTAACCAGGAATATTCTGACACCACTGAGATGGCAACTGCAGGAAGGGAAGAAAGAAATGGAGGAAAAGAAAGCTGCAGTTACATTCAAAGTTATGTTGAAGTTTGAAACTGGTAAGAGGTTTTATTTAATACAGTAATAGAGAGACAGACACTGAAAAGAGGAATTATATCTCTGTGTCAATAGAAAGGAAGATTACTCTGGTAGCTTCATTTTGTAGGGTTAAGGATTGGAGGCCTATTTGAGATAATATATTGAGAACTCACATCTAACACATTAAGTTTAACAGAAAAAAAAAAAAAAAAAGAAAAAGAAAAATACCTTGCCAAACATTCATCATAATTCTAACATATTTAGCTACTGAAAGCATTTGTTGATTCTTCCTCACTTGCCTTTATGTCCACAGATAACAAAAATCTTTTCTTTCCAATTCTTTCTTAAGTGAGAAAATGTAATTGCTATTGAACATGTTACCATCAGTATTGCTTTTCTTTAATCATAGAGAGAAATTCAACTGATCCCTTACTAATTGAATTTCAGAGTTTACATAAAACTTGATATGGATACAATTAATTTCTATGTGTTTTAAAGACAATGGTTTTCATTCTGCAAAATGCAGCACATTTCCATATTTATCATTGTAAGCATAGAATTGCCTAAAGGCAGCACATCTTTAATTAATTTTTACTGCAGCGTGAAAAGAATACTAAATCATTAATCATTTGCCTTTGACTATATACTGAAAGAAATTTTGCCTGTCCTGTTCTATAGATACACACACATACATATCTTGTTGAACTTGCCTTTTCAGCAATCTGCTTACAAATTGAACCCCTTCCTACCTAGATCTAAGCTGATCTACCAATTAGAGCCACTAGTCCTCCAGTAAGATTGTGGCAGTTACAGTTGCCAGCAACTTCTCCCAGAAGTTTTAACATGCACAAATGCTGGATTGAATTTAACAACTAATGGACATTTTCTTCGGTTTTAGCTTTCATTCACCTTCCATACTTGGCTGACAATTGTTTTCTCAGCTCAACCATCCTTCTGTCTTCTATTATTTTCCAGTACAAGAGGTGAATAAATTGCTTCCTGTCAGAGAACGCAGTTGTATTTCTTCCACATATGTATTTTTTCCCTACATAAATTTAGCATATAAGATGCTACACTTAGTAGTCTCCAGTAGTATAGCTTAAATTAATGTACCTGATCATTCCATCTACTGCCTAAAGAAAGCCTGGCAAATCATTTTTTTATACATTCCAAACATTGTTATGAATATTAACTAATATTTCCAATAAACCTCTGCCACTGGCCCCATCTGAAAGATGAAATAGTGAAGAAATTGAGAGAATAAATTATGCCTCTGAATTACTTCTATGACTCAAGATTCTAAGGGCTTTCTCAGGGAACTAGTGACCCTTACAGAGTTAGGCAAGTAATTATTTGGCAGTCAAATTAAAATCTGGTCCATATAAGGCATTCAGGGTCATATGCAGACATTGAAATTTTGAAATGCCCAAAACTATAGCATGCACTAATTTGTGGCCCCCCCAAAAACCACCAGCATCCATATTAATCTGAAAGACTAAATTTACAAAATATGTCTGAATATCCTAAAATTCTGCTGTTCTTGGTAAGCATGAGAAGCTTTCTAACCTTACCATACCTAAGCATGATCAGAATCAGAAAAGAGGCATCTCTTTGCCCGGGTAATACATGTAAGGTCCCATTTAGGCAATCAATTTTATGTCAAGCCTTTGCGCTGCATTTTATATCCAGGGTGAACAGTTTTTATCCAGTGAAGACTTACAGGCAATCCAACTGAGGAGGTGAGCCCACACAGTGAACCACTTGATCCACAACTCCTATGAGAAAATTTGGAGAGACTCAGTTTCACATCAAAGCCAGATGAATACGTTGTTCTGACAATTTTTGACAAGTGAAAATAAATCTCCCTAATGCTGAAATATTAATAGTCTCATTTGTCTGTTGCAACTAAAAGCATAGCTGTATTTTAACATTTCCTAATCACAAATTTTATGAATTCAGCATTTTCCTTACTCTTCAATCAAATTCAGGATGTAAATTATTGTCAACAGATTTTAATATCACACCGGATAAGAATTTATATTGTCAAGCAGCATTAGAACTTTTTCTTTAAAATGATCTTCTGAACCACAAAGGGAAATTCTGAAAACCATCTTTTGAGTATGCTCACAAGCTTGTCTAACAGACACACATTGCCCTTAAGGTTAACATTTTAGGGCCAAATATCTAAGGAATCATTGCAGTGATGACACACAAATCAAGAATGCACAACTTTTTGCTAGCGTACAGATTGTGGTAGGTAACTAGCTTTTCTTCCCTTCACTGTTAATACTTGCTGTGCTTCATATCAACAGATTCAGGCAGATAGTTTCTGAAAGTTATTGCTGATGAAATGCTGCTGTTCTTACTTTCTTAAAAAGACTGTCAGTAATGGATATGCAATAAACAGATGAACAAAGATAAGAATTGTTTGCAAGGGGTTTCTTTTTATCATATAGTATTTATAAGTCACTCAGTACTAAATATACTCTGCCACAATAGCTTCTACCTATATATAACTTTCTGTGAAGGCTACTCTTTAAAAGTGATATGCCTTCTGTGAACGCAGCACTTGAAAAGGGGATGTATAAGACCTTGGCACCTGAAATGTAATAGAAATATATTTAAAGAAGATGATTCTTTCCCCATACACCGTGGGTTTATGACAGCTTTTCCTCAAACAGGCACACTTTTGGTTTTGTTTGAATGTTGAAAAAAATATTTTTTTTTTCCCCATAATGGTAGTATTATTTATATATTCAGACTATATGTTCATATATATGTATATGAGCAGATAATGTACTGTGTATTCAGAGTATATTTTTTAATATACTGAGACTGTATACTGTTCAAATACATTACTGTAAAATTTCTGCTACATAACAAGAAATAATTCCCTCTTTATGAATAGAATTAAGAAAAAGTCATCTTCGTTTGGCAGTTAGGGGCAGATCATTGTTCAATGAAGATCTAAATAAAAGTCACCACATCACATGACACCTCAGATCAGATCAGCTCTATGTCATTTAACATAATCCTTTATGTCCAAACTCCAGATCCTAAAATCTGTACACCAGTTAATTAAGTAAAGCATACAAGGTCTTAAAGATGAAAGATTCTGGAGCTGTCTGAAAATATATAACACAGCTTTGAAGTGCAATAGAACAAATAAGAGATCATAAACAGGAAAAAAATCCACTTAAATAGTGTCATAGAATGGGTCAGCTCAGCAGGAAGTATCATTTGTCTGTGAGACAATTTAAAGCCTGCTTGCATTACTTATGTTCAAGCACCGGTGATTTAAAAGATTTTTCTGTGCCTTAGATTTCCATAGCACTTCTTACAAAACTGCCCCTCGCCCAAAGAAAAGTATTTTAAAAATGCTAAATATACTTTTATGGTAGAGGCTTAAGAATAACGCACTTCAGTCTGTTGTAGCAAGTGCAGAAACTCTCACAGTAATAGTCTGGGTGTTATTCTCAGCTCTGATATTTTGCCAGTTCTTCTGACTTTTACCCAAGAAAAGTTTGGATCATTTTAATGAACTCCTGAAATCCTCAATATGGCATGTAGTTGCACTTGTTATTTAGCAATATTCAGATTTTGAAATACATTGGGTTTAAAACACATACAAGTAATTAAAAAAAAATATTCCTTCTCTCTACTCTTACTTTTTCTTAGGAAAACTTTTTTGCCTTTCATAAGAGAATTGCTTGAAGATTTTACATGTTTTATTATTTATATTATAAAAGGATGTAGGTATAAAAGACAAGAATGAACTCTCCTGTTTTCAAACAGAAAACAGAATAGTCATAAAACATGAGACAGGTTGAATTCAAGAAAGAAACAAGAATACCAGAGCAGTCAAATGACATTTTTTGTGCAGTATGATTTTCAAACAGTTTGTAGATAAAGATAAACTTGATGAAACATAAAGAAGACTGAAATCTGCTATTTTGAATATTTTATTATGTGTAGCTTACCTGTTACTCAGGCATGTTATTTTCCCTCATCATGAAACATAAATGTAAATGACAAAAAATAATAACACTTATTACAACAGAAGAAAAATAATCTGACCAAGAAAAAAATAATCTGAAATTTGAAACAAGCAAAAAAATGTTTCTCAACATCTATAATGGTACAAGTAAAGCAAAGGATAAAAGGTAAAAAACAGATACACCAACTGCAATGCTAAATTCTTTCCAAAGATTGCCATCATTAGTACCAACCTAGGTAAAGTGGGGTTCTTTGTAGAAGAGTCCTCTTCAAATCTAAAAATCAAATCATGACACAGAGGACTCAATTTTTTACCTTTAGTATGACAGAGGACACATACTTTTAATCTTGGAGATTTTAATGGGCCAGTCAGTCTATTTTAGCACTAACAAAGTCTCTTTCATTATGGTAGTCATTTTGCATATTGCAAATTTATCCTCTCAACATCAGGTTAGGGTCATTACATTGAGAGCTTTTATCCATGTTTGATGGATGGGAAATTAAACTTGTGATATGACAGACTTGAAACATTGACATAGAAAGTCAAGAATGTAAGTTTTTACTCCCAAATTATGTCATATTCAGTCAACCAGGACTTAAAATCCCCATGTTCTCCAATAATAAAGAACAGACACATTAGTGGAGCTGCTCCAGACAGAGTCTCTGTTGAGACTGTTAGCCACCAGACCCAGCATACTGAAGACAACAAGTCTTCTCCATTTCATATCAAGAGAAGTGTAGCAGGTGTAGTGTTGTGGGAAGGGAGCAAATAGAATATCACAGAATTTATAGAATAATCTGTCTTCCTCATCTCCCCAGTCTCTTTCTGATTTAAATAGGACCTAAGGTGACATGACAAATTCCTGAAGTAATATAGGGGAGATGTAAAAAAAAGACAATGCTGACCTCACTTTATGGAGAATATTGCTCTGGAATGCTACGTTGCCACATCTTGTCTTTCCTGGATGTAGTACATCTCAAATGGAGGTAAAAAAGCAAGAAAAAAAAAAAAAAGGAAAAAAAAGAAAAACCAACAAAGGAAATCCTGGGAGCCTGCCAGTCTTGCAAACAGCCTGAATGACTTGTTTCACTGAAGGAACATCTCTCATTGTCTTTGACTCAAGGCACATTAGGTCATAGGATCATCAAATGATCATATAAGAGCAAGATAAGCCTGCTTTGGCAAATATATTGCAGGAAATAAAGAAAAGTACTTGGGCTAATAATAGCGATTGACAAAGTTCAGGAAGAAGGTGCATAAGGTTTAAAAAGTCCACAGGTCAATTAAATGCTAGAACAAGTGCTGCAAAGAAAAGGATTTGGAAATTATTTTTATGCCTCAACAGGAAAGAAAAACATAACCCACAAACTTTATTTCTTGCTAAATCTAACAACCTAGCTAATTACTGAGTAGATTGACACAATTGGCTTTGCAGAATCTGCTCAAGAGTATATAGCAACATTGGCCTTAATGTTAAAAACAATATAAGGAGCCAATCATCAGGTTTTGACTGCCTTTTGCCTCTGCTTCCCATATTTTGCTATGAAAACAGAAGAGACACTTTAGGAAGGACTACAGCTCCTTGATACTACAAGCTGTTTCAGTGTTTCTAGTCTAATAATATCTTGGGGAATAGAGCTTCAGAAGCTCTGTGAACAAAGGAGATTCAAGGCTTTAAGGGTAAGTGTGAATAAGACAAATGTGAATTTCTTCTTTATTGTTTTTTTGTGCTTTTTTTCTTTGTTTTCTCTTCATGAAGGGAAGAGAAGGAATTGAGTAACAAAAGTCATATTTATGGTCTGAGTCTATTTTTCAATTTGGAATTGGCAATACTGAATATTAAGAATTTCATAAATATTTATTCTGAATGCATTCTTACATTACATTCACATCACAGCCTTGTACAAGGTCTGAAAGGCTGCACTGGATGAAGATAAAGGAATTGTTTAATGCTTATTATTTATGTACAAGTTTTGCTGTGTTAGGATGTTGGAAAACACAACCGTTTCTATTAGTATTTCCCTCTCAAATTCTCACAACTTAATACAAATGATATGACACTCTTCTCATATTCCCGTACATGCAGTCAAAAGTATTTTTGCTGTAAGAGGTATTGCATCGAAGAACTAGTTTTACGGTTTGAAGTAGGAGGGACTTTAATTATCGATTCATACTGACCTTGAAACTATTCAGCATCACTAAAAATTAGTTCTCTCATTTCTTATTTTTCAACAAGAAGCAGCTCTGTATAATAAACTTACACCATTGCAGTACAATTGTCTTCAACGAGCCATCATCTCCAGTCCAGTGACTTCTCTAACAACTCCTCTTTCAATCCTTAACTAAATTATAGAAGAATGAGAAATATAAAATGGAAGTCATTCCTGCTCTCATATTCTATAAAACACATCTTTTTTTCTGATAGTCCAATTCAGAGGAATTAATAGAAGTGATAGCATTTCATAACTATGCCATCTTATCTTTAAGAATAAAAATCCTGATACTTAAACTATTCTATATGAAATTCAGCATTAATTACTTACCAAATGCCAATACCAATTACTTAATGAACTATTCAGAATGGCATCTCACTAAACCTAACGTGATCTTTAAGATCTAATTCAGCTATGCCCTACTTCAAGCTGAGTGTTGTCATGGCTAGGGTACAAAATCTATGTTCTGATACATAAGTACTTTCTCACCATCTATTTCTCCCTATTCTCTGATCTGGGCACCTTTCGCTCTCTCCTGAGATGTTTATTTCATTTTTGTCCATTGATTATTATTTCTATCATTTTTTCCAGTATACCAATACACAAAATTTAAATCCTACCACATGTTAATTCTATATTATCCATATGCAGAATAAGAAATTATTTCCTAAGGGAGTAAATGGACCTCCTGATACACACTCACAGATATTTTACTGCAACTACAAGTTATCCATGTCATTACAGAAATATCTGAGTCAAGTCATAAAACAAGAAGTTTGTCAATGTCCATAACAATCTTCTGGACAAAGTCTTCCCTAGGAAGAAACATGTGGTCTAACAATACACGGTTTGTTTTTTTTTTTCATACCGAATATTTTACTTGCTTAATGCCAATTAGAGTAGAATGTACAATATAGGATATCATAACATTTTTGTTATGTGCAGAAGATGATATTTTTCTTGAAATATCACCCCCTGCATAACAAAATGCTTAAATGTGCTTAAAGCTAAGAACAAATGTCCCTTTAAAGTGAGCAGAACTCTTTCCATGTTAAAATTGTGCATCTGATTATGTACATTGAGACAGGATGATAATATAGCTGAATGAAATGGCTTCTGTTATTAATTTAGATATTCTAAAAATAAAGGGACATAAAAGAATATTAAATAATCACTATTTTTTAAAGATACCTCTAGGAGTCTGTGATACCTTATGATGCTTTGTGAATGTTCACCTTTTTTAGTAATACTCAAAAGTGCAGTAAGACTTCATTTTACAAGCTGTGTTAAACAGAATAAATAACAGATTCTGTAAAAGTCAGATTCCTGGAAGTACTTCTGATGAGTTCTGCAGAAGGGATTAACTTTATGGGAACATGAGCAATTCACAAGGTAGTGCAGACCTAACTGTGCCAAATGGTTGAACAGAGCTCTGAAGCTCTTATAACAGTATCTGCTCCTTGTAGGTATGTCAGCCACAAGTGCAGCAGAATCAGAGCTAGCCTCAATTCAGCTGGGGTGGGGTTAAAGATGAAATTATGTTCTGTGTTACACCCAAGTAAACAATAGGCTGCTCTGCAGCACACCTTGTATTCATTGTAGCAGATATTTATTTTAAGCCAGACTGGATCCAGTTGGGCTTCAGACAGAGGAAGGGAGAATTAGAGGCCACTGTGCATTTGTTGTGCTGATCAGTGTTAATGGGAGAGGAAAAGTGTTAGTCCAGTTAAGGAGAAAGTGGAATTTTCTCCTTGATAATCAAGGCCTAAAGCATATGTCCTCAACGTATTCTACTGCAAAACGAAAACCTTTTTATCTTTTTTCTGGACAGATCTCAGCCTGCCAAAGAAAGCAGCCCTCTAGGGATCCGCACGCACATCATGGGGAGTAAGCACATGGAGTAGGGAGAAGTGCAGCCAATACACAGGAAAAAAAAAAAGGTCACCTTCCTTTATTACCTCCCATTCCTCTCACAGTAAGTGAGAATCAGTGCTGGCATGTATCCACTAAAACCTGTGTGTTGTGAAATGTTAATCTATGGGTGGTAGCAATGTAATTGAATTCCACATGACTTGTTGGAGGAATGTAATATAAATACATTTAGGTATTAATGTAACATTTACAGAGCTAGTTACTCTCAGTAAGCCTGGAAAATGATATGTGGTTACTGACTCAGAATAACAAAAAACACAATTCTGTAAACCACAGCAAGTAAAAGGAACAATCTTGAATAGATGGGTATTATTATTATTTTTAATGAGATTTGGGCATCATCACTGTTTCTAGATGTATTGACAGATAACAGCTTTTATATAAGAAAAGCAGAATACACATTATTTAAAATGTGTAGTAAAAAAAGTATTGTCCACTAATTAGCCAAAACTTTTAAATCTAATTTTGAATAACTGCAGAGAATGACAAAGTGCCTTATCAACGTTGTTTTTCTTTTCCATAATGCTATTTTTGTTTGCTGAGCTTGCTGTCTATAAACAACTTCTAATGCTCACTTTTGATTTAAATAGTGCTAATATTTCTGCCTTTACTGCAATAATACTGTGAACCATAACACTGTAAAGTAAGACATAAAAGCAATTTGCTCCCTATATGATATTGATTTTTAAACAAATGAGTAAAGTTTATCTTTATTCCATGCAGATAACAAAAACTAAACTAGAATTCATATAATTATACATACAGCTTTTTCAAACTTATCTGACAGAGCACTAGTTATAAAAATGTTTGTGGACCCATCTTTAAAGCCCACAGAATAGTTTCATATCTTCACTGAAATGCTTCAGGAAGCAACACGTCACATTCTTTCTAAAACTTAGATCTTCTGGTCATCTAAACATATACCAGCATGAAAATTTATGGACAAGATAGAGCTTAACATTTGAAAATGAAATAATTTAATGCAAATACTTTGTCAATATAGGAGGCTTCATTATAAAACGTACTTTCCAGTACTATATTTTCAGACCAACTTCACTGAACATCCTAGAAATCACAGCATCTTTATTATTTCTGATGAGTTTATGGACCCAGAATAGCAAGCATTTGAGTCAAACAGGATTTGTTGCCTGATTCTCCAAACCACAGTTGACAGGGAAAGAACATCAGCGAAAATGTGGTCCAGTTTTTTTGAGTAGCTCTTCCCTGACTTTTGTGTCTGCTATTAAGGACAGGTAGAGAGAATTTTTTATTCCACAGACTTTCTTACCTATTACTGATGGAGATGTAGCTGTGCAATGGATTGAGCAGTGTTCTCTGAGTGACATACAGAAGTTCTGCCAAGAAACTGTTTAAAAAAACCCAAACACAACAAAAACAAACAAACAAAAAACAACTACAAGTTTTAAGATTAGGGCTAGGTCATAAACAGATTCCTGAGTTTGGCAGGGAAAAAGAGAGATAAATGAAACAGGATTTTTTTTTTTCCTCTTGCAAAATAAAAAACTAAGTTGGATATGGAATGTGCTGTCTGAAATGAAATGTGGTGTTTGATTTTTTTTTTTTACTTGTTATAAAGGAAAATGGATAAAGGACCAGATTTACCAAACTGAAGAAGGTCATAACACACTTTTGCATAGGAGCCTAATTATTACAATCATGAGTGACCTATCCTCATTCCTGCTCCTCAATAAGCAAAGTTAACTACATTTTTGAAGGAGGTTACCAACAGAGTGCACAGAGATCTATTCTGGGTTGCATGCTGTTCAACATGAATATGAAATAAAGGGCATGGAAGAAAAGGATGAGTAATGAGATAAAGTTTTCAGATAACAGAAGATTACTCATAACAGTTAAATTTGAAACTGCAGAGAATCAGATTTGAAGATACTGAATGAAGGGACAGAATATGGCAGATAAACTTAGTTAACAATAAGTGAGAAGAATTGTAAATGGGGAGAAAATCCTAAGTGTGCACTTAACATAATGGTTTCTGAATGAGCTGCCATTCAAGAAAGAGATCTTGGAGTTGTTTGGATAGTTTTCTGAAAATATAACCACCATGGATAGCAGTAGTCAAAACCAAACAACAACACCACCACAAAAAAAGAACAAACAAACAAACAAAAACAACCAAACAAACACAAAAAAAACCCAACCAACCAAACAAAAAAGCATATGCAGTAAGAGAGAAAAAAAAAAATTATAAAATAAATGCTACCATGTAATTACAGAGCATTCCACCTCTTTGAAAAAATATATATTGCTTTTGCCATGCCATAGCAGAAAGCATAAGTGGGAAAAGGTTACTATGGATGGTCAGGGGTTTGGAACACTACTGTATGAGAAAAGAATAAACATGTATAATTTATGACGTTTTAGAAAACTCTTTTATAAGGAATAAATAGTTACAACGGCCCCAGATATTTCTCTGATCACTGAATCATGAATAGTATAAAAAGGATAAATAGGAAATTACTATGGCAGTTTATAGATATTAATTAAAACAATTATCAATATCAATTTACAAAATTTATATACCAATTAGTTATATATAACAATGCACCATAACAAATAATTACAGTCACTTATTAAAGTGATTATTACTACAATGTTATTAAATTGTGGGATTATGCCACACAGTGCTGTGAAAGTTGGAAGTAGAAGTGATTTCCAGAAAAATCAATGGAGAAATTCACAGGAAACAAGGCCACCAGCGGCTACTGAACATGGTGCTTTTGGTCTAATATCAGCTTAAAAAATTCTATTTGTTTGACATAAGCTGTGAGAGAAAAACCTGGGAAAGATTTTGTCTTCTTTGGATTTTTTAACATTTTCTCTATGTATCCAATATTGGTCACCATCAGCACCACAGAGTGCTGGTCTAGCTGCTGGTCTTCAGTTTCACCCAGTACAGCAGTATTTGTATGCTGCAGTCTATAAAGTTCTGTAGAATATGACATCAGCCCTGTCTTATTAAATTTATAGATGCACACAAAGAAAGAGAAATAACCCGAGAAACTTAAGAAAATCTTAAACTGATGCAATCATAGGTATTAAAATTAAAAATGTTTCAAGATCATTTTGAGTGCATTCAAAGGATTTATACACAGCAGTAATGCAAATACACAGACAATGTTAAAGAGTTCCAGTCACTTTTAAGAAAAAAAAAGCTATTTTTATTGCTTCTGAAAATATGTCATTTCATTTATGATCTTCTAATTTTTTTTCTAATAGGGAGAAAAGTGTCTAAAACAGAGTATATACGTCACTTGCTTTTGAAAAGCAATCAATCATATTGCTTTATACATTTTGCCTTATGTTCCCTCACTTTTTTATTACTGTTGATTTCAGAATATCATCCTTTCCAAGGCATCTTTAAGGTTTAGAGGGCATTATATTGTCTCTCGTCTCAGAAATAACCTTCAGAAACTTAAGCTCCATCACAAGTCAGGAGGTACACTGCACTGTGGTCCAGGCAGTGCTATCAGTTCCAGTTTCCCTTACTTGTGCAGAGTGCTACTGAAGTAATCAAGTCTCTGCTGTAGAGAGATGTTGGAAATTAAATAGTGCCACTGTCTCTATGATGTCCGTGTCAGACAAAATTCTTGGGTTTGACTTGTAATAGTAGAATAAAAGCTGTTCAATCAACTGTCAGTCTATTCTGAAATCTTGTTGATCAGGATGACACATACAATATTTTTGTTCCTTTGAAGCCAAGGAGTATTTTGTCATTGGTGTTGGTGGGATCAGGGTTTCATTTCTGATATGCAGGAAAGAATTAATTCTCTTCTTTGAAGACTAAATATTTTGACACAGGTTATATGATGATGAAGTTTACAATGTTTACTTAAGCATTCTGCTATATGAGAGGTATCTCAGATCTAATCAGTTCAAATTATTATTTTCATGTCATATTTATCACTGAACTCCTTTCTTTGAGTCGTTGACAGTTTCTATCAATAATATGGAAAACTAATGTTCACAGATTCATTCATTTTAGAAATGTAAAAATTGTATTAATTAAGCAGAAAAAAAGGTATAGACTTTTAACTGGCTATATGATATTACTCTTTTTTTTCAGATAAATTAAGACATGGAAATTTTAGAGGAACTTACTCTAAACAATCATCTTTCTTAAACTTTTTTTATATATTGGAGTGATCTTGCAGTGATTTCTGTTATATCCTCTCTTTCCTCTTTTTTAATCTCCTAGTTCTGTTGTGACCTTCTCCACAGAGAATACCTGCATTTTCTTGACTAGTGAAGCCCTAGTTACTCTACCTAACTCCATCTACCATTAAGTGATTGAAACTCTGGCCTCATTGCTTCCTGCTGACACCTGCACAGCAGGAGCTGTTATTCAGTGCTCCTGGAGTTGGAGCTCTCCTTCTATTTTATCCAAACTGATGCATATCTAGAGAGGCATCTTCTCTGCTGCTTGGAAATGTCATACAAAAACTGCTGTTATGGAGCCTAGCTCTTCCTCTTAATTGTCATCTTCATATTATTTTAAAGCTTTATTCTAAAATTTAATATAAAAAGGAGTGGAAGGTTCTAACTTGATGTAGAGTGCTGAAGAATTAGTTGTCTGTGCTCTCCAGAGACACTTGAAAAACTGAGGTATATTTCATAAAAGAATGTTGTAATTCTGAAAATCACAGAATTAGAGAAATACAGAATAGTAGAAGTTGGAAGGGAGTGATGTAGGTCATTTTCCACCACCCCTGCCAAAGAGGGTTCACCTAGAGTGTGTTGCACAGGAATGCACCCAGGTGGGTTTTCAAAGTCTGCAGAGAAGAAGACTCCAGCCTCTCTGGGCAGCCTGTTCCAGGGCTCTATCATCCTCACTGTAAAGAAGTTTTTACTCATGTTGAGATGGAACTTCCTGTGTTCTAGTTTGTGCCCATTACATTGTTTCTTATCACAGGGCACCACTGAAAAGAGACTGGCCCCATCCTCTTGACACTTACCCTTCAGATACTTATCATTGGTAACATACTCTCAGCCTGCTCTTCTCCAGGCTAAACAATCCCAGGTTCCTAAGCCTTTCCTTGTCAGGAAGATGTTCCAGTCCCACTCTACCCAGCTCTCCAGCCTGTCACTGAGTGGCAGCACATCCTTCCAATGTATCAGCCGCTCCTCCCAGTTCTGTATCATCAGCAAACTTACTGGAGCTATACTCTAATCCTTCATCCAGGTTCCTGATGAATAAATTGAACACGAATGGACTNCTTCTTCCAGAAGCTCCTTACTCCTCCATGCACATCTTCTGCCTCCTCTACTTTATTTTTTACTCATAGGAATGCACCAATCTTGAGCTGGGAGAAAGTAGTGGTTCCGTATTAACCACCTCTCTTGGGCACCCCTGCCTTCTAGAGTCCTAGCCCACGGAATTTCTCCAAGTAGGTCATGGAGGAGGACAAAGTTAGCTCTTCGGAAGTTGAGGGTTGCAATCCTATGTGTTGCCTTGAATGATACTGAATTTCGCCCTCTCGTGCTCACAACACCCAAGGCTGCCCCCTACCTTTTAAGTCCTGAACAGACCTTCTTTGTTTGTTAATACATGGTCCAGCGGTGCACCTCTCCTCATTGGTTCCTTCACCACCTGTGTCAGAAAGTTATCAACAGTGCACTAAAGGAGCCTCCTGGACTGTGTGTGCCTGGCTGTGTGGCCATTCCAGCAAACATCAGGGTGACTGAAGTCCCCCATGATGTGATCACAGGGCATGTGATCTTGAGGCTACTTTTTGCTGTCTGTAGAAGGCCTCATTGACTTCCTCTTGTGGTCTGGTGGCCTGTACTAAAAACTCAGAACAGTGTCACCCATATTAGCCTGCCCCTTAATTATTAGCTAGAAGCTTTCAACATGTACTTCACCTCCCCACCCCATCAACCCCCAGGAACAGTTCTATACATTCTAGTTGCTTTTGCACATAAAGAGCTAGTCCATCACCTTGACTTGATGGGCTGTGCTTCCTATAACGTACATAGCTGTCCATGGCAACATTCCAGCCATGCAAGCTATTCCACCATATCTCTGTAATTACAGTGAGATCATGGTGTTGTGACTGCACCCAGATTTCCAGTTCTTCCTGTTATTTCCCATGTTGCATGCATTGGTGTGTAGCCATTTCAGAGACTTAATTGAGGTATCCCTGGAGGAGATGCAAGAGGAACCACCACAGTCATACTCTGCCTTGAGCTGGCTGGCCTTCTGGCTCTCATCTTGGGAGGGCAGCTAAGGAGCATTTTTTGCTGCTCTCATTGGCCTGGAATGTTTTCCAGTTGATGCAACAGTCTGAGTATTACCACTTTGGACACCACCCCCAAGTCCTTCAGTTTAAAACCTTCTTGCCAAAAGGAGATAGCCAGCCTACTGCCAAAATCAATTTTGCATATAAAATTGGTAGTTACTATTGTCACAATCTCCTTATGTCTCTTACTTAATCATAGCTATTATTTAAATTGAATCCATGCATTGCACTTTTTTTCCCATTTTATCTCTGAGGCCTGGGCACTAGGCCAGGCCCTAGTTAAATCCTGAAGCCCTGATGGAAAGCAAACTGAAACAGGAAACAGAAAACAAAAGGAAAACAACTACTTCTAGGGGATATCAATGATAAATGTGAGAGAATATGAGGGGCAACAGAGTGGGACCTGTGGCAGAGCCATCCTGACAGCACCTAATGCTCCTACGGGTGTCCAAGGAGCTACCTGGAGGATGATGAGGGTTTTCCAACCAATGTATCCAATATGCTCTAGAATGATATTCAAGAATTAACTGTCTCACCAGGATCGTTTACCTTCTCAAGAGGGAAAGATGGACTCTCGCATTGTGTTTCTTTGCTCAGTGTCTAAATACCTTTGCAGTCACTCTGTTTGCTCCTTAGTGCTTTTGTCATTTTTGGTGAAATTCTCATGCCATTTACCTCAACGTGAGTTTTGAAAACTGTTTGAACTTTGTGTATGGTACATCTGTAGAGTTGGAACTCTAGCTGCTTATAGACTTCACAGAAATATTCATTGGTTCCATTTGAAGTACTTGCCTTTGATTAGCAAAAATACAAATCTTTACACAGGTTTTTCACCCTGTTTTTGACCACCGGATCCATCTCCAGTGTCTTTGAGAATGCCCATCTCTAACTCCTTCCAGTAGCTGTCTTATGTAGTTCAAAATACCAGAGTCCTACCAGTTTTAAACAAAGACATTGCATGTGATACTCTCTCCATCAGTCATGCTTATTCCATCTGGTTTGATAAAATTTGTTACTTAGTTTTCCTTCCTGGAGCATGTGATCAGAGATAGAGTGGCCAGATGGTCTTCTTAAAATTGTCAGAGAAACAGTATAATATATGAAAACAAAAGCTTAAATCTCCAGAAGGGACTACAGCTCTCTACTTAAGACTGTGAAGGACTTTCTCAGTGCTACCAGACAGGAAAACAAACATTAGCTTCAATCACATGGTTACATAATATTTTACCTTGTTTTAAAACAAACTGTGTGGGTTTTGTCCCAGATTTGTCACTGCCCCACTTGGTATTTCACAGGTTAGGGTAATTTTTTCACAACAAATCTGAAAATGACTTTTATAAAAATTTGGGTGTTTACTAAAAAATTGCATCTATACTTAAATCTAGATAACTACCCTCCTGAGCAATAGCTACTATTAGACCAGCTGGTCAGGTTTTGGTCTGTGAATGCAAGTGCAGAACAAGAAAAAGTAGCTCTAAATACTCCTACTGTTGATAAGACTTTACACTGGAATGAGAACTAACTTTCACACTGAGAACAAGAAAGGGTATAAAGATCAGACAGTAAATGTATCCGCCGATACCTGATTGTACTGCTGCATGTACATTGGCAGACATCTTACAACGGAAATTCTTGGTCTCTCTCTGAGAAGTATGAGAAGCTGCTACTCCTAGACTCCATCTGTACCTGCTTGGTAGTCTCTTAGGACTCTAGGCAGTTTTGGGACCTTAGAAGCATTTTAGAATGACCTGACATTTTTTAAACCTGAGAGCTGTTTTAAAATTCTATGACAAATAGATTTCAAATCTGTTTTATCTTAAGATCATTATTATCTTGTTGAAATGTTGTAGTTTTCTATGTTCCAGAGATTTCTATCTGCAATTTAGTTTTCACATCAACCTTTGATTAACCAATTGCATGCTCTTTCAGAAGCAATAGGGTCAGTCATTCCTTCTAACAAGCTCCCACTCAAACCAACATTCTCAAAATACTCACTGCAAACAGAAAGAAGTTTTCATAATATCACAAGCTTTCTATTCTTTCTATATATTGTATTTAAATTAGAGAATGATCTAATCAGGCTTCTGACTTTCACTAAATTACTGATTTCACTGATGAAATATCTTTGATACAGTTACGAATAGTCACCATAGGACCCTTATTCTGTGCTAAACCCAGGCTACAAACAACAGAAATTATCCATTATTAGGTTAACTGCATTATATCTAAATTAGAAACAACACTAACTCAGAATTTAATTCTGGAAAAATGCAAAATCTCATGATCACAGAATCACAGAATGTTTTGGGTTGGAAGCAACCTTTCAAGGTCACCTAGTCCAATCCCCCAGTTTAGATTTAGAATCATGGAATGGTTTGGATTGGAAGCAGCCTTAAAGATCATCTAATTCCAAGCCACTGACATGGCCCTGACATTTTTGCATTATGCATTAGAATCTCTGAGATGGAAAAGTGAGAAGGGAGATAAATTTGTCGTGACTAAGAATAAATAGTACAATATGCCCTCACAGAAAGGCAATATCATCTTAGAAAGTTATTATTTTAAATATTTTTGATAGGTAAGTATTCAAGACTTTTATATAAGATACTTTCAAATATTTTTTTTCACAATTCTGGTCACTCATGTTCAAGACCAATCACTCTCTATCTGAAGCAAGTAGACAGGTAAACAACAAGCATGATCAGAATTTTGGACATCTTATTTTGCAGGGAAGACTAAAAGAAGCTTGGCTTCCTGAAGAAAAAGAAGGTCTTAGAAGAAAGGCCAAGCGGAGATATGTTTACTCTATATAAACACATCACTGAGTTAAATATCAGAGACAGAAGAGCTGTTTAAGCTCACAGGCAAAGTTCACAGGAGACAAAAAAAGAGTGGCTATGGAATAAACTCAGAACAAGAATTATTAAAAATTCTTATCTGTCAGATGAGAGCATTTCCAGAAGTTTTCCAATAGCATTAGAGCAACAGAAACAAAAAAAAAGAAAACCAAAAAACAAAGCAAAGAAACAAACAAAAAAAACCAACAACCCGAACAAAATGAAACCAACCCAAACAATTTCTCCTGATGTTTAAAACAATCAGATTTTCTAAGTTAACACAGGCCATGGTTGTTTGCATGGACAAAACATTAGATCCACTAGACATAGAAGATTCAACCATGTGTTACCACATTCCCTGAGTTGGAACATGCTCAGAAATTGTCCCTCCTGAGATATTAATAGTACATTCCCAGCTGCCAGGATAACTCCATAGCTATTAGGCTTTGTGTGAGAGTGGGAGACCAGGGCAAACAAATGATCTGTCTGTCTTTTGCAAGCTGTTCTACCCCGCTTAACATGACTGTAGCTACAGAGTCATGTATTTTACACAAGAAAAGCAAATATGGGCTCACTAGGTTTGAGCATCTGGACATCACCCTTTCATATGGTTTAGTTTTAGGTGGTCCTGAAAAGAGCATGGAGTTGGACTCAATGATCCTTACCGGTCTCTTCCAACCAGAGGTATTCTATGATTCTAATGTGAATAATTGGTACACAAAGCAAGAATCTCCCAACTAATTCTTCTGTTCAATGATTCTAATAATGCTAGAGGCAGGCATAAGACTGTCCAGGAAGATTTCCTAGTGGGCATTTAAATACCTGCAGGACTAGATAGAGTTAAGTAGAAGTTTGAGGTATCTACCTTTGAATTTAGTTTTTAAAAGTGATACTATACAGAAAAAAAAAAAAAAAAAGTACCTTTGCCCATTTATGAATCTGTCTTTTAGATGCAGGACATTTTTGCTAACTAAATCTGATTCTAAAAGGCTGAGTGCTGGAATTTAAGCCAATCTACATAAGATTTGCTTCAGTGACTTTAAGGAAACACATGTTTTATACAGAAAGGTTTTCAGCATGATAGAAGCAATTTTGCACACATTTTTCTAACCTGTTCAGATCGTTGTCTTATAAGCTATGAAAATGCATCAGTATATTGTGTTATCATATTGTCAAGTTAAATAACTAATATTTTGGTATTTCTCTTTAACGAATTCATTTCACATAGATATTTCGTTTAGGGAAAAGGGTTAATTGCCTTATGTTCCCTGAAATGATTTATAGAAAACAATTTTTACTTCATTACAAAATGAAAACATCTTTTTTGTAAACCTCATTCTAGTGCTTTAAGGATTGTCATTATGTTCAGCATTTAGTGGTAAATGTGTCTCACTGGAAGTGAGAAAGAAAGTCTATAAAGTCAATATACTGTCATGCCAAATATCTTCCCAAAGCAAGATGGGCTGCCAATTCCTCCTAAAGAAATCTCAAAGGGAATTAAATTATATTCTTCACTGCCTAAAAGTCCCCAAACACAGGTTAGAGCAGGTTTTATGACATGCTGTGCTTGCAACTATATGCAAGTACCTCTAAAAGAGCACCTTGCTATGCTTGCAACTGCCTTGCTCTCATCAAATCCACAGAGTAAGCAATGACCAGTGACTGAGGTGAAAGAGTTCACAACAATAAACTATTAAGTATTTACACAACATGAAAACTGCAGTCACTTCAGTAAAAACTGTATTGGATCTTATAGGAATAAGGATAAAGAATAAGGAAATAGGATCTCGTAGGATATTAAGAGGGTTTGGGGTTTTGGGGTGTGGGTTTTTCCCCCTTCAGTAGGACATTGTAAATCTTAATTATATGGCAGTTATAGCAAAAAAAGACAATACAAGTTTCAAACATGCAAAAGGCCAATTTATTTTCTAATCAAGCATGAAGAAATTAAAGGGAAGTTTTTGATGCATAAAAGCAATAATGCATTATATTAGAACCTATTATATTCTCACTTAAACACTTGGCCTTTTCCACTTATTTGTGAGGGAACAATTATAGCTCCATGGCTGCAAGTGCATAGGGATGGAACTCTGGACCCTACAGCTCAAGAGGCCAAGTTCATTTTGTTATTTACTTTGCTGCTACAAAGGAGGGTAAGCTATACCTATATTATTCCTCTGGCATGAACTAATATTCTGTCAAGTACTGGTTGTTACAAGACCTTGGCCCAAAGCAGCTAGGGATTCTTTTTAAATTGAACGAACTGCAATGAAATGAACACTTGCTGATAATGTCTGGCATGACTAAATACCTTTTCTGATCTTCCTTTCATTGTCTTTTTTTTATTTTCCCAGCTAACAACCACTGAGTTTCCTTGTGAAACAAACAAAAAAAATACTTCATCAGAGGAAAGAATGGAAGATGTCTTTGTTTTGGGAAAGCACAAAAAATTTTCTCCACATAAAACAGAGTACCTTTGACCATAGTCCATTGATCTACACACCAGTGCAAATAACCAGTAAGCAATTTCCATTTTCAGCATTACTGCCACATCCCCAAGTACTATAATTAGTCATGCAGTATCCAATTCTTGAAATATTGGCAGCATATTAAGAAAATGTTGCTTAATCCTACCTAGTGGCTTCATTTCAAGGCAGCAGAAATGTTGGGCACAATTCATCCTCTCTTCAGTTCTGTCCATGGCTGTAACAGGGTAAGCCAAATAAAAAGATCATTTTACTAGCTTCACCAATAGTACTTCTGTTTGTTGGATTGCCCAGGAAATCTCCCATCAAGCTTCTCTTCTTTCCATAAGTTTTTGAAGACCATGTCAATATATAGTCACCTGGGGACAGGACAAGAGACACTTAAAAATTTGGGCAGAGGTACATACAGAGCGAGTACATGAAGCACAAGAAGCCTTTCCTATTCTATGTTCCTTGCTTTGAGAGGGATGGTCTTGTCCATTTAAATGGTATCTGCTTGCTCCAGAAGCTGACTGCAGTGAGATCAGTAACAGCAGCCTGGTGGCATATTCAGCCCTATTTTGCCAAGCTTACATGTACTGGAGTTACAACAGTTGTATTATTTTTGTAAGGTTAAAAAGATAACAGTTAAGATATTAGCCATATTAAAGGTAATCAGACATTGATCAGAACCAATTGCTTACCAATTTGCTATACAGTTTATGGTTTTCAGACTTCTCTTCAATACGTCTTAGTTTTCTAAAAAAATCTCTGCTTTTTCCTTCGAGTCAAATTTTGCAAGAGAAGCATTTTATGCTTTGAATAATTCTGTCTAAATCACTAGAAATTATTAAATAGGAATATCACAAGCTTCTGTACAGTACAAAGATTTTAGAATGTAATGCAAAACAATTAATATTTGGATAAGGATCAGGGAAAGCAAAATGAGTGAAGTTACTTAAAGGCAATCTCTTTAGAACAATGCTTCTATGAAATATTTTTCAAATTTTACAAATTAAAGATACCTTGTAGATTAAATTGTTCAATATTTTTCATTAAAATTATTTTTTCCTTTGTTTATTCTTAGCTGTAGAGTATATGAGTTGGTAATCCTATTAGGGAGTGCAATTAATGCTTCTCACACAACCACAGTTCTTACACTTCCTATATCTTGGTTTTGTAACTCCTCAATACTAAATTTCTTGTAACATAGATCTTCTGAACATACAACATAAACACTACAAGCTCTTCTCTTCTGAGGAATCCATATGCTAATGCATACTTACATGTGTTACACCAGAAAGAATACAGATGCGTGAGAACTGCCTATCACTTGTAAAAAGGCTCAATAATGAAAGCCTTTCTGAAATCAATACATGTCAAGCAGTATAGAAAAGAGCCTTTTTTGACCTAAGTGGTTAGCCCAAGGGCTATTTCAGGTAGGAGGTAAAGCTGATAATAATCATATATTTCTCCAGTGTCATCCTGTTTACTTACAAAGCTGCATTCTCAAAGTTTGTTCTCAGTGTGTCCTCAAATGCTTTTCACTGCTCTTCTCTGCCTTTTCTCTTGATTCTCCCAGAGACAGATACATTCACTTTTACTAAGCAATGTCACCACAGTGTGTCCGTCTCAGAAAAGCTCTGCAGTTGCCTTTGTACTGGCAAGTCCTATGTTTTCAGTGGGCGCCTCTGTTGTTTCAGCTATCCAATTTAATGGATACCTAAGCTACACACACACGTGACTATCAGATTGACTACATTTCACACAATTCATAAACACATAAGTCTCTTTCTACACAAGAAAGGATAGTTCGTTTCAGTCACACAATGTACTTGAAAATGCTGAAAAAAATGATGACTGAATTTTATTACCCTTAGGCAAGTTTGCTGGCATTTAATTACATAGTCTCATTGGATGAATCTTAAAAAGGCTCAACATACAGCTGGCAGCCCTGGAGCAGAGATAGACATATTTTTAAGTCTTCCCAGTATTAAGCATTTTGAAAGAATGATTTCTGACATAATGTAGACAGATGGAAGGTACTGCCTAAACTGCAGAGGGGCCTCTCAGTGCCTTAGAACTCTGCAGCTCCTGTGCTATCATGCTCTCAGCAGATCTTCCCTCCTAAAGCCCTGTACCTGGTTAGGGCAGCTAGTGTTCTGAGGCACAGTGAGTTCAGCTGTTCTTCCTGAACAAAATTTTCCCCTTCCAAAACTACCAGTAAAGCAAACAATATATTTTCAACAACCATTTACATACAAAACAAGCTGTATTGATTCTATCTTGGCTAGTTCATGTGAAACTCATTGCTGGAGGTGTAGAGGCACTGGGAGAGAATGCAATTAATTGCTTCACCTCACTTGCGCATAATTGTGTAATAGAAAGTAAGTGTATAAGTGCCAATAGAAATGCCTTTTTTTGTTTCCGTACATATTGGATTTCTTGACTGTTGTACAGCATAATTGACATGAACCAGCCAGAAACAGACTGTGAAGGACAACCACACAGCATGTGATTTTTGTGCTGTTATTCCCAGATGTCTGTTTGCAGCTTTCATTTGCACTGATGCTTACTGCTAAACCAGACACTTATGCTTGAAGCAGCATTTTTACGGGCATCATCACTGTTACCTTCTGAACCAGAAATCACTTGGAGTTTTCATGCAAAAGATAGTTCTTAGCCTATAGCTAAGAAGGGTTGTACTAAGATGCACACTCCTAATTAATATTGTTTGTCAATGTTAAGTGTCAGAATGATTCATACTAGTTTGGCCATAATGATCAATTCCTCGCTTGACAGGACATTGTGATTATAGGGCCATATGCAGAAGGTATTTATCCCTTTTATTATTTCACTTTCCTTCAGGTCACATGAGCTTTATTTACCAGGTTTATTTAACACCATGGGGTTTCTTCTGCAAAGCATTACTTTGATGATCACATGACTGGCAAATAACAGCAGATACCATCAGATCAACAACAAAGTTAACTGTCTTTTAGCACGAGCAAAGACTTCAGGATTTACCTAGCAATGTAAAGTCTATTAAAACAGAATGGGTCAAAACACAGAAGTGAATTACCTTGTACTTCACCTATGCAGAATGCTAAAATTATTAAGTTTAAATTAATGCCACCTTAACATCTCCTGCAGTGGTATTTCTGTGTATGAGGAGCTCAGTAGGAAAGCCAATTTAAGGACTTATCCACAATTACAACCACTCTTTTCCTCCCTCGCCCCATAGCACACAATGTGCTCAGGACATGTGGTCCATTTGTACTGGAATAACTGATCTACAGTAAACTGGATCAGTAACTGATCTGGGACAAATTAACCCAGCTTTCTCCTGTTCCCATAAAAAGGCTAATTGTAATGCAGCCTCTTGTGTTGTTTGGAAGCAGTGTCGGGGTAGGAACCAGAGGGTCTTTAAGGTTGTTCCTAAAACACCTGTATCTAAAATCTACAACTTAATTGTCCCCTCTGTAGTTCAACTTTTAGAAATTAAAGGAAATCATTCTGCTGACAGCCAAGAAGTAGATCTGCAAATAGGAATGGCTTCAGTAAATGGATAAATACAAATGTTTCTTTTTATTTCTGATAAAAATGCTTTTATCATAGTAGAAATCTGTCATTTGTGTTTCTTTTGTTGCTCTGTAGCGTATTACCCTCATCACTAGTTATAGGTTGGTTTTGTAGGAGCAGTTTCTGGGTTTTCCTAAAGGAAATACATTGGATGCTACAAACAAAACAAATGTGATATATCACATTTAACTCTGTCTAGCTATCTTATTTGAACCCTAGTCTCCGTGTTCAGCTACATATGAAAGAGAATGATAGAAGATAATTATGTTCCTTCAAGTATTGTCAAAATCAGCAGTCAGAGGGAAGGGTAGGGCATAAACTGCTGCCCTGCTGAGAGAAAGACAAACAGATTTCTGCCCATATACACTCCATTTGGCAGCAGTTTTCTAGCGAGTCAGCAAGTGCATCCTGGCTGGCTGATCAGCACGCAGATAGTTCCAGACTAGGTATAACATTGCTGTCTTTTGCCTGCAAGGGATATAGTATATGACATGAGAGAGAACTCAGCTGGAAAAGGTTAGAGACAAAAGACACAAATTATAAGAAAAAAGACTTTATTAGTTCAGCTTTTCATGGAGTAGCCAGTAATTTTGGACCATATGAATTACATCGTGCAAGTATGTCTCACACAAGGAGATATTTTCTAGCAGATTAATTATTTGGCATGGTGTAAGTTATAGGCAGAAACAGAAATGTTAGCATTAGGAAGACTTAAACTTTTCAGCCATAGCAAAGTTACATTGCAAAATATGATTAAGTTAGATGCTTTGTCCCGTTTCTCCTGCTTTTTTTGCCTTTTTTCCTGACTTGGAAAGTTCTGCTCTTTGCTCAGCTGCTGCTGCATTTTTATTCTCTCAGACATTTTGTAGGTCACAAGGGTATCGTTCTGACTGAGATGTGGTCAGAGAGAATAAGAAAAATCGATTTTGGAGAACCTCTGTTAGCACTCTTTCATGAGCATTTTGTTATATCCATTGTGAGCTTTTAAAAGACTGAACCTGTGAATTTGCTATTGCCATGTCTTTGTATGATTTTCCTAGTCTGAGAAAGAGCAGCACAGCATAGAAAACACCCCAGCCTTCATGTGCACTGGGACAGATTCCCTTTTGTATTAGACTGTAATTTAATATTCTGTGCACAGGCATGCAGAATTTCTTGCTGGGTACTGAATTATGCAGAGAACTGTAGATCTGCAAACAGGAAGCTTAGAAAGGATAATGTATTAAAAGTGCCAGTGAAGAGCTGTTCTGCTTTCTATGTTCTTTAACTCTCCCTAAAAGTCCTCTGTCCTTTACTAGATCTACAGGAAGATATGTGGTACAGATGTATTGAAAGGTAAAGTTTTTTCAAAGACTTGAAAACTACCAGTCCTATCTATCTCCCAAGCTTTTATGTGGTTCCCTTCACCATAACACCTTGGAATCTCCACTGATGAGGTCTCTGAAAAAATCAATGCAGAAGATAAATTAAGTATATCTGAGCATTGGTGTGAGACTGAAAAGCCTTTTGATTCACAATCTTGGCACTGTTTTCTAGTTTTGTTCCACAGCAGCAGAGTGGAGGGAAAAAAAAAAGACTTGTGATTAGACAAACTCCTTTTAATTCTTCCATTCTGTTTTAGCCAGATGGAAACACATGGACAATTGGTTTACAGAGATCTTTATCCTCTCTCCTTCATTAGCACCACAGGGAAGTTTCTGTAGTGGCTAATGCACTTACTGACATGGTTTCAACAATTTAATCACCCAGAAGCCTCCCTGTAAGGTCAATGTTCTCTACATTTGTTCCAACTCATTTACTGAGTAGAAAGGTGAACTTTTTCATTCCAGGTATGTCATTATGGAAATCATGTTAATGAATCAAGACACTGGAGGGCATATGTATCTCTGTTAGTGCAAGATTAATGGAGACTTTATCAAGGAGGATTCAGTCCTATATTCTTTTGGTAAATCCAGGTCTGAAGTTCAATTGTACATTAATAAACTGGACTTTATACTGGCCTAGCAGCTTCCATCTAAGAAACATTTTACAAACATCAATACACTACACATAGGGAACAATTCTTCTGCTACTGAAACACAACCACCTGAGGGCATGAAGAAGTCATAGCACACAGCACCACATAGCAAATGGATGGATGTCAAGATATATGTACTAAGAATCCTATTCCTGACAGAAAAACCTTTTGCTCAATTAATAGCAAGGGGTATATATATAAAACATACTCCATGTTTGGTTTTAAGCTTACTGATACAGAGTCTTTCTTTATGACTGTAGAGTCAACTGAACAAAGCTGGTATGCTATTCACAGTCTAAATAACCACATAATATTCACTAAACCTGTGCTACAGAAATTATTCTCTGATTCTAGAAAAAGTAATGAAATCTGTTTTGTAATTTAATGAGCTTTCTTGCTCATAAGAGCTTCCAGACATCAAACAGAAAAGTAAGAATAGAGACTGAAAAGAGTAATAAATAGTAATCTAGAATTAGTGGGAAGTGACATTTCTAATTCTCTCCATACTATGTATTATTACTCATTGTTCCTTCATGATTCAAAGGCCCAAAGGAGAGAAAAGGAAGCACAGGTGTACTGAATATAGAAATTCATTATATCTGAAAAGGATGGATAATTTCTTTACTTCCGCAGTAGCTTCAGGTCATAATGTGATTTGGGGGTCTATATATTCTATGATTGATTCTGTGGTTCTATAGCCAGCTCTATTTTAGAAAACAATTTGAATACATTTGTAATTAACAGAAAGCTATATTCTAAAAGGACATGGTTTCTCTAATACAACTTAATCTCACTTTTTATTAATAGAATTTGACATAGTGGTATTTGAAATTAAGCTTTCTTCTTCCCTTTGTTTTATCACTATATTATAGGCAACTAGTAAAATCAGACTAACATCCATTATAGTTCTTGCATTTAGGAAATAAAACACACCCTGCTGACCTTTTTTATTTTTAATCTTTTCACAATAAAGGACATATAATCAGTTTTCAAAGTTTTTTATATCCAGATATTCTGCTCCTTTCAGTATTTATTTATTTATTCGTTTAGCTTCTTTGGGGACTGAAAAGGTTTAGGGTTTTCATATTTGCTGTAGTTTCAAATAATGAAAAATAATCAGGCAGATCAATATAAAAGTGTAGGTAAGATCCAAAGGGAAGCCCAGATTTCACATGCTGCTTAGATGAATTTATGTATGACTGTAACACTTTCTTTGAGAGCGAGCAAATATTTTAATCTTTTTATGTAGTACAGGATTATATCATATGTGGTGGAGCTAAGGAAAGAAATAGGCAGCCTCTCCTAGTGTTGTAACTATTTTGTTTCTGTGTTTAACTACTTAAGTGTTATGTAGAAGTTTATAATAAAGTGACTCAAATCCTCTAATCCTGACAGAACCCCGAATATATGATAGCTATGGCACTGAAAAATAGGAAATAGAAAGACAAGGTGTATACCTTGCTCTGCTACGTCTGTCCTCTGGGATAAGTGACAAACATTGGGAATAAAATCTACACATATTCCATCCAGGGCTATTCCAATAAATAAATGCCAGGAGGACCTTTGACCTTTTAGGATGTACAGCATTTTCCACAGAACTCCATTCTCTCATTCCTCTTAGAGGAATTCCACCTGATTTTTTCCATAGTAGCAATAATGTACTGACTGATGAAGAATATATATTTCAGGGAGTTGCCAGGACTCGGGATGTATAAGTGCCTTTGCATCTGAGCAATCATAGATCCTTTGTTCCTGTGCTGAGTTATGTGAATCATGCACATATAGAGGCAGAATGATCTATTTTTGCCAGAAGGACTCAAGTAATCCAGTTAGTTGCACATACAGCAGTGCAATAAAGAGAAAAAATCCTAGGGTGAATGTCAATGAAAGGTTAAATCTGACAAGTCTGACATGCTTTGCACAGAAGTGAAATAGTTTGCTTGAAGCACAGCAAGCTCACGTTTGGTGCCTTCATCTTCATGTATGTAATGATGCAAAAGCACAGCTGAGAGGGACTCCTCTCTCCTATATGTGACATATGTTCCTATATCTGATACAAAACAATGACATCCCTTTATAGACAACAGAGTTAAATAAGCATTGTTAAAGTTTCTTTTTTTCTCTCCAGTCAGTATATTTTCAGGAGTCATGTGGCTCATAAGGAATTCCTTAGAGATGGAGGGAGGAGAGCCAGAGCTGGAACCAGCTCTCTGGGTTTGAACCCAGACAGATTTGTCACATCACAGTTTGATATATGGGAATCTAAATCGATATAGACAAAAGCATCATTGCCACTAAAACTCTTTCTACAGTAACATCTGAGGTACGTGTGTGCTGGGAACTATGTTAATAGACTTCTCCATTAATAGAATTTACTCACACCCCATTGAGCAGAGGAGCATTGCTGGCAGGGCAGTTTTCCCAAGCTCACATTTCTAAGTTCCTGCAAACCATCTCTGTGGGTATAAAGTATCTGCATGTCTTTGAAGAGAAAAGCAGCACAAGTAACTTCAGAACTTTCCTCCTACACCTTGCTCAGTCTCCTGTCTTTCACAGTAAGCAATATGCATGACTAGGGGAAAGTACAAGAACAAATTCTGCAAAATTGTAAATCTCAGAAATACTATTTCCAACCTTCAACCATTTGTGAATCATCCTGTGCTGTATGTGTTGTCCATGCATTTAGTAGTCCCCATTATGGATTTTTTTCTATGATTTTCCCCAGTCTCCCTTACTCCCAAGTAAACATTTAGGTGCTAAAGTAGAAGACAGCAGAATTCTATGGCCTAATTAGTTTATTTTTACAATAAGAGACTTTGTACCTGAAAGTTAAGATGGCCTCTTGCTCCCACTCTCCATCATATTTTACAGTTAGCTGGATCTTGAGTCCTCTGGAGTTAAGAGAGAATGGTGAAGGATGAAAGAATAGAAACAGAATGTCTTTCTTCTGCATTTATCAGCAACTAAAGAAAAAAGGAAAAAAAAAAGTATTTTTATATGCAAATGGAAAAGGAGTGTAAACTAGTGGCTACTGGGTCACCTTTAATCTGTTTCTTGGTAATCTGACTGGGTGGAGTTAATGACAGAAAACTATCTGTCTGCACTGCTAAAAAACTCATCTGCTCTTCTATTTAAAGTGAGTCAGAAATTACCATTTTCTATTCTGCTATATGTTGTGCATTTGGGAAAGTCATGCTTATTCCTTTCTATTGGTCCTCTGTACCCGTTTTCTTCACCGCAAGATAAAGTAACGCTCAGCTCTGCATTGCTGCGATAACTGAGGTAGATTTTGAGTGATTCGATAGATACAACAGAGGTAACCTTCAAATCATGCTCTTTTATGATAGCTACAACAAAACTGCCGCACATGCTGCTTTAAGCTAGGTAACCCCTAGCTAAGAAAGGTACCCCCCACCTTGTGAATATAAAGTTCACAGAGCAATGTCTTATCAATGCCCACCTCACTGCCTAGTGGTACAGTTTATCAAAATGTGCAGAGGTGCAGTGGCTTATTGAAAGAACCATAGCCCTCCAATGAAGGGAAGAGAAAGAGACTTCCACAGACTGTGCCTGCAAATACAAACCAAAAAAGAAAAATCTGGGTCAGAAAACGACTACTGGTATCCATGTTATTCATAAGGCAATAGTCTACAGATTGGATATTTTGGATTTCAGTGTTTAATAACCTCGAAGAGCACTGCAGAACAGAAGACTGACATCCAGGGATCTTTCTTCTGCTTCTGTACAGAACGAGCTGTGATACTGCAAAAGACTCAATATAAAAATGCTTTGTTTTGCATGAGGTACTCAGATTCAGTTATAATGTACAAGCAAGAACTCTGGGCATTTTACTCAAAAGCAAAACTAATTTCTGGTTTAGAATTAGAGATCTATATATGAGAGAGAAAAGGGGGCACAGAAAAGGAAGGCACAGAAAAGAGGAGGCAGAAATGATGCCTTATTATCCACAAATAGAGAGCTAACTTCAATTCACTTTTATTCAAGGAATAAGGAGTAGACCATGTAAAAGATTGAGAAATTGTACAGGGGTCCTTTCAGGGCTTTGTGGCACAGCAGAGCCAGTAAGTGTGAGTGTCTGTTCTTTTTTTTTTTTCCCTTTACATTAAAATGGTATATTTCTTGCTAATAAATATACAGGCTTACTGCACCACTATTTGTTTTACTGCTACTGTTCCAGAGATTTACAGCATACAGTTGAGTACAACAGCATGGAAAGTCAAACTGAGCCTTTACTACAGGAAGTGTATGTACACCTATTTTTTCCCATTCTAAAAGAAATGTTCCTAATGTCAGCAATTTATTTATCAGTTTGCAACTCTCATCTACTTGCTTTTCTCATTGGTTTTAATTCAAAACAGCTGCCTGAAAATGTACATATAGAGCAATATACTGAAGAGAATCAATTGCTTTGAAAAATTGTCTAGCTTTTTTTCTGAACCTAAGCCCTACTGCTTTTATTATGTCTATTTGAGTACATCAAAGTTTAACTCAAGCATTGAGTGAACCTCAGACTTGTAGAGAAGTTTTCAAATAATCATGGGAGTTATTGAGTAAATGGTTTATAACAGATACTAGATATAACTTTTTATTTATATATTTTCAGGTTTAGGTATTTTACTATTTTATACATATCTTTATGCTTCTATATAAAGTAGCTACTGTTATGATTCCATATCTTCAGAGAGCATTTCTTTTTGTCTTGAAATGGTAAGAAAAAGCTTTTCACAAGGATTTTGAAAAAAATATGATCAATAATTTGCTCTGGTGGCCTTCAGAAATCTCTGAATATCTCGGAATATACAATATACACTAACAACCTCCTGGGGTCTCAGATATCCAGAACAGTAAAATTCCATTTCATATATCTGTTGAGACCTTTTTTTTTTTTTTTTTTTTTTTTTTTTTTTTTTTTTTTTTTTCCTAGTTTTCCCAAGTAATTACTGTTGATTTGAGAAGGGAATTAAAAAAAACAAACTTGGATATCAAATTTTCCCTCACACACAAAAAAGTAAGTAGCAGATTATAATTCTATCCCTCCTGAGTACCAAATATAGACCTGAAGGGGAAAAAAAAGTGAAGTTCCCAGCCAATCTCTTCTAAATAAACCTGTTCTAAATGGATTTCCACTTGCCAACAGTATTCCTCTGTTTTCATCTTTAATTCCTTCTTTTCAGAGCCACTTATTTCCTTCATCATGCCCTTGCCTCTGAACAAGTTCTATCTTAAAACGGCTCATTAATTTTGAATGCTTCCTGCTAGTTTGCACCTCTTCAGTTCTGCCCATCTGCATCCCAGTCCTCCATTCCTTCAGTTGTTGCCATGATGCAGAATGGTATTGCAGTTTTTTGATTTCCATCATCATCCTCTGACTCTCTAGCTCTCAGCTGGAACTCATTATTGCTTCAATCCAGAAATGCTCAACTCTAAAATTCCTCACATTTAAGGGAGAGATCTGGCTACACTTCAGACGTAGGCTAACTTTGGTGAAGGGCAAAGCTCTATTCCAAATTCCATGTTATTATCTGGAGAGAAAGTAGGAGACTGGGAGAATGATTTAGTAACCTGAGCACCACAAAGATACACGTTTATTATGGAAGCATGACCTCCTATAGTAGATGTGCTTAGTGCAAGCTCTTTGGCATGGATATTGTTTCTTCATCTTTGTTTATGCAAGGATAGTACAACAGGGAGCCAAACTTCATGGGTGCCATGGGGCATCAACATGGCATAGAAAATCCGCATCTGAAGGAAAGGGCAACTCTCCTGAGAGCCTGTGTGAGAATGATTGGCACCAAATTTAGTTAGAGTCATCAAATCAGTCACCTGCTCCTACTTGTTGGTATGTATTGGACTGAAAAGGAAGCATTTTTGCTTCCAAATGAAAGAGGATTAAGAAAGGCAGGTGTCTGAGACACTGCAGCTTCCCCTTTTTCCACTCTTCTGGCTGTTCATCTCACTTTCAATTCTGATAATTAACAGAGCTAACCTCCAGTCAGCACTCTTTTTTCCAGTTCATTGTTATAACTGGCACACTACTCATGGTTTCTGTGCCAATCACAAAAGAATTGCTCTGCTTCTTCTCTGCCTTGTGACTTCCTCATAAATGATATAGGGTTTTGTACATTTCCATTGGCCCAGACTTCCCTTGCTGCTGGCTGCCGCCTCTCTGCACAGCTCGCTCTGTTCTGTTGCTCTGCCTCCAGAGGTATGGATAGGAGTCTGAGCTCTTTCCAAAGCAACTCAATGAGCTTAGCTGAAGTGAGGCAAAAACAATAAAAACTGGCAGCAAAGGGTAAATGACTGACAGGGGCTTTAAAATATTACAGTGTTAGAAAGTGTACTGGAATTACAGATGGGGAGAAAATGGAAGACAGAAAAATATAGGACAGAGAAAGCAAAGCATAAAAGATGATGAAGTGGTCAAGTGACAATCTCAGCAAGCTGTCTATTACATGAGTCACCAGAAATCTGGGCTACATGTAGACAGACAACCCTGCCCAGGAAGGGACAGGACACCTTTGTTCTGCTTCCACCTTTGTTCTGCTTCCATTATGTAGTCTTTGTTCCCTCCTCTTCCTCCTCTTTCATTCCTTTTTTCCTTCTAGCTCTTTGAATTACTTCTTTACACTATAGATTTTTCAGTTCATCCGTTTATCTCTCTTAGATTTTTGCCCCCGTGTGTGAAGCAGATATGAGGAAGAGGAGAGGCCTTGTACAAGCTTTCAATGCTGCAGACAAAATCTTGGACTTTGAAGCAGCAACACAGAAGGAGTCAGTAGAGACAGGAAAGAACTTATTTCTCTAGCTCCGTTGTTACATTTTTTTCCACTATACTACTAAACTTTTTTTTTAAACAGCACATATTACTTTTCACATGTTCTTTGCTCTTTTCTGATAGCACACAATTATATGCATATGATCCCGGCAACGTGAGGTCACTACTGTGCATAAGTGTAATTAACAGTTTTCACAATTTTATCACCATTCTTGTAATATTTAATGCTTTTTTTAAAGTCCCATCTCTCATATTCATATCATGTGACAATCTCAAGTTATATACTTTGAAAAATAAATGAAGGGTGGGATTCATCTCACCTAATTTAGTATGTGTAGAATGTCGACACCTACATTTCAGCTAACCCCCTAGGCTGACTTTACAGTCAATGAAGAGAATTAGAATATTTTAAAGCATGGCTCATCTGATCTATTTTAGAAGTCTATTTTAGGATAAGATATGATGAACCCAAGAAGTGTCTATTTCTCCCACGGATACAGAGGAAGCCCAGGATGAATAGCTGAGCTGCAGATGATTACAACTGGTCAGATGAATCCTTTTTAACTCTGGGCTTTGCAGAAAAAAAAAATAAATCAGAATGTAATGTCTAATATGGATGAACACCTAATTACTCTAACATTAATATGCAAATAAGAATAACTCCAAATATTGTATTTAAAAACATACCTGAAGTATTAAATACTGCTTTATAAATCTTTCAAATCTCTCTTCAAATCTTTCTTTGTCTCTCACTTCACCCACACTGCGGTTAACTCTCTTTTCAGGGCTTTTTTTGTCTTCTGAGGTTCACTGTATTGACTCCTGCAAGGGTATGTGGAAGACAAGAACATCTGCTTCACAAGGTTATCTGATCAAGGAGCTTTTCAATGCAAAAGGAGATAATAAGTAAAGGGGGAAAAGATAACACGGAAAGACAAAGACGGTAGACAAAAGGTAATAGAGACAATGACAAAGACCAAAAGTCTCCAGCTACTAATTGCTGGACCATTAAGAAACTCCAGGCACAGCCTAAGAGAGGATCACCTGCACCTTTTAACTAAGAAGAAGCAGGAAACATGGGTACTCAAGATACACCTGTGGGACTGCAAAATTTGCAAAGGAAAGTTTAGAAGGGGATAAAAGAGGAACAAAGAAGGGATTAGACAGAAATAGGCATAAAAGGGACTGCATGTAAAGCAAGGCTCGTCAGCCTTCTTGTCTGATCCAGCCCCGTCCCTGTTCATCACAGTCTGTCCTATCTTCTGATTAAATATTTTTTAAACAATTTCTCCGTGTACTCTCACTCTATGTCACTGTTGCAAGTTCCAGCTGCTGGTGGGACCCAAGTGAGTGAATATGAGACCAGCAGCTGGAGTCATACCAGGGATGTAGGCATCCCTGGACTCTGGAGTCAGCTACTGAAGCCAGTGGGGTCTCTGTGCCACCCTCTGCAGTGAGTGGAGATCTTGGCCCCAGGCACTTGGTTGGGAATGGTGTGCATCCCAAAAAACAGCTACTGGGTAAGTAGGGCAGGCATGAATGAGGAGTGTGAGGGGTTCAGCACCAACAGCTGGAGCAAGACCATGCTCACAGCCTGTGTGCCTTGGTGCCAGATCCTGGGGGGGGCAATGTCTGTATGTCCCCCAAATCATATATGTGGGATGTATTCACTAGGAAACCTCACACAGGATCAGTCAGCAAGTAGGGTACCTGTGGGGTAGGTAAGAGGTCCCAGGATCTAGACAGGCGTGTTGAAGGGATGGAGGAACCACACTGGTACTTAGGGGACCACTGAATGTACAAGTGCTTGTGAATCTACAGCTGTGCATATGTGCTTTCTCTAGTGACCTTTAAAAAAATTTGAAAAAAAATGAGATTTTTATAACTGGATTAAAAAAAAAACAACAAACAACTTCCCTCCCACTCTCTTCTTTTAGTCAGAGTTTGAGTTTTTTCTCTTGTTTATACACTACATCTGGCTGCATTTGACACACCTTGTAATAGTATCCCAAACAGAGCTGAGTGCAACTTGGCAGTTTCACTTCCCAGGGGCTCATGCAATTACAGTATGTAAAACATATATCACTTAGCTAAGGAACAACTAAGGAGAGAAATAATAACCTACAATTTTTTCACAGGAAAGCATTACAGAAGGAGAGGCACTATTCCAAGTGACAAAAAAGGGTTATAGCTCCAGGAAGAATAATGAGGAAAAATTAATGAGGGTGTTTGGTTTGATTATTTTGCTAAACACCACAGGGAGAAATCATCCTGACTGGGGAATTATTCACCTTGATACTCCTTTAAGAGGAATATTACAGACTCTGTCAGAAAATACATTGACAACTGGACAAAGGAGAAAATAAAGAATAATACATGGGATAAAAGACAATGAGTTTTGAGGGGAGTTGGATGATTTTTCAGGCTTTTAAAGATTGTTTCATCCTCTGCAGTGTATTTTGTGAATGTGTGAGCAGCTTCTCACAAGCTATTGAATTTGTGATATTTTTAACAGAATCCTAGGGGATTGGGGAGAATTGAATTTGATAAGTAATTTGAATATTTAATTGTCTGGTTTAGATTGTATGGCAGAAATTTAGGTTTGCCATAGCATTAAAATTATTTGGGATGGAAAGGGATAGGAAGGGACGTGGGGGTGGGCTGTTAATACCATGATGAATAATAAATACTATTCATGATGTATCAGTAGTGATGGCTGGACAACAGTATGAGTAGGAGGACCAACACTGCACTGTGAAGGATTCCCAGAGCAAAGCCATGGGGAAGAACCTGTCATCACTGTGGACACAGTCTAAATATCTACCACTATCTTTCAGCCTGATGAAAAAAAGGATTCTTATAATATAAGCACTAATGGTATGACATCTTGTGGGCAGGGCTGTAAGAAATACATGACTTCTTATGTGACACGAGGCAAATCCTGAGATTTTTTTGAAAGAAAAGGTTATAAAATGATGTTCTTTGTTGTCTCTGGATATTCACTCACTGTCTTGCAAATTCTCACTAGATTAAACAGTCCTATATTTTCTTCTCAGTTCGTGTTTGTAGTTCAGCTCCAGTCTATTTTCCAGGTTCTGAGAAAACAAAATATGTACCTCTCTTTTTTTTTCTTTTCTTCTCTTCTTCTTTTTCAATATTATTCTTGCTGTATGCTAAACAAATCACCATTCAACACTTTGACTATGAAGAAAATGAAAATAATAAATAGACTGCAAAGGGCAAAGGTTGACTGTTTCTTGCAGAATCTAATTTGCTAAGCTTTGCAAATGACACCAGGAAAACTGAGTATGTGTGAGGTTTTTACCTCATTCTGTACTGTGCTATTTCATAAATGGTTGTAGGATAAAACTATTCAATTAAGATAAGGTACTGTATATTGTTCAGAAAATATATTATGCCTTTTTGAAAGTAAGTTTCTGTTTTTCATCTCTTTTTTTAAGTTTTCTTTCTTATGGATAAAGTCTCAGCTTTCTGTGTTCTTGTTTAACTCAAAGTACTTTTTGTGATCTGAAATTAAAAAAAAATCTGCATTAAAAACATTATAACACATTAAAATATTATGTATTAGTGTACTGACCCCTGGCTTTAACACTATGATAAATGTCATACTCCTAGAGACAATGTTAAATCTGTGATATATCTTATACAACAAAAATATCATAGAGTCATAAGAACAGTTTGGATTGTAAAGGACCTTTCAAGATCATCTAATCCAAGCCCCTGCAGTGAACAGGGACACCTTCATCTAGATCAGGTAGCTCAGAGCCCCATCCAACCTCAACTTGAATATCTCCAGCAATGGGGGGTTTGCCCACCACTCTGGGCAAAATGTTGCAGTGTTTTACCACCCTCACTGTAAAACTATCTTTCTTCTATCTAGTCTAAATCTACACTATTCTAGTTTAAAACCATACCCCTTGCCCTGTTGCTACAGGTCCTGCTAAAAAACTGTCCCTATCTTTCTTAAAGGCTCCCTGTCAACTGCACCACTTAGCTAGGAGGCATCTGCAAACTTGCTGAGGGTGCACTTGATCTGTCATCGATGAAGATATTAAACAGCACCGCTCTCAGTACAGACTCCTGAGGGACACCACGTAACACCAATCTCCATCTGGACATTTGAGCCATTGACCATTACCCTCTGGATGCAACCATTCAACCAATTCCTTATCCACTGAACAGTCCACCCATCAAATCTGTATCTCTCCAGTTTAGAGAGAAGGATGGTGAGGGAACAATCAAAGTCCAAATGGATAGCATCCATAGCTCTTCCCTTGTCCATATATATAGAATTATATATAATTCTACATTATTATATCTTTATATCTATAAATATATAAAGTATTGTATTGCTTTATTATCACTTATTATACAATAATAATACAATATTGTGATCAAAGAAAGAAAAAAGGACAGTCATTACAACACAGCAATCTATTATGTATTAAAAAGCACACAGGTCATAAGGGAAGATGAAACCATGACTCAAACAATTGATATTTAAAACTTCGAAAAATACTTTGTCCACAATTTCTTAACATGCATCAGAAGACATTTGAAAGATATCTTCCTAGGAACAACTGTTCAGTGAAGAAATAAATGCACATATCTGATCACTAGAATCTACAACTGAGTGGATGAAAAGGACATCAATGTCATTCATTCTACCCTTTTTTATTTCTCCATATAACTCCAGAAAATTCACAGTGGTATTGATGTGGTTCCCTTACCCCACCACCATAATACTAGACCATGCACCTACATACATGAATGTATTCTCACCATACCTCTCAGAATTATATATGAATTATCAGATAGATAAAAATTTAAGCATCCCAACATGGCACAAAAATTACACAGGTTTGTCCCACTCTACAGTAGCAATTCAATTTCAAATAGAAAACAAATCCATATTTAGAAAAGTGTATTGTCCTAGAAGGACGAAGTATCCCTGTGATTTTCAGATGCTCAGTTCTGCATGTGATAATTGGAGTCCCAGACCAGTCATCATAGTGTCTTAGAAACTAAAGTGTGTGTGTGTGAATAGCACCATACACCCATTACAGTAACTTAAAAACACTAGAAGGGGGGGCGGAGGGGGGGAAGAGTTGCATGCAAAATCCTACCTTTATTGTTGTCATAAAATGTCAGTGGTTACATGCATCTGGAACATCTACCCAAATCTAGAGTTTACTGAATGTAGGGCTTACACCACAGTCCAGTGTCTTTTCTGTGAAATCTCAAGCAAGACTTAACTCCTGTCTAAGAAAAACTTGTAATGTTATCAATGTCATCCATTAAGCAGAAAAGCAACTCATCAGGTAAACAGGGAAGTTAGTTCCCTCCCTTCCTCCCTTTTCTCTCTTTCTTTTTCTTTTCTTTTTTCTCTTTTCTTTTCTTTCTTTTCTTTTTTTCTCTTTTCTTTTTTTCTTTCTTTTTTCTCTTTTCTTTTTTCTCTTCTCTCTTCTTTTTTCTTTTCTTTCTTTTCTTCTTTTTTTTTAATCTTTTCCTTTCTTTTCTCTTTTCCTTTCCTTCTCCCCTTCCCCCCGCCCCAGTCTCTCCGTTTTTAAATAATGCAGACCCTGAATGGGATTTGTTGCAATTTGTTTCTGAGTTCTGAGTCCTCCTTTCAGTACTGCCTATATATTCTGCATTGCAAAGATGCTAAGTAAATATAGAAAAGAATGTAGAGCCAAATGCAGGTTTTCTGCCTCCCAGTTGAGAACAGACAGTGCTAGGCCATCGATTTCAGTATCTTGAACCTGCATAGCATGACAGCTTCAGTAAGAAGAATCCATACTAGAATCTACAAGCATGTTTCAATTTCAAAATCTACAGTTTCAGTGAAAAAATACCAATTAGTATAGCTGCAGTACGCACCAAGTCAAATTAGTGCTAATGTTCTGAGTGGTAAGACTGGTACAATAAGAAAAAAAAAATTTTACTCTTGCTGTTAAAACTTTCCATTCTTGGTGAGAGAGGGAAGGCAAAGGTTGCTTTCCTGATCAGGCATCCCAGAAGCAATATATTCTCTGTTACTAGAGGTTAAGATTAACTTGAAAATTGACAGCAGGAAGCCTGAAGCTCTCACTCACAAAAGAGATACAGAATTATCCACCAAGAAATAAATCCTTCTTCACAAAAAAAAGCCCATCCGATGTCTCTCATTTCACTCAGAAAACTGATGAGCATTCCCTCCTCCTGGTGATTTTAGAGGTAGATATGACTTGAAGATATTGTACTTCGTTGTACAATCATTAATTACCTTCACTTACACAGCATAATGTGATTAGTGTTTTCAGCTTATCTTTCTCTCAAATGAGCGGCTTTGTCTACTAGCTGGTGGTGTCAGAAAGCCTGGGGAGAACACTGAGGAAATAAAGTCACCTGCTTAAGTGACTTTAGACTCTCGGTTCTCGAGATGGAATCCACTGCCATTTCACAGAATCAGTTTCTCTCAACACTACTGGAGTAAAACAAGAAAAAAACGTTTAAGGGTCATTCTAGTGATGCTGTTGGATACCATCTGCTCAGCTTTATGGTCAAAAAGGTCCCATGGTCACCATAATTTAGCCCAGTGGTTTTTTTACTAGGCAGAATTCAACTTGCCCTGACAGAAATGGACATGCAATAAGTTTTCATCCTGAGAAAGAAGGAACAAAACAGAAGGTCTGTGATAAAGAATACAAAGGCAGACACTGAAGTCAGATGTACATGGTCTGCACTGCTTTCCTTTTCCCAAGGTTCCAAGAAACATCAAAACGCCTGAAGTGCTATGCTGTGAGCTGCCCCACCAGAGGCAAAGGATATGCACAGGTATAAATAAATTCTATGGCATCACTGCCCCAAGAAACAATTGGTGTAGGTAATTTGGCTTACCAATTAGTGTGTGCACCCCATGGAAGTACAGTTTATAATAAGTAATTTAAGCAACTCGCATGTAAAAATTAATGAATAGAAATACAAGAAATATGATTAATTTTAAAGCAAGTGAAGTAAGCTATTTTGTGTGTTGCATAAACATAATAAGGTCATTTAAGAAACAATTACAAAACACCACAGGATGAATAAAGTATAAAACTAGAATGATTGATGGCCAGTATAACCTTTCTCAGATAGATACTATAATTGCCTATGTGTTCTACAAAGTTAAGTAAAGGGATACATGCAATTTAGTTCTTCCAGTGTTATAAGCTATTACTGAGGAAATAGGAGGATTCCAGAGCAGGCATTTGGCTAAAGGAATATAGAATTAAACAACAGTTTCTTCATATTGCTAGTAGGACTTTTAAATTGTATAACTTCTTTTTTTAATTTATACTTTGAGAAAATGTTCTTCTTCCCTCTAAAATGTCCATCAGCCTTTCCAAATCCATCACCGAGTACTAACATGGTAGCTGTCATTCAGAACATAATTCTTGACAATTTTCTACCAGATAATTCAACCTACCGTGTTATTTTCTCCAAAGGAATGAAACAGCAACACAACAGGAGCTTAAATGGTAGTTTTATCCGGAAGATTATTTTGCCTGTGAAGCAGATGATTTTGAAAGGTTAGAAGTCCTACAGATGCTTTACATTCTGTCAACAGCACAACAAACTGATAAAAGTAAAGTTAAAGCAGCCTCTCCAATTATCATCAAAATAGCACAGGATATACTCATATAAAGCTTCTAGAGTCTGCTTTTCCATGTTTCTCTGACTCTCAGATACTTATGACTACACAGTTTTATTTCTTATAAGGAGAAGGACCTTATCAGTTTCTTGGAAAAAAAAATCTTAATTTTATAGATTGACATAAGAAAGACTTATAACATTTTCACATATCAGTACTGATAGAAATATTGATCTTTTAAGCTAGTTAATATAACTCGTAATCAGGGCTTTTAATTAAAGAATGATAGCCATTTCTCTAGTCTGCTACAGTTGCCAGATTTGATGGAATCAAACCATAAACCTTTGTGAATTAGAAAATAATAGTACTGAAAATGTAAACAGACTCTTATACAACTATTATGACCTTGAGATTCAAATGCATGTATTTAAATAAATTCCGTGCAAAATATAGCTGTCTTTTGATACATGAAACATGAATGACTTAATTTAAATTAATCAAAAATGTGGAACTCAGCAAGAGAATGCTTATTAAAATCCCCCTTACGTGGATATTTCTCATTAACTTTGAAAAGCTGCTTATAGCAAACACTTCCAACACCTTTCCATTTTGTTTGAGGATTGCACTTTGTGGTTTCTTTTACAGAATCTGCAAAAAACTTTTAACGCATTTTTTCTACTCCATTGAATCAAAGGCCTGTCATAAATAGCATTTCTAACCAAATTCATAATTTGTTGTTCAACAAACTGTACAGCCCTCCTCAGCACTGCCTCATAAGATTCACACAATTTATCTCCACAATATTCTTGTAAGTAATTATAATATTTCCCATTTGAGAACTAAGGCAATGGGAAATGAATGCTTTATCAAGGATCCCACCAAAAATCAAAGGTAAGATATCCATGAAGATCACCTGGGTCCTAGTCATGATAAAATCAATAATCCAAAATATCTGGTATAGTACAAGAAGAAAGCTGACAGGTTTTAAACAGCTTACTATTTTCCCAGTCTGGTTTAATGTATTATCATGGCTATCTTTAGAATCACATTTACCAAATTTTTTTTTCCTGACATAAACCACCTGCAGTCCCGGAAACAATGTTCTTCTATCTAAGATGATGGAAAAAGGGAGGTTTTAGCCAGTTTGGAAGTTTGGGGCTGTGGTCTGAAGCCCAGTCAAGAAAAACCTGTGACGTACTCTATTTTTCTTCTTGCAATTTCAATCCTAGAGAATTTTTTATAAGGTAAATTAGAATCTGAATAGATAGTGATGATTTGGGTAGAATTTACCATGAGAATTTTGAAATCCAGTGGGCTCAGATCTAGAAATATCTTCCTAAATATCTTTATATCCCAGTCAGAATGAGTCCCACAGTCTGCCAAGAAGCTATGCCCCATAGCAGCCTCAGGGTAATTTACCTGCCACCCCTTGACCTTAGATTCCACATATGATGGCACATTTGTTATTTTAGCAAAGGAGATTTGTCTCTTAATAAACTATCTTTCCTCAAAGGCTTTAGTTGAAATAAGAATGGAATTTTCCCTTCATGTTTAGTTTTACCATTTAAGTTTTTAAAAGTTTAAGCTTCTATTCTCCTGAATAACTGAAATAATCTCTTGCCTCTGATTTAATTTGCTCTTTGGGGCCAGAATTGCTTCAGAATTGTACTCAAAATCAGACACTCAGCCCAAATGGAAAGCAAACCTCTATGCACAGCTTGCTTGTTCCTTCCAAATGATGGAAGCGTGCCAGACAGGTTTGTATGCTGCTAGGCACACTGCTTGCATTCAAGTCTGTTTCAGATATGTGGATGGCAGTCAAGCAGGACATAATGCACACTGCATTCAAAACTTCTTCAGGGACAACTCTTTATGAGCAGTACAGACACATCCAGCGGGTCTCATCCCACATAAAGCCTAAGACACTATGGAAATATCAAGTGATGGAGAGGTGAGAAAACATTTTTTTTGATAAAGGGAAAGAGTCTATTCCCACACCATATACTTGCTTTTCATACAAACTTTATGATTGCTGAGCTGTACTGTTCAAGAATACTATGTATAATAATACAGAGCTTTATTAAATGATGTTAATTAAATATTTAGCAGCTTAACTTCTAGCCAAAGTTATAGCCCTCACACATTTTCAAACGTAAATTTAGGGTAATACATTTGCACATTAAATAGTTTTGCTAATACTATATAAGTATACTTATATAGGAGACAACTATATAACTAGTATATAGGAGACAACTTTGACTTTCACTCTTGCAGTCTTTAAGATGCAGGAGAAAAAACCTTAAAATACTTACAGTGAACACATTCAACATTTTTCTACCTCTTAGAAAGCATTTTCTAGCTCAGGAGTAAACATCCTTCAGAAAAAAAATGTGTCTTCATTATTTTTCCTTCAATGTCTAGAACAATGGGACTGAGACCTCTGGCTGTAACTACTGCAAACAATAATAATGCAGATGAGAAATGTCTTTCAAGTCTGCAAACAATATCTGACGCTAAAGAACACAGTCTTTGTTCTTTAGTGTGTCCAGACTTTCATTACATAGTCTTAAAAAATCAGTTATTTGGGTAATGCAAAGTGTTCTGAGAGTTCTTATATTTTATCTCTTGTTGAGAATTCATAGTAACAGCCTTGGAGTACTTCGCTCTCATTTGGTGTACTGATGTGTAGGCAGCTTTTGAAAATGTAAGGTTCTCCATGGGTAGTAAGAGCCTTTTATAAAATAAAACTCAGCATGTAGGAATAGGATTGTTCACTAGCACAAACAAATCAAGTACTCATCTGGATATCAGTAGTCTCAAAGGTCTCATGCATGTTCCACAGTTTGTAAATCACCTTTCACTTTATTTTGGGAAGAAAGGCCAAACCATTCACCTTGAAGAAGTCTCTTTCCACTGCATTAGAGCTACCAAGTCTAGCACCAAAAACAGAGGAGGCGGCAATTCACAATCTTACTTTCTGCTTCTCATTCCTTAAGACCTTGTCAGTCCCAAAGCTGTAGTTGGATATTTTTTTTATATTGTCTTAGAATTTGAAAGTAACATGGAATAAAACATTTTCTGGAAGAAAAAAAAATCTGTTCACAAAATCAGTGTGGTACTAATTCTGAACAAGGAACAAAATCCCATTAAATTAAGGCTTCATAATAGACAAAGCCATTTTAGCTCTAACAAAAAGACATACCAGCATATTTATTTTCCTCCCTCTAGGAAGAGAAAATAAATGTTTATATTTATCAGATAACTTACAGTAAAACACAGGTGCCCATTAGCACTGCACGGTTGCTAGTCGGTCTGACGATTAGCCAGTACAGTGTTTATCACTGGCACAATTTTCCTGCAGAGGCTCTCTTTAAAAAGTGTCTTTTGGAGACAGATGAAGTTCATCAGTTGATGACAGGAACTAGACAGTGCCATCTGCCATAGCAACAGTTCAGGTAATAGCAAAGAAAAGCTAATTGCCGAATATGAAATGTGCAGGAGTGGATTTTTTTTTATAACTTCCCATTATAAGTGGATGTATGTGATGCTATGTGACACTTTGAAGCAGCACTCAAGTCTGCTCTAAAAGAGCTTTGCAACTAGTCTACGTATATGGTGTTGAATATTATGTCAACACAGTTTTGTTGCTTTGATACCTGAAGTAGTTGGAAATCTTTGGTTAACACCACACAGCACTTAGATGTGAGCTTTATACTAGCACGATAACTGTGCTTGAGAGATACATACATTTTCCCTTCTTCTTTGGACTAATAGAGGTATGTCCAGGATTCTGCAGAGTAGGGAAGGAGCATTAATTGAAGTCACTAAAGAGGTGTTTAGATGAGAACTCTCAGTCCTCATGAATCAATCCCAAGTTACATCGAAAGTGCTCAAACCAGAGGAGCAGAATGTGTCTAGAAGAAGGGGGTTGCAAAGCAGTCACTTTGAGGAACTCAGTGGCATCCATGACAAGAGGTGACTACTGAATCTGGGGCCACAGAGGTTGAGACAGCTATGTCAGAGGTGCAGTCCCCTAGGCACAAGGGAATGGCAAGCTCTCGTGATGGAAGGAAACTCCAGGAGGCCTCACAGAGAAGGGGCCAAACACACATGACATGCTTCTACAGAGTAAATTCAACAGCTCAGGAATGCATTTCCCTTGCTAAGGTTATTCTGCAAGTGGTTTAGATCTGACTGAGCTGGAGTTAAGTTTTCCCCCTAGTAGCCCTCATAGTGCTGTGCTTTGTATTAGGAGCTAGAATGGTGTTGATAACACACCTGTATTGTGGCTACTGCCAAGCAGGGCTCGCACAGCACAAAGGCTGCTTTTTCCAACATTCCCCCCTGAAGCGGGATGGGGCAGACAAGATCTTGGGAGGGGACACAACTGGGACAGATGACCCAAACCGACCAAAGGGATCTTCCATACCATATGATGTTGGCTCAAAAATAAAAGCTAGGAAAAAGAAGGATGAGAGGGGGACATCCACTTGTCCTCCAGAGCAACTGCAATGTGGTTTGGAGCCTTGCTTCCTGGATAAGGTGCCAGGCATCACCTGCTGATGAAAACTGGAGAAAAAAATCCTTTTTTCCTCACTTCTGCATGCAGCATTTACTTTGCTTTCATTAAACTGCCTTTAACTTGACAAACGTGTTTGGTTGTTCTTTTTCCATCTTGGTTTTTTTCCCCTTGTCCTGCTGAGAAGGGAGAAGTGATAGAGCAGCTTGTTTGGCACCTGGCATGCAGCCAATGTCAATCCACCACAGCAAGTATGTTAAAGGGAGAGGAAGGAACATATTTGAGGAATAATGCTTCCATTTTTCATTCAACATCCATGTCGTTTAAAAGGCATAAACATATATGCAGTCAGGGACAATATCTCAAGCTTCCATCAGCCCAGATGGATTTTCTCAGTTGAAGTGACAGCTTTCTTCCACCAGTGTTTCCTATCATAGGGATATATTTTTTTTCACCAAGTAGCCCAGGATCAGCAGGGTAAGTTCCTTAGCACCAGGTAGTTTTCAGTGAAACATAGGAAGCATAGGCTTTGCCTTCTGACAGTGATGCAATCTATGGAGCTGGCCCTACTACCTAAATGATTTTGTATATCACCGCTTAAGCTAGTATATCAAGAGAAGAACAGCATTCTTTCAAAGGAGAAAAAAATCAAACAAGCTTAGGTCACTCTGGGCAACCTACCTGTACTCAGGAAGAAGCTGGACCCCTTGAAGCTGTAGATGCCTTGCCAGCCTTGCAGTTGTGGCTAGGTGGGCCTTGGAGAGTGCTCCAAACTAGCGAATGTTCCTGCACTTACTTAGATGAATTTTTAGCCTGTAGTATTCTGGGAAAAGTAGAAGCCTGAGTGTCTGGTGAGGGCCTGCGAATACTATCCAAGGAGACAACTGCCTAACTCTGAGGAAGAGTACAGGTGAAAATAGAAGTTTACATGAGAAGATTATTACAAGCAAAGAAAGGTTATTTGGACTACCGTCTGTTTCGTAGAGGTTATCAGCAGAAAAAATCTGTAGTAAACATTTAGCGTACACCTCTCAACATCTTCTAATCAAGCTCCAGTAGATATTTATACTGTGGAGTAAAACTATGTCATATTTGGAAGATCCTTTTGCTGGCATGTACACAAAATTTCTTGGACTCCTGCACTGATTAGAATATAATTTCTATATTGGGGATCATTAGAAAAATTAAAACAATGTCTCCTGTAAAATTAAACACAAGCTATATGGGGAATATGTACAGAGCCCTGTTCTCACTTTAGAGTTTGGCAATAACACTCAGCCCTTTGGGCCAATATCTGTGTAATCTAGATGTACTATTATTATTTCTGAAGTGTCTATAATACTGCTATCTATGCACTGAAGTTTGCCAAGGATCTGAGATCCCAAAGCAATGCTTTTCAAAAACTGTTCCAAAATTACCTTTTCTCTTACATTCTAAACTGAAGCATACACTAAAAAGGTCACATTTTGAAAGTCTGCATGGAATAGACTCCACACAGAAGATGTCAAGAGGAGAAAGGTACTATTTCATGTTACTACTGCCTGAACAGACATTCAAACTAATTAAAAACATAAGAAATTTTAAAGTATCATGTTCTGCTCTGCTTCTGAGTCACCAGGGATGAGAACATCCAGTCTTCTGCCCACTAGTTTTAAGTTTAGCATCAGCAAAGTGTTTGCTCCATCACAGAGCTAAAAATGAAAAACTGTCCTTTTCTAGAATACAGTATGACTGTCTTTTCATTGAACTTTTATATCTCTTTTTAAAAGTATTCTTTTTGTTTCCCCTGCTTCATTCTTTAAATCAGAACTAGAGATCTGTGAAAATTCTATCAAATTTCACCTTTAAGAGAATACTTTTAATCAGGATTTTCTCTCTATCAGTGAGAACTACAACCTTCAGACTGCGATAATGCAGACTGTCTTTGACAAGATTACAGGACCCATGTCTAAATTATGCTCTCTATGAAACAGTCTTGGACTGCCACATTCTCTCTGATCCAAATTCCCATGAGCCAAAAAATGTTGGATTTGGCAAGTTTGTGGTTACATGTGGCCTCCAGCAGTTCTGTGCTAGGTTAGAAAATAAACTGGCTTCCAGCCAGCCTACAGGATTCCTATCAGAAGCTGTGCAGTATTATATGTATGCAAATGTAAACATTCACGTTTTAGTCCTGTTTTCTCAGCAGTCCACAGATAATTTTCATATTACTAACAGAACAGGAAATAATAGCTAGGACTTGAAAAAGAAAAGGATGCATTTAACTCAAGCTGAGACCTAAATGAAGTCTTCAGCATTAAGCACAGCTTCCTAACAACCATATATAAAAATTATACCTATTCCACAGTTTAAGCAACATACACATAGTTTGCATCCAGAAACAATGTTTAAGAAAGGACTGAGCTTTCATTGAAAAAGATATAAGTGGTGCTATTTTTTGTTCCAAACATTAGCAGTAGTTTAATGGTATTTCTCAGTCTTCTAAAGCCACACATACCTTACAAGCATTTGTGTACATTTCATTATAAGATATCAGAGTTAGTTCAGTGATACACTTTAGTGACAGAATATTTGGTCAGTTAAAAAAAAACACCTTACACCTTTGAAGCCTTTTAAAATGAAATAACAGTGTCTATAATCAGCATAGAGATGAAAATCCATCCATTATCCAGTGATTCTTATCACCAAAAGGTACTATAAATAGCATCGAATGAAAGGATGTGAACAGTGTTCTCTGTCAGGCTGTTTCTGAAGCAGCAAAAATAGTTGAGTTGGATACAGAAATCCTTTGGAACAGGACTCATGGGATTGAATCCAAACAAATTTGATGCTTAAACAGAATGTATGACATCACTTCTTGAGTGAAATAATAATATAAAGTGATAAATAGTATCAGAAAGATTACTAATCAGAATAAAAACTCTAGTATATTAAGTTAATAATTGCACTAGCACTTTTTGCTAGTAAATCGCTGAAAGAATCTAAGCAGGTCTTACTGTCGTAGTGATTTTGATAGAATCATGATTGAAATTTGTTAGCAACTCAGCATGGGCCAGGAGAATGATATACAATGAAGGAACTGCACTTCATGAAATTTTTAACAAATAACAATATTCTGAGATTGGTATGTGCCTTGAATGTAACTGGCTACATTTCAGTAAGGTTAAATTTTTATTAAAATACTTTTTCCTCCTTTTTTTTTCCATTACTGTGAAAATGTGTATGCCCTACTGTTGTGACACAGTTCTTTTCACCAGATGAAAAAAAAAAATGTATTAAGAAAAAAAAAAACACCTAAATTTTGATAATTTACATTTCCAATAATAAAAGACGCAATTTGAAAAGCATTTGTATCACAGCTGTCACTGCACAGCCCAGTTAAGATTATGCTAAAACTTAATATCAACAAATGGTGAGATACAGACCTGACTCTAAGAGTTTACAGAATAAATGAGAGGTATCATGGACTACAGTAACTCTGTAAGTGGCAGCTACTAAATTTCAGAGATTTCACTACTGCTGCTGACAACATGTAGAGAATTACAGAGGGTTCAGATAGCTGGTGGCTAGACTAGAGTCTTAAAATGGAACCCAGGATCATCGGATATTTAGGATAAGTAAGATATATAGAGGAAAAAAACCAAACCAGAACAAAACAAAACTAAACCCAAAAGCACGCAAAAAAAAAAAGGAAGTAGATGAGGCATGTCTACCCAACTGGGAGATATGCATATGCAACACCATCCCTCTATTTGCACTCTTACCCATATTTGAGTACCCTGGGCAACCCTGCCACAGCACATGGCCTTTGAATCATGGGAACCAAGAGACTGGGACCCTGCCAAGTGTCATAGTACCCACTCACAGATCAGCTCAAACATGGCCTAAGTGACTTGTTCGACATCAGAAGAAAAGTTAGGGATCATTCTGGAGGCGAATCAACGATTTCCTAGCTCCTGGATAAAGGACTGCATAGATTTATATTGTGAAAGATGACTGGGAAGAAAATTAATATGCAGTTTGGGAGTATCACACAAGTGCATGGAAGTAAAGGACCTCCTAGCACAACCAGTGTGTTAGCAGATGCCCAAGCAGGCTCTGGCTGCACTTTGTAAGCAATGTTGTGCTACCTCCCTTAATAGATTTACCTTCTGATCAATAAAAAAGAGTTTGCTTTCCCCAAAAGGCTAGGCAGAGTAGAAGTAAAACACATTTGTGTGTAGTCAAAGGTAAAGGAAGCACATGGCACTTTAGCTGATTAGCAATTACAAGTTTAGTCCTGAGAGGAAAATTTCTGTAAGATTTATAATGGAAAAGCACTTTTATAGGCCTTTGCAGAACATCTGGTAGAATTTAACAGAAAATTATACTTGCATCATAGAATTCTTTGCTGACACTTTCCATTACATCTAGGGCTTTTTCTGTCAAGGATTTCTCCATACATTTTGCTGACACTAGGATTCCCTGGGTGAAAAATGAGCTCTGTACTCATTATAATGGGCAACTTCTCTCCACTCTTTCATTCTATCACTGGAAATGAAGTAGTTACACTAAAAAAGGACATTTTGGGACATTTACTGACAAAATATTGTGCAATTCTGTTCTTTCCCTAACCTATAGGGCAATACAGTCTGCATATCAAATATGCCATATAGCACCTCTGCCGTTCTCTTTACCAGACTCTTAAAAAAAACCAACCAAACAAAAAACAAAGGCATGGTATTGCCATTACTTTTGTCTATAGGACAGCAAACTATTGCAAGTCAGCCTGTCTTTTCAGTGCCTGAAACTCTGCTGTTTTTTGGTCTCCTTCAAACTAAAGTCTTTCCTTCCTGCTCCCTGCTTGAGACCAGTTTTTCATAGGAGACCTAGTTTGGCACAGCAGTGCAGTAAAAAAGGCATCATGATAGATACTCCATGACGTAAATTAGAGTGCTGCAGTCCAATCACATCCCCATCAAGGTCCTCAAATGAAACCTCCCACTGAGATAGAAGCTATTGGATTTCCATCTGTGTGTCTCTTGCTGTCAGTGGCTATTGTTTAAGTAAACATTGGTTTGTATTATTTTTTTTTATTCAATACATGTTGATGCCTCATTAAAAGGAAAGAAAATTGCAGTATTAAAAGACTAGTATTTTCAGCGTCTTGTGATGTAAATTGCTAATTTAAAACCCAAAATATTGTTAAAGTGTCTTTATTTAATAGCAGACGATTGCAAGCTGTAATTTGCAAGCTGTAGTTGCAGATGGCAATGTTTTTCCCTCTTTTCAGCAGTACAGTACAGTATTTACTGCAGTGATCTGCAGACAATGACATACCAACTGCAAAAGAAACACTATGGGGTAATACAAACTATCAGATTCCCATGAGGTCCAGCATGCAAGGTACCAGCAACTAAAGCATGAAATTTGAATGCCAATTAAAATTAAATTTTTTTTTACCTAGTCTCAAACAACAAGTCTTTATAATACAGGTTTTTAGGACTTTTGAATGCCAAGTATCTTTCTAACACAAAACAACAGCACTTGTTTTGTTTCCTGATTTTTAATCCCTTTGGATTGAACACACTTATTTTCCAATTCAGACCTGGAGGTCCAAGTCTGGATTTGAAACTGACAGCTACCATCTGGACCACACTAGCAGAAAGGGCTGTATGTGATGTGGCACATGTCTAGCATGCCTTTCCACTTTTTGTACATAAGGACATGCCAAAATACCAAGCATGCAGTTTATTTTGCATATATTAGACAAAATCTTTGCCTTTTACTTTATTTTGTTAAACAACTCGATAATATTTATTTTAAAGAGAAAAATTATTTCACATTGTCTATTTAACAGTATTGTATGAAACATTTAAATAATGTATTCTGTAGTGCCATCTAGGGGAATTATAAACTGGAATAAAGTGCTCATCTGATAAAGAAACAATAAACACTAAGAAACAAGTTATGACTGCCAGGGCAATTTCTTATGTGTATCTAGTGTTTAGAAATGCTTTTTCCTGTTATAATAGGAATATTTGAACAAGGTCATGCGTATAGTGTCATATCTTTCAAATCCATAAATAGGAGATGTATTGTGCTATATTTCTGCTTTATAGTCCAATAATTCACAAAAGCAATCTTAAAAAAAATCTACAATAAAATATCAATGTCATGCTCTGAAACAGGATTCAGAAAAAAAATCTAGTTTTAGTTCAGTTATTAGGAAATATATGGGATCTTTGTGCACTAAAGATATTTATAAAAGGATTAGACATGTTATTGCATAGGAAATTGAAATAAAACAGAATAGCTGCTGGCACTTTCTTCAATACTCAGACTTATTCAGATTCTTTTTATCATAAGTTTTGTGAACCAGATGCAATCACATCACAGAGTAGATTGTTAGGAATTACCAATTTTTTATCACATTGATAGCTAGAATGATCTATAAGCTCTTCGATCACATTCGCATTCTTTGTTCTTAAAGAAACCAACTATGACAAGTTCACATATTAAATAAGTGATTGTTCAAAAGGGAAATGTAAAGCAAAAACCAGAGACTATAAAAGCCAGAGGACTATAAGCCTACCTTCACTTAGACCACAGAAATGGGGCTCATTATTTCATACCAATACATAAAAAGAGATATATCTGGACTGTCACCAGATGCCAAAACACAACCCACAGTCCCACTCCAGCTGCCACTGCTGAACCCCTCAAATGCCTCACTCACACCAGTCATCACTCCAGTAGCTAGGAACACTCACTGTTTTTGCCTTAGTGGCTGGAAGTTAAGGACTCCCCCCCACTCACCTCAGTGGGTGGCACAAAGACCCCAATGGCTTCAGTCAGTGAAACCACAGGCACACAACCCCCTGATGTGACTCCAGAAGCTAGCACAGAACCCACCTGACACATACAGGTCTCACCAGTAACTGGCACTTTTTCCTTGCAACACACATATACCGATATACCAACACAATAGCCATGGGACAGAAAGTGACAGTACACAGAGGGATAGCTAAGAAAAGATTTAGTAAGAAGGTAGAACAGACTGCAGAGATCAGGGACAGGGTTTGGCCAGACAAGCATACTAACCAGCTTCGTTTTACAAGTGATCAGTTCCCCTTTTACTCTTTTCTGTATACCCACCTCTTTATTACTCCCTGCTCCCCTCCCCTGAGTTTACACAGATTTATCCATTCCTGTACATCCCTGGTTTACAATTTTACCAGTTGCAAAGTTCAGGTTAATTTTCTTGGAAGTGGCATCTATGTTTCTTGATGTCCCATTAATTAGTGTGAGTGGCAAGATTGTTTCTTGTCATTGTCTATGTTTGCTTTGTCAGGTCTGTGTCTTGGTATATTTTGGTTTCTGGCTTCTCCTTTTACCCTTGGATTCCCAGTTGACAAGGTCCCTCATCAGGTCCCCACATAACCTCACTGAAATAAACATTCTCACACTCTCACAGGCCATCATCAATTAATGTGATTGACCAGCTTTTGTTCACATCACTGCCTCCCTTTCATTTGTCAGTCAGGTTTGTGTCCCTTTGTGTTCTTGTTTATGACTTCCTCCTTTTCTGGTTGCTCCTTGGTCCTTGACCATATACCCTTTAAGGAGCAGACATTCTCCTGCCACACACCTTTGCAGCTTCTGCCACCCTGTGAAAAAACATACCAGAAACCCTGCCTTCCCTGTGCTGGCTGATGTTGACCTACCTGCCTGTTTCTCCTCACTTTCTTTGTAGAACTGCTGTCACAGTTTATTCATAGGTTATCGCTTCCTTTACACTAGCAATGACCGTAGATGGAGTAGTGCTAGGTGAAGAAGGAAGTATCTTCATTTTTTTTTCCAATAAACATAGAACAACTATGAAGGATACTGCACAAAACCAGAAAAACACTCAATACATTTGAGATTCTCCAGGGTAAAGAACCTGAATGGCTTGAAAACTTTGAATGAAATAAAGTTTGAAGCAGTGTTGATACAGACAAGGATGCAAAATACAGGCTTTACAACAGCAATTATTTTTGAGGATAACAATCTGTTCACATAAAACACCATCTATATTTAAAATAAGAAGTCACAGAAGATCAGGGAAATTACAAAGCAGTGAGACTTACTGTGCTTTCAGGGAAAGTAATTAAGAGACTAATTAAGGACAAAACCATATAAAAACAAAAGTAAAGCTTGATGAGGGAAAAAAACCAGCAAAACTTCCAGAAGGGGAAGCTACTTTTTCCTACCCTGATATATTTCTTTGAGGCAAGGAACATTCAAATAAGATTATGTGGGCCAAACTCATAGAGGAACTTTCAAAAAAGGCAACTAATCCATGGAAAGTGCAACTTTTACTTTACAGCAGTATAAAGTAATGTACCTAAGAAATAAGCTGAGAGACTGGAAAATTAGATCTTGCTGTACTCCACCATAAACAGCCTGTGTACCAGAATCTGATATCCATAATTAAATAGAATTTATGGTGACTCTAGTGTACCTGTTGTACTTTGCATGACAAAACTGACAGTTAAGGTATCTGTAACTATTGTTATACATGTAACATTCCCATATGGATAGAGTCATGAATTATACCTTACAGTTTTATTTCCCCTAGATGGAATAGAGGTAGAGCAGAGTTAGAGTCTGATCTAGTGTCACAATAGATAAGTGTCGGTTTGGGAATTGCAACCGGCTCTCCAGATTACCGGTAACAACAGTATTTTTTACTTTTCTGTACAGCTCTCTGTTAATAATCAAAATATGAGGAGTGAGGCTGGAAACTGACTGGAGCTTCTAGTGTATTCTCATAGAAGACTGAAAGAGATCTCATGGGGGTCTATCTAGATTGGTTGAACAGGGAATGCTTTTGAAAGATGCCAGGGAATATAGGCATAGAGTGATTTTGATGGAGAATCAAGGGACCAGTATTGTACAGACAATTTAGACACATCCACTGAATTCTCTGCTTCTGACTACAGGAGGATCAAGGCAAAACCTATGTCCAAGAATATATCACAGTTCAATCCACATAAAATATCCATTTTGAGTTTGTTTATTTGTTCTTTCAATTAACATTCTTAAAAAAAGACTTTCTGTCAATAAGATTTCTGACAGGTTTCATCTGTATTGCTTCAGGGGCAATGAAAATGTCAGGAACTCACAGACAACCCAAGGTATTCCTGCTGAATGGGAAATCTGGAGGCTCACCAAGGGTAGACTGCTGCCTGTCACTGCTAGGGATAACAGTGCAGAGGAAATGCAAACAGAAGTGAAAGTGGTGTTCTCTTCCATCCTTCTGGTCAAGGGAAAAGAGTCAAAGGGGAATAGTCAGTCATATGTGGCAGAACAACAGATGGATGTATACCTGAGTCACCAGTAAGTCTTTGTTTTCTTTTTTTAGAGTGCTCTAGGAGACAGACATGGTATCCTAATGAGAAGAGCCTTGAACAAGGGGGTCTACATCCAGAGGTAAGTTAGAAAGTGGTGTATACAGAGCAAGTCTTCAAGGGAGAATGCCACAAAGGCACATTCTTACTTTATGCACTTCCGTACAAATACAGCTTGGGCAAGAAACAAGACAGAGACCTATATCTGTTTTCCTGATAGAGGTAAATGACATCACAAGATGCCACAGCCAGAAGATGCAGCTTGGGAGGTTCAGACTGGACTTCTAAAGCATTTTTCACTGTGAGAGTAGTGTGACAGCCTCTTCCTAGAGAGGTGGTGAAGGTTCCTAGCAGGTCTGGATATTAGACTAAAAAAAAACCTCACCACTGCTGAGCTTGCTGCCAGTAGACGTTCACAAAGCTGGATACTGGACTAGAGGAATTCCAGGCGTTCTTTCCAAACAATACTTCTAGAATCCCATGACACATTTAATGTGCTCCAGCTGCTAATTAGAATTTAGTCTATGGGACAGGACCAGAGCTCTTCTGAAGACAAACTCCCTGCAACTATATAATGGGAATCTCAGCTTCTCAGCACCATTTTGCTCCTCAAATCTGCTCCTACTGTGTTGCGCTACTTACTAAAATTGATATAGCCAAAGAAGACAATTTTAATACCTTCAAGAAGTTAAAGGCTACCGATAGAAACCCAGTATGATTTTCAAAAATTTCAATACCTACCTCTATTTCTTCTAATGCAAAGCTGAATGCTTCTGAAAAATCCCCTTTGACATCTATCTGAATCTTCAGGCACCTTTTAAAATTTAGCCCTAAATTCTCTAAGCTCCTTTGGAAAATCCCAGCCTTTATCCTTTTAAGAATGAAAAGAATGAACTGCACAATTTGAAGTTAAGAAAAAGTAATAACTCATGCACATAGTATCAGCAAATTAACTACAAAATACGTGCTTAACATTCTTCAAGAGATAAGCCCTGCAAGAGATAGGACACATCAGAAAGCTTATAAAGCAAGATAACAATTATTTTGAATATAATTCTTCTAACCTGATTCTGAAGGCATCATTTTAAATTATTTAATGTTTTTGATCAGGCCACAGTGGTTTTTTTCATCATTCATTTCGCTGACTAACATAAGAAACATAATTATCCATCAATTTTATAAAGTTTGCATTTCATTACATTTTTAATATTATAGAATTAATCATTCAGGGAATTCAAGTACAGAGACTAGAATGGATCATATTAAATGAATTATAAAGCTAGAAAAAAACTCAACGAAACAAACAAAAACAAAACAAAAAAGACAATGTATTTTTAAAAAAAAATGGCAAGCTAGAAAGACTTCATATAAAAGCTGTAACCAGTTGAGAATTACTAATTTCTGCCAAACAGAACAAACAAAACTTTTAAAATGCTATTCATAAATGTGTGAGGAACAATGAAATATTAATACTTTAGAGTAGTACGGCATCTTTCTTCAAGGATCTATGATGATCTTCCCAACCATTCAATTGCACTAGCTATACAACTCCTCTACAAGGCATTTGTCAAACAGAACTGGGTAAACTGAGGCAACAACAATTCTCATGGTAGAGGCTGAAATAGAAAATAAGTGTTCTGTTACCCACTGCTCTACTTTTACTTCAAATAATTCTTTTGCTAGCGCGTTTAGGAAAACTTAATCCTCAAAAGTTGTTTTTGTTTAGGTTTTTTTGAGCTTCACCCAAAGCCTGGCAAGATCCCTTAGGGAAAAAACATCATGATTTTACATTACTTTGGATGATTCAGTCTCAGACTCTTTTAGGTCAGGAAGGACCATGACAGATTTGTGTAGCACACTACACTGCTTAAAAAAACTAGCAGCAGAAGCAAAAAGATGACTTATGTAAGGAGCAAGAAGCATTTGTAATTATGTTGTCAGGGTACAAAAAAGAAGGTTCCCTGTTCAACTTACACTATAGATAACCTTCCTCATGTGATATTCACAACCCAGACTTCCATCATGTTATTAGCAATCTCTTAGCATCAGAAATAATGCTGGTGACACTTGTCATCTAATCCTTTCATTACAAGTTAGAGTAGGATCAGCAAGAGAGAATCAGTGAGGAAGCTGTATTTCTCTGAAGTTATCTCCTTAGAAACAACTGATTTAATCCTACCCTTCAGTTTATCAGTTCATAACTTTGTCCCTTGCAAGAAAGAACTACTTACAGAGTATGATACACAATAGTCTTTATTAATATTTTCATCTTTTGACACACTGCACATCCCCTAATGAGACAATTAGAAACACAATTGTAAATTTGCTGCAGCAGCCAAAACACTCTCAATGCTTAGGGTCCTGTACTGAGCAGCTAACTTGGGACTTCTGCCCCTTGGCTTTTTTCCCCATGGTACAAGTCAGCTATTTGGATAGGTGAAGCAGTCATTATTACAACAGGTCAAGAGAGTACAGAAACCATCATCAAATTAAAAATCTGGGAGCACAGTAAGGGATATGTAGAACATTTATTTGCTGAGTTCAGCAGCACTTAAATTAAACATTGCTTATGCTTTTCTTTCACAGGAAGTATGGTGTTTCAATGTCTCTCTCATTGCCTGGCAGTCCTACACATATTTATGTCTTTATACCAGCCCGTATGCCAGGTCTCTGCAACATCCCATCTGCATGCTATTCTTCAAAACACCCCCAGCTTCTCTATTTCGTGCTGCTGCATCATAATATCCAGAACTGTCATCATCTAACTGGCATGATACTGAGGACAACAGCCCCAATACATGGGCCTCTGCATACCATGGTTGCTACTGAACTGAATGAGAAGTAGGGAGAGAGTCACCCTATGGCTGGGGTGAGCTGCAGGTCAGTTATACTGAATCTTGTTAGGTCTGAGTTCTTTATCATAGAGCTGTACACCAGTGCCAAGTGACTGGTTATTTCAGAGGTGTTTAGCCTCTCTTGCAGCACTCCCTGGGTCTGGTACATGCAGGATCGGTGGCAGTTGTCATCTCTTACAGTTGCTCATCATCTCCATTTTGACAGGTTCTGCTCATGTAGGAGTCATTACACAGGGTAATGGAAACAATAATTAAAAAAAAAGGAAAA
>VWZY01011463.1:95581-155832 GCA_013399075.1 Chloroceryle aenea | reverse complement strand
AAAAAAGAAATAGGCCAAATTATTCAAGCCAAAACAGAGCATAACAACATATTCTAGGGAACATCATCCAGTTCAGGAAAAAAAAAAATAATTCTGCCTTGTTCGCTTTTCAAGCTCTTTTTCCTTCCATGTTTCCATGTGTTTTCTGCTGTTGCAATACTTCATTTTCAGTTGAATTTTGAGCTCATAAGCAGTAGCTGTGTTTCTCAAGTGATTTTCCTTTCATTGTATGTTACCTCCTTTGTTTCTTCTTTCTCACTTTTTACCCAAGTCTGTTTTCCCATTCATTCATCCTCTTCATTTAAGCTATATGTTTGATTCTTCAATAACCACTCTCAATATTGTGTCCCCTTTTCACCTTCACAGAGCATTCTGCCTATTAGTCACAGAGAAAAATCTGTCTTACATGATGTGCTATAAAACTTTAGACACCAGACAAAGGCATGTCCATATAAAACCACAACTGTGTAGATACGTATGTGATCAGCTGGATCCTTCTATTTAATTTCCATCAAAGGCAAATGAGATGCTGTGACTTCATTTCATTCTTTGTCTAAAAAAAACAAGATCACCTTACTATAATAAAGGAGTAATGGCACAAAAGGAGTAAATGGCACACAAATAAAAATCTACTGAACATGCTGATGCTGTCCTTGATACTTGAATTTAAAACATGTCATTAGAGTCCCAAAATAAATAGGCTAAGGAGTCGTTTTTCTGAGTCAGGTATGTGCAAGTTAATAAATCTGTTGCCTGACCCTAGTACAGATTACCTACCTAATGCTGTATTAGTGATGGGTAAAGCTGAGGAAGGATTTTGCATCTCTAAGAAGCTGTGGCATTGTTCCTTTAGGAAGGCAAAAAAAGAATTCTAAAAGCATAATGTATATTCTATGCCAAGAGTTAGTAAGCCATTAATTCTATTTGTCACAAATGTAATAAAAGAAACCATAATTAAAAGCTATCAAGATGCTGAGCAATTCACAAGCAAGTACTGTCAAGATGCTGAGCAGTTCACAAAATGAAATACTGACTATGCTCAAAAGCAGCACACTAAAAGATCTACAAATATTTCATGAAAAAGTTGAAAGGTCCTGTAAGCTGCACAAAATACCTGCACAGATGTCAACAGTTCTTCGAGATGCTCAAATTAATCTCTTTAGGATCAGTCACTTACATGGTTTTTTAGCAATGTTACAATGACATCTTAGGTACAGGTTAATTAGAAATGTTTCACTGATACTGTATGAGATTCAGAATGCTGCTGGTAGACACAGATTTATAATAAGGCTAAAATGTAGCAAACAGAGACTAGATCCAGAAGGGCTGAGAATACAGACTGTTCTTTGTACAGTGCACTCCATGCAGGAAGCGAAGGCACATAGCAGGAAGCAAAGGAGAAGCAGCAAGAACAGATGGGAATATGCAGGATAAACTGAAATGTGAAGGAAAAAAGTGAGAGGGAGAAAAGGGCAGAGAGCAAAACAGCACCTATCATCTGAATGGTGCTTTGCATTTTTAGACTTCCCTTCAGAAGCCTTTCTCTGTTTTGTTATTCTCCTACCTCCTACTCTCTAACAAACCTGTTGTTGTCTCTCCCTTCATTCCTCCCAGTACAAAACAGGGAAAACACTACAGGCATTACTGTGTTCGAGACTGGACTCACTTTCAGAAAAATATTTAGAAAAATTAGAAAAATAGGGAGGTTTCCTTCAGAAACTTGCTCAAGACATTTGACATTCACATTTCACCTACAGTAAAATTATTGTCTGATAGGAACATGCTCTGTACTCCTAAAAGCAATTTTACATATTCTTTATCATTGAGGTAGAAGGAAATAGCACCATGCCTACTATTCAGATGATAACATATTAGTTTTCCTCCCCAATCAAAATCTAGCAAATACAGCCTTACAGACAAAGTCAGCAAATGTTGCCTTTTTTTGGCAGATGTTCTTATGTTATTTCTAATAATTTTAATGACACCATTTCTTCTGCAATTAAGGAAATCCAATTTCACCCTATCTGTAGTGCGTGACTGGCCAATTGCCTCATTTTTTTTTTTGTTTCTTATGTTGTCTAACTGATTCGATGAATAGTGAATAGCAGAGCATAAATGCTCTTGTTCCAGTACAAATGTGAGAAATTCCCAGGTGTTCATCCAATCAAAATCCATTAGCGCTTAGATCAACAGCTATGACAGAGTGATAGGGATGTGGTCAAACCAAACAGCTGATTGCAGCTTATTCACTTACAATTCACAAACACACTGTTGGCAGAGGTATTTCAACACTCCTGACAAGATATATGTCAGACAGGACTGGATAAACCCAGAAAGCAAACATGCTATGTACCTTGCATCACTGAAGTTGATGGGTGCATTAGCACTATAGTCTAGATTTTCAAACACAATTCAAAGACATCAGTATGGAGACAGAAGCCTAAAGTACTTTAGGACCAAACCTTAACAGGATAGGTTGCTAGACCAAGATTCACTGGTGATTTTAGTAAGAAAAATGCTTCTACATTCTGTTATAAAGAATTCTGTTTCCTTTATAAAGAAAAGAATAACCTTTTATGAGTAGTTAGTTAGGACAGCAAATTTTTTTTGGTGATCTACAGAAAGGCCAAGATAAAAATTCCTAACACTTTATTCATGGACAGATAGTTAATGAGAGAGCATCCAGCTGCAGGCCTCATGAGAATATTCAGCACAGAGCACATTCTTTATATTTAACAGGTTAGGCACAAGCAAACACACTTTTTTTTTTTTTTCTGGCAATATATATGGTTTCTCAGGATGCACTTCTTACATTCTGCAATATGCAAGTCTTTCTTCTCTGGAAACCCCTCACCTAAACTATACAGCTTGCCTAATATTTTGTCATTGGCCATTTGTTCTGGTGTGGACAATCAGCCTTTTCCCTGGCTATAAATGACAATCCAAGTGTTCTGAAAACTTCATTACAACCAGAAGAAACATTAGCAGAACGAAATCTGGCAACCTTATCTAATTCCATCACCTCAGTCAACCCTTTCAGCACCCTCACATGATTCTACCCTGGTCCAAGGTTTTTATTACATTCAGTTTCTCTAAGTGATCCCTAACTTTTTATTCCCCTATCCCCTGTTTTCCCTCCTCATCCCCAGCTGTGCTGGTACAGAAAATTTTGCTTGCAAAGTCAGAGGCAAGAAAGGGATAGAGACATTCAGCCTTTTCTGTGCCATCTGTTTCTCATACACTCATCAGTGGACCCATATTACTCCTGACCATCCCACTGATTCTAGAATATTCTTCTGTTAGCCCTTATGTTCCTCAGTATTTTTATCTGCACTGGGGCTTTGGTCTTTCTGATTTGCTCTAAATGCTTGAGCAATTCAGTTTGTTTTCCTCCTCTGCTGCCTAGTTTCCACTTCTTGTGTGTTCTTGTGTTTCAGTTCATCCAGACGCATGATGCCTAGACAAGCGACTCTTCTGCCAAAATTCTTCATCTTCCTGAACAAAGGGAAGAGAGTTCATTTCTAAACTCTCAGTAAGTTTGAAAAACAACCATTTCACGTACTTTTTTTCCCTCGTGGTAGCTTCCAAAAGGAATACTGCTTAACAAATTGAAATTTGGGGGAAAAAAAATGCCTAAACAGATTGAAATCTGCTTTCCTGAAGGTCAGAGTTGTGACTCTGCTACATATCTTTCCATCTTTCCTTCAGACTCTGACCTAAGTCATCCATGAACAGCAGGTCCTGTACAGCATTATACTGTTTGAACACTCCAGTATTTGCACTGGGAAGTAGACAATATGCAGCGCAGTAGCTTCTTGGATTGCCTCCACATTGCTGCCCTTCCACAACATATCTGTATGGTTAAAATCCCACAGAAAGATGAGGATGTACAAGCAACAACCCCCTGCTAGTTGTTTTTAGAAATCCTCATCTCCTCTTGGTTAAGTGGCCTGTAGCATACCCCCAGCACAAACATGACTCATCGGAAGGTCTTGACAAACATATTTCCAGTTTTATGGGAGAGGCCTCTAACACAGCAACAGAGATCTTCTTTTCCTGATTTTCCTAGATAGACTGTAACCATTCAGAAGAGTGTCTGAATCGTGCACAGTATTGAAGCCAATCCTCATGACTTTGATCTTATTACAGGCATTTGGAAGTGCATGGACTTCCAGGTCTTGTTTGTTAACGAAGCTCTGAACACTGGTGTACAGGCACTTGAGGAAAGCCAAGCATTGGCTTATTTATAACTTTCCTTCCTACAAATGGCTTTGTTCCCAGACATGTCTGTTCCTTCCCAAATTTACAGCACAATAACAGTACCCTAAGCCTTTTAGATACTTTTCTTTCTTTCTCTAACCCCACTTTTGTGCTTTGACTCCACACATCACCATCTATAGCAATGCATTTCTGCCAGATCTTCTTTCCTTTGGTTTGACCTCAGCATAAACTCAAGTCAAGAGCCAGTGGAAACAAGGCAAAACACTAGGGGACACCACACCAGTGATGTAAAAGTGGTCGACAGGAAGGATTAGCAGTATATCAAAGCTCAGGCCATATGAGCACCAAACCACACCACTACAGCACAGATTGTTTCTGTGCATTTCACCTCTAAGTTGTCTTTAAAATATGTCCTAAAAAAATAGCAGCGACTTTGTTGACTTAAACACCTGGAAAATGCCTGTTTTCCCAGTGAAAATAAAGGCTTCCTCCTGTGAAAAAGAGCAAAGGTGATAAAAATCCTTCCAAATAAAAACTGCAAACAATGGTATATTATTTTTATATATCTCTTTATGATAACCCATTTCTTTAAAGCCTACCAACTAGATAAAGCTAAGTAGCCTATCCCTACAGTCTGTCTCGCTAGGATGCAGAAAGGCTAGGAGAAATAACTATTTTTAGATTTGTCTCTTTTAGGCAACTCTATATTTTATATTCCCCATGAGGAAATGGAAATATGTGCATACTGGATGCTACAGTAAGTCTGGTTCAAAGAGCTATGTCTCAGCTTAATAAGGTCCACTTTATTTGTCAATGAAGAGATTCCTGCAGGGTATGAGAAAAAGAAATACTGTAATTTGCTCTCCAGAAACTGCTAGCATCACTTTTGGTGCATATTAATGCAACTCAGTACTGTCAATGAGGTGATTATTTGCTCCCTAGAGAGCTCATCTCACAGCTAGTTTCTAGGATCCCTAGGAGTTTTCGTTTCATGTGGTGTGAGGTATGAATTCTATTCTACAACTGATTCCAGCAAGGCAGTTTCACAGAGAACCCAACTCCAGTTCTGCTTGTAGCTACTAATTCACATAGGTACAGAAACACACATGTAATTTTTTATTTTAGAGGGTTAAATCAAATACTTCTGCTTCTTATACCTGTGAAGCCATTTTAGCTCTGTAGAGGTTTCACTGCAGTTGATAATGTTGATNAGTTGGATCAGGGGTTGGACTCGATGATCTTGGAGGCCTTTTCCAACCCAATCTATTCTATGATTCTATGATATAGGTAATCTGAGACTTCTCTAGGTACCAGCACCTGTAAAGATACAGTGGTACTGGCTTCAGCAGGGACAGATTCCCTAAGTGGAAAGTTCTGGTATTTTGGATAAAACTGGAAATACTCCAGGAGCTCAACTCACACACCAAACCAAACAGACATTCAGTCTACTGGAGCAGACTAATGCTCATCTGAAGCAATACCTCTGAAATTCATGCTGCAAAGACACTAGCTCTCAATATTGATACCACTCTCAAAACTCACTTCTCTTGAATATACTGTCCTAATACAAACCTAACTGATCTACAATGGATTTCGCAGGAGGTTTTTTAATGAATAAATAATATTTCAGCCATTATTCCTTTTTTTTTTTTTTTTTTAAGCCACTGCAGAATATAAGCTTTTATTAATAGCTGGATAAAATTGAAATGCTTACATTTTAATGAAAATTCATCTCATTTTTTATAGCTACTTCCCATTTAAGACCTCCAAATTCTTTTTGTATGGTGCATTCAGGTCAACGTAAAGATGTCTACGGCATCTTTAAAACAACTAATCTGTCACTCAACCAACCAAACAACAGCAGCATTTTTTTTTAGTAGATATGTGCAGCATAAACACACTGACAGCTACGAAAAGCAGCAACCAGTTCAGAGCTCCACCTGGAGTACATGCGAAAGATCATCCAGTCCTGATTTATCAGAGTAGGAAGGAAGCACACCCTTGCCATGTTAGCAGCTGCTTTACAAGGCTACCAAGTAGGTGAGTGAAGACAGTCACCAAGGATGTGAGCTCGAGACTCTCCTCTCCTAAGCAAAATAGAGGTTATATGACCCTAAAGTTCTCATAACAAGTTGCCGTTATAATCCTTATTTTCTCCTTTTAGAAAATAAACAAAAGGGGTAAGTACTAGTTATGTAAGTAGCTGACTGTGTAATACTAGACTCCAAATATGTCTCAAAATAGAATATTGAAGAAGCTACACAAAGTTAAGTAGCTACACCCTATCTATTTCCTCTGCATTTTCTTTTCTGCATTTAGCAGATTCTTGCCTGGCTCATTTTGATGTTGCATCAATTTCATAGCTCCTCTTTCTTGCATAGTAAGAAAGGTAGGGTGGCTACCTATGCAATTAGTATTTCAGTAGAAGTGTCAGTTCTTCCAGATTTAAGTTTAGGTAAACTTGGTTTATATTCTGAGGACTAAGATAGCACAGATATATTTCTGTCTCTGCCTTATTAAAATGAAACAGATATTTTGAATATTGTTCTTAAAATAGTCCCAAAGAATATCCTCTGCACGATGACAGAGAACTACCACGATCTGAGAAACTCTGTATAAAGTTATGTGATTCTCCATGTTCTGATACCATTTCAAAGGGAGTACTTCTATCCAAAGGTTGGATTTTCAGTTGGTTATTGGTTTTTTTCAACATCCACCTTACTAAATGAGAAGGAAATGCTGTACCTTAAGCACCTTTCCATACCTTCTATAAAATATTGCTTTCTTGTCACCAAAACATTAATAGGCAGCTTCCACTTTGTATTCCACAACAGTTCCTTTTAGAGGCATAAGATGCTGCAGTAGTTACGGAAATGAGCTCTGTGTCCCCACCAGTACACATTTTTAAACAGCATTATCACCAGAGCTTTGTGGCATATCAGTTTCTTTCAGTGTTTGTATATATTCCTGTAAACAGTCCCTTTTAATCTTCTGAATGTAGATTCCATAAGCTCCCTCGGCAAGAAAGATAGTCAAAGTGTCTGGTCACAATGTCACATGCACAAATCTATAAATGTCTGCATCTACACATATAGACCCATTTAAAAAAAAAAAAAATCACAAAAGTTAACTCCGCTTTGTCTCAAAGTACAGAATTGACATTTGCTATTGCTATAGACAGGCTATGGCTAAGTATTTTCTTTATTTATCTTGTTATTTTTCTAGCCTCAGCCATCACTGTGTGACATTTTAGGAGTCATTAGATACAAAAAATGCCTTCTGTGCAGAGCAGCATTTAAATGAAAAGGCGAGCTTGATTCCAGTACATGCTGTATAAATATAGAACCACTGCATGTTTGTCTACAACAGCAAGCACAAAAGAGCTACCAGAGAACATTAATCCCAACTCATGAGCACACTGAAATCAACAACAAAGCTTTTCTAGCTTTTAGTTGCATAACTAAAATCTCCTATAAATTACTATGAAAAATCCTCCTCCCTCTACCCCAAAAAGCCTCTTTAAAACTAACCCCTTAGAATAATTATCTTCCTATTGTAGTATTTATAATAGAATGCAACACCAATGGGTGTGAAGGAAAAGAAATTGCTATATTTCTTCTTCCGAAAATGTAATCAGAGTTTTTCAAGCATTTTATCTTTGCTACCTAAAATCCTTGGACATAAATGCTATGCCCATTATCCTGGTCTATGTTATTCATAGGAAAAATCTGCTTAGATTTTTTTTTTATCATGCTCTTCAATACAGTGTATTAAGTGATTTGATTAACATGTGTTCTCTTGACAGAAGAGACAATGTATATGAGTGCTTCATTTAACAAGATTCTTAAAGTACATTAAATGTATAAATATAAGCATATCACCATCTATTTCAAGGAGGAAAGGCCACAGAAATGTATGATCCACTTAGAGAAAACAAGAATTAATCAGTACAGAATGCATTTTATGTCATCTGACAGCAGAGAGCCTGCACAGCTCTATCATTGCTGTCCAGCTGTATCCTAGCTGAGAGGTGATGGATCTTTTTGTGATCCACACAGGAAAACCATGCCATAGTTACAAGTTTCTGAACAGATAAGTGTTCCACTATCATGGAGAGTTTTGTCACGTCAGAGTGAAGTTCTCTAACATCCACCATCAAGCATCTTCATCCTGGAGCTTCAAGGGATTAGGATGGACTATGCTTAAACTGCATCCAGTAGCATTTCCTAGATCCTGGTCCTGTCACACACTGGTCACACCCCGGCATACCAGAATCCCAGCTCCTTGCTCTCTACTTCCCATTAGAAGAAAAAGTGTCTCTATTAGCCAAAAGAAACCTTCAGAATTATCTAGCCTAGCACTAGTTTGAACAATCAAGAGAACAGAGCTACAAAACTAGAGCTAGAATGTATTGTCTACATGCAATTTTTTTGTCAATATTCAATGGAAGTCTACACAGAGAGAACAGATTCATTTAAGGAGACAGGTAGATCTAAAGAGAAGTGCAAGCTCACTGTCTTTCCAAAGCTTTCTGTTCAAGGTGTCATAGTCCATGTGACACTTGACAAAGGCATGGCAACATAGGAAAGAACATCTGTCAAGGTGAGATAAAGTCTCCTAGATAACCAAAGACTACAGTACAGAGCAAAGCTGAATGCATGAGTGTCCTCAGTACTTGCAAGTCAAAATTCTCTATATTGCTGTGGAAATGAACTGTTCACAGATTGTCCCACATTCCTCTTGTCTAGCAAAAATAGTCAACTGCCTGCAGATGTAGCATGCAAATTCTCTGATACACAGCTACTCTTCAGAGCTCTGTTGAGGCACCATAATTGGGTCTGATTAAAGACTCTGCCTAAATAATATCCTAGTTATAGAGCTAAATAATATATTACAATGTGCTAAAAAATAAATCAAGAGAAGGCAAAGCCATTTTCCCTCAGCCAGCAAAGTTCAGGCGCTCCTGTGCAAACATGCTCATTGTTAAAGTGTCAGCATATTTGGTTCTGTAAGCTTATTTGACTTCAGCTTCTCCTAGCTAGCTTATTAGTGAACAGCTCTTATAATCAATAAGTTGCCAGCCGAGAAGCTGAGTTTCTTATCTGCAGCTTTGCATGTTTCAGTGTTCTCAGAAATATTGATGAAATTGCATCCTGTTTTCCTTAAAATGGTATCTCTTTTTGGTTCATTTTAACCTGTATATCACAGCAACTGGAATATTCTTGATGTCATAAATAGTCTTACTGTGTCCAGAGTATATTCTCTATATATGCCAAAAAAGCTAAAACAGACACACTATCTCCTTCACTTTGTTTTTCAAGAGTTATACTCTGTCCCCAATGCCCTCAAATAAAATCTATGGACATGCAAAAAAAGTTATTGAACAAAATCTAGGGTTTGAACTTGCAGCATGTCAATTATTCCAGTGGTTTTATCTGTCTGAGTACATTTTGTGACTCTGTGACAATTCCTAATAAAACCAGAGTATCCCTTTGTATATATTGTGGGGTAGATAAATGGACACTTGGAGCACAAGCTTTAATGCATTCTTAGTTCACACTCCAGCTTACCCAGCACTAATTTGTCCACATCCGTAATATCAGCAAGCAGATATTTAGTGTGGGATTTTTATAGGTTATGTAAGGCAAAACTGAAAGAAATTCTATGTTGTGTTTCTTAAGAAACACCTTTCTGCATGGCTTTAATTGGTTTTTACAGCAGACAGGTGTTCCTCATCCACAGTATTACATGCTATAGTACTAATGGTTTTCCAGAGCATCTCACATAATTTTATCCCACTTCTTTGACAAGGGAATTGTTCGTAATGGATACCAGGTTCTGGCCCTATGTATTCCCATATACACTTGTCAAGATACTTTAAAACTAACAGTCAAAATAGGGACCAAAACTAAAATTAATTTTAATTTTATTGAAATGAATAATAGTAAAAATTAGTTTTGCCTAAATCAATTTTTCATAGCCAGTCTGACTATCAACAAAATATGTTGACTAACACTTTGAGCGCTCTAACTACAATCTCTCTTCAAGCAACCCAACTCACTGCCCTATTTAATGGGCATCTGGACAAAATTCTTTACCATCAGGAATGTCTGTTTGAAGCAATTTGGCTCTTTAATGATGTAAGCTTAGTACTCAGTGCTTCTTAACATCTTGCCTCATAATAATTCGGCTTTCTCAGAGCTAGATGCCAACATATTTACTAATATAGAAACATAAGATTCAAAATATTAGTTGACACTGAGGTCTATCAAGTCTTAATGATCTCTAAGAGCACCCAATGTAATTGTTTCACAGGAAAGTGTAAAACTGTTACAGACTGGAAATTATCTATAATCTACACAGAGCTTCATCCTGGGCTCACATCATTAGAGATAAAATTAGGCTTTGAAATCTGAGACATAATACAGCTTACAAAGTTCTTATAATTAATTGTAATGCTTCTGTATATCATGATTATCATTATAAACATGCAATCCCTTTTAAGTTTTGCTAAATATTTGGTCTCATTGCTTTCTGTTGCACTATAGTTCTACCTTTTAATTATATTATGTGTGGAGGAAAAAATATCAGCTTTCAATTTATAGTCCTTATTACACATGGTCCTGAACTGTTTTCTGTATAACATGTAAATGACTGTCTGAGTCATTGTGGAATAGATTACTCTAATGCTCTTTAGGTTTTATGTAAAGATATTTATTGTTTAATTATGTAAGAAAGCCCAGTGGTTTTTGATAGACCTCTCTATTATTTTAAATCTAAGTAAATAAAATAAATGTTTTCATTAATGTACCTTTTGTTCTGGTACTGTAAAACAGCAAGAAAGGCTGATCTTAATTTTTCTGCACTGTTCATTATTTTGTATGTGTCCATTATTTTGTATATTATATCCCCACTTACTCATCTCCTTTTCAAGGAAAACCCTCTCAATTTTCTTGCAGGAGAGCTATTCCAGATTCCCTATAATTGTTATTGTCCTTCTCTGAACCTCCTTACAGTTCTTTAATCTCTCTCTCTCAGATGGGGTGATCAACCCTGCATAGAGTACTGTACAAGAGCCCCTATTACTGACTCACAGAAGCATTGTAATAATCTCTGTTATTATTCTTCATCCTACTTCATATGCATCCCAGTATCGTGCTAATTCTCCTGACTGTAGCTGTGCACTGAACTGCCTATAAATATTTTTTTCCCTTTCTCTAAGCAATACACTTAGCTTAGAATGCTGTAAAGTGCACAAATAGCTTTCATTTTTAAATTCAACATGCATTGCTTTGTATTTATTAACATGGAATTTAATTTGGGTTTTGTCACTCAGCATTTTAAGTCTCTTAAAGGTTTCTAGTGTGTTCAAGCACATTTCCTTCATCATGGATTGAAGTGACATTTGAAACAACTAGATCTATTTGATGGGAAAGAGTATTACAACCAGGATAATACATGAGTTAAACTGGTCAAGGAATGGGCTTAGATAATAGCCTATATTTTTGCATAAACCTCTCAGTTCTCAGTAAACAAGAGATACAGTAGTTGCCAGGAAATGCAGATAAATATGAAATCCTTTGAGTTATAAACAAATGGCATTTCAAAATACATCAACAGAAACACTACACATGGTATCAAGACAGATACATCCCACGTATTGAGCAAATGAGATAACAAACTAGATAACATGATGGTAGCACAGAATATTATAAGTGCATTGCTATATCACCTGATATTGTGGATGAGTGTTTGGTTGGTTTGTAGGTTTTTAATGGCTGAATCAGAGCAGTACTAAATTTGAGTCCAGCACTGAATTATATTTTTAATCTTATTTTTCTCTCTTAAAAAAAATAAATAGAGAGATCTAGTAGCCATCTACTTCTTTTTTTTGTATTCTTATAATTCTAGGATCCACAGAAGCATGATTCATTTGCTAAGTATAATCACTTGCTTTAGATAGAGAAAACATTTCTGACTACATTGCCAGCGCTTCCCATCCTAGTAACGTGTAATCACGACACAGAACTCACAGAGTTATGAAACTGAGGGGAGGAGGTGTCTTTCTACTTAGGAGTTGGGGTGATGTAAATAACTACTGTCTTCCCTTTCTCCATGTGTGATTAATTCAAAGATCCTAATACTCATCTGATCTGTACACATTGAAAAAAATGCGAACAAATGAAAAGAGGTTCTTTAAATTTCATTCTGCATCCAGATGGAGGGATCATGCAGGAGCTCTGCAAAGAGAGGCCTGACAGATCAATCAGTCTTTAATTCGCAGTTTTCATTACTATGTATTCTCAGTGAAAGATAGAAGGAAAATCACTACTGTCACTGGAGCAGGTTGGCAATCTGCATGTGAAAACCTGCTGTTTCATCTTACTCAAAAAGCATGGTCAATTGAAGTTATTCCTGTATATTCACATTGATACTTAAGAAGACATTAAATTATTATAGGACAGTGATGGTGTCAGCAATACAATCCAGCATTTTCAAGTTCTTTTCCTGAGTCTGAGATGAAATATTTAGTCTTTTCAATAAGCATAAATGTGGAAAAAAACCCTGCAAAGTGAACAATTTTCCAAGTCAGAGCTGATTAAAACTCACTATGAGCTCACAGGACATGAACAGCTCATACTGGCAGAACAGGTGTTCATCTTTTTGTTTAAAAATCAAAGCCAGTGGTAAGGTTGCAATGAAGTTGCAAGAGATCACTGTGTGAATTAGGAAAGAGAGTAGGACCTTGTAGTTATCACACAGGACATCGGTTATGTCCTACACCAAAGAGCTGGAATGCAATTCCAAAAAGCAATCCTAAACCATGTCACATACAAAGTACCCATGTATCTCTCAAGGCAGCTTGTTCCAAAATATCATATGCATTTTTCTATTCCTTACTAATATCTCTCCACGTTTTTACTCTGAGTGAGAGGCTTTTTAACTTCTACTGAGAGCCCTTCTCATTGCTTTTGGTACTCAGTGCTGCATGAAGGTTTTCCTGTTAAGTTCACTACAGATGTTTGCCTTTCCCTAACCCCTTCACCAGAAGAAATCTCCCTGCCTCTCTGCCCACTCTACAATTTTTGCCTGTACTGTGTGACTAACCCTGCAACAGCTCCATAAAAAAACCCACTAATTTTAACACCTAATTTTATGTGAGATCTAGTGTACCAAAGGTACCGGGAAACTGCAAACTTCAAAGTATCCATTTGTGGCATCCTGGTAGGACCTTTGTTGATGGCTGAAGTATCGTTAAAGTTTTCTCAAAATAAGTAGCTGAGAGGTGCTTTGGGAGTCCCCTAAAGACATACCTACATACACACGCAAAGGTATATTTAAGTGTTTCATTAAGTGAATAACTACTGTTTATTGCTTAAAAATATTTTTATTCCGTTTCTTCTTGATCTCTGTCCTTTTCATGTGAAAGTACTTATTATATTTGCTCTTTTTCTTCTTACCTCACCTGATTGTGTTTTTATTTTTCTTTCCGTTCTCCTTTTCCTAAGTCTCACATACCTCATGCTCATTTTGCTTGCCCTAGGTGAATCAGCAATGTTACTCACAGAATCACAGAATCGATTGGGTTGGAAAAGACCTCCAAGATCATCGAGTCCAACCCCTGATCCAACTCCAATTACTATATCATGGCACTAAGGGCCATGTCCAATCTCTTTTTAAAAACCTCCAGGGATGGTGAATCCACCACCTCTCTGGGCAGGCCGTTCCAATGCCTGATTACCCTCTCTGTAAAGAATTTCTTCCTAACATCTAACCTAAACTTCCCCTGGCAGAGCTTGAGCCCATGTCCCCTTGTCCTGTTGTTGGTTGCCTGGGAGAAGAGACCAACCCCCACCTGGTTATAACTTCCCTTCAGGTAGTTGAAGAGAGTGATGAGGTCACCTCTAAGCCTTCTCTTTAATATCTACAAAATCATCAGCAGAAGACATTGTAATTTGTTGATAAACAGATGAATAAAGGAGAGAAGAATAAATCATTAGCTAGGAGGAAGTAATTAAAGAGGATATTCTTATAAAAGCATTTATAATTTTCCATTTTTATGTTCTGTGCTAAAAATTTCTGTCTAGAATGTGTAAGAAAGATAATCCCTTTGTGTGTCCTTCAAATTAATTTAAAACATGTTAGAGTACCCTGTCTTCTCAGTTACATGAACTTCAGTCAGAATCACTCCCCCGATATCCTAAAAACTGGATGTGCAAAACTGTATATGTAGATTCTGTTGTCATCATATCATAAAGCCATTGCCAATGGTACAGCAATAGACACTGAAACTATAGAAAACACAACCATTGTTCCATACAAGAGGAATCCATCAACCAGACAGTTTCTACTTGTTACAACACTGCAAGCAAACTGTGTCGTGGGTTAATCTTGGCTGGCTGCCAGATGTGCACCAAACTACTCTCCACTCCCCCTCCTCCACAAGACAGGGAGATAAAAAGACAGAAAGGCTCACGAAATGATAAGGACAGGGAGATTGCTCACCAGTTCCCACCATGGGCAAAACAGACTAAAGTTGGAGAAGATTAAGTTATTGCCGATTAAAAGTAGAGTAGGATGATGAGAAAAAGACAAAGCTAAATACACCTTGCCCTCAAACCCCCTTCATCCCAGCTGCAACTTCACTCCTTCATTTCTAACTGCTACCTCCTCCCTGCTCTAAGTGGCCTAGAGCAATGGGGAATGGGAGTTGTGGTGAGTCCATAACACTTCATCCCTGCTGCTCCTTCCTCCTCACACTGTTCCCCTGCTCCAGTATGAGGTCTCTCCCACAGGATATGGTCCTTCACAAACTGCTTTGATCTGGGTCCTTCCGTCCTGGGGGCTGAAGTTCTTCAAGGGCTGCTTCAGCATGGATTCTTTCCACAGGGCACAGTCCTTCAGGAATAGTCAGCTCCCCACAGGGCACAGTTCCTGTTAGAAAACCTACTCCAGCATGGACTATCAACAGACTGCAGCTTCCTTCAGGCCATATCCACCTGCTCCCGCCTGGAGGTAGATACTTCCAGCAGATGGATAACCTGCCTCACCATGGTCTGCTTCACAGGATGTAGGGGAATCTATGCTCTGGCACTTAAAACAGCTCCTCCCCTCCTTCTTCACTGATCTTGGTGTCTGCAGGGTTGTTTCACATTTTTTTCTCATGCCTCACTAGTCACTGTCATGGCTGCTGTGCAGCATTTTGTACCCTTTCTTCAATATGTCTTCACAGAGGCACGACCAGCTTTGCTAGTGGGGTCAGCTTTGACCACCAGTGGGTCCATTTTGGAGCCAGCTGAAACTGACTCTGTGGAACACAAGGGCAACCCCAGTCTATTCTCACAGAGAACAACCCTACAGCACCCATCCTCACCCCCCAGTCCCCTCCCCACCCTAGTTCAAAACCTTACCGTGTAAACCCAATATACTATGAAAAATAAAGCAATAGTTGGTTTGACCTGTTTATTCCCCAGACTCTTTCTAAAGACACTTGGAATATCCAGTAAGTTTGCCATTTGTCAATTTTTCCTTCTATGGAAGGAGTTAGAAATTAAAAAATGGTAGCAGCCGAAACTAGGGAGAGTTTTAGCAACAAGAGAGAGCAAAATGAGAGAGCTGCAGGATAAACAATTAGCTGAATTTTTATTGTAACTAAGATATTAGGAAAGGAAATTGTTAAAATTTATTTGACAGGTCCTGACAAGTATGAATCTTGCTAATAGTGAATGAAATCTGGGGTATACAGAATTGTAGGAAAGGCTTACTGGTAAAATATTTTCATTGTGTACTTAGACTTTATCATCAGAATAAATGTAGTAAGTAGGCATTTTTCTGCAAGTATTTCACGCATTAAAAATTATCCTTAATTTCAAAGTTAACTGGGCACAAGAACTAAAAAGTGATTTTGTTGGAAATACAGACGAAATCAAGAATATTGAGTAGGAATGCTCAGCTAATTGGTTGTAATTCTTTATTGTATCCCTGCATTTAGACAGAAAGTCATCCTTGGAAAAGTAAGGTGGATGTTGTTTATACACATATTTCAGCAGAATATCTAAAATTACTTCTATAGTCAGAAACAGTTCTTAACATTCACTAAAAGTGAGCAGTTTGAATAAAATAAAAACAATCAATGAAGCATACTTGGAATTGTGAAATGGTTACAGTGTTGTTTTTTTTTCCTGCATAGTGCACTGCAGTTTTATACATGCTTTGGTTTCAGCTGGATCTACAGTGAGAAGAGTGGAGGATAGCCTCCTTCCATCTAGAGGCAGTTTACCTCTTATCTTCCCTAGTACTCTGAATAAGAACAGTGTCCCACTTTCAAATAATCATAGCCTGAGTCTAACCATCTCCCAGCACAACACTAGGATATGTTTTACAGGGAAGTGGCAGCATGGGAGCCTGCTTTCCACAATGACACAATGAAGTGAGTAACAAAAGAATAAAGTGACAGTTTAAGACAAAGACGGCAGAAATGAGGTTACCTGACAGGGAAAAATGTAGCACCGGTGGAATCTCAATGACAAAGTATTGAGAGAAATACCATAGGGGACAATGCGAGGCAAATTACATTGTGTGCATTTCAAAGGTTTTAATTTATGAAGCTCACAAAATAGGCAAGAAGAATACATTTCTTGTACTTGTCATGATGGAAGTTGGTCCTGAGGCAGGATTAACATTGCAAACTGATATCAAATACACACAAAAATCATGAATATTTATAATGTATTTCATAAACATATAGAGCCAATAACTGCAATCCTACATAACCTGATGCTGTTAAATTTACAAGTAAGAATGTTACAAAGAAAATGATGCAGCATTTCTATGTAAAATACCAAATTGCATATTCAAATAAGCTGTAAGAATTATTCTATTAGGTATAGAAAATAAATTTAATAACTGTCACCCATTACAAAAGACTTGCTAATGTTTCAGCACCAGGCTGCTGTATCCTCTCAGAAAAACAGAAATTAGCTTGAGGGGGTGGGAGAAAGCACTAATTTAGCATAAAACTTTGAGGAATAAGCAGAAAAAAAGGGTACCAAACAGTCATGTCATCAAATAACCACCAAATACACAAACCAAATGAAACAATTTAGAAATAGTGGCTAAAGAAGAACCAATAAAGACAGAACATCTGAACAAAGTACATCCTCTGCTGCTGTCAGGATTTGTTAGGGCAAACGTGTAAGAATGGAAACTGAGTTACATTGGAAAACTGAAAGAGGTAAATTCAGAAAGTGAAGGGGAGTAGGAGCCCAGCTCATGGCACTTAGGAAGTCGAATGAAACAATCAGACCTTTAGAACTGCACCCAGTTGCTTTTTGGAAGGGCTATCAAGTACTCAAGACTTTGGAAATCTAACCCAGAGGAAGAAATAAAACTTTAAAAGTAGGCAGAGATTTTCATGGCACATTAGAGCAAAATCAGCTCCAAAGCAACCAAGAGCCTGGACTTTGCAAAGTGCTTTGCCCGCTGCCCTGGCAGAGTAAGTCCAGACCAGAGTTAGTGGAATAAACCAAAAATTGATCATAAAGCAGTGAGATGAATCAAAACAACCACACAGCTAAAAATTAACTCCCTATATTACAGGTAAAGGTCTAGAATGACAACAGCAAAAACACCTAATACAAGTTAAATGTGCAATTAATACCAAGATTTTACTTTTAAATTCTTCTAGATATGTCTACTACAATATTTACTTTGTCCATCAGAAGTCACAGTTTTGGGAGGTCCAAAAGACCTCCAGCTCAAAATCATCTATAGTCTTCTTATAACAGCATGAGATGATCTGGCATCTCAGCTGTTCAAATAGAAGTTTTGTTTTCTACAGCTGCGTCCTATGTTTATTTTGTATTTTGTTCTGCATGAGTACATTCCAAAATACATCTGCAGCAAAGTTTCCCTGAATCTTATGTAGTCAAAATTTTGAAGTATTTAAACACATCAGGAAATAATAAATCACCTCTCCTCAGAAACATTGAATTTTAGCATGAAATTGTTTGCATTCAAATAACGAACAAACATTAGATGACCTTACCTGCAATTGCTGACCAACAGTATCAAGCCCACAGAGTGGAATTTCTACAGGAAACACACAAATGACTTGCTTTCTGATATCACAGTCATACAATGATTAATATTTTCTTATAAAATTTTAGGATGGTCTCCAAACAAACTTCCTATGGAAAGGAAAAAAAAAAACCGATTCCTTAACCCCCTTGGCTATATCTAATATTTATAAGACTACAAGGTAGTGAATTTTCTGTAGTACATTTCTTGCATTCAGTGCCTACCTTAACATGTACATACGGCCAAATGGATTCCACCTAAACAGTAAATGAATATGACAAAACTAGTTTGAATTAGGATATGTTACAGAAATACTAAGCTAATGTAACAGGCAAGCCAAGATATTAGTCAGTAATATGTAAGAATATGCACACCGACATGCCTTTGATTAAGTAACTTCAGCACATTTAACTGCAGCTCTGAACAGAGTCAAATGAAAACTTGCAGTTTTTCAGCAATTTAATCTATTCCAGACACTGCATGAGTGTAATGTGGCAGTTGCTATAGTAACCACATTTTTCCTTGGAACTCAGAGTAGATACGTGTGTAAGCGATTTCTCCATCTCACTGTCTAAGCTACTGTTGTGCTATGATGCTGCAACAGTAACTCTAACCCAGACACCTAATCCAGTCCATAGGTATTTAAAATATACTTAACATTTTCCAAAGCATCTCTTTCTGAATGCTTAATTCTACAGTGTGCTATTATGACTTTTCAGCCTTTCATAAATCCATTAGATGACAATTTTATATTAGTGAGTTTATCAGCATGTTAATGATCCAAAGTGTAGGGGACTATGCATTAAAAACTGCACTGAAGTAAAAGGAACAATCTGAATACGTGGTGTCAGGGATTTCAAGACTGCCAAGTGTCCGCAGCTCCAAGTGAAAAGAATGGGAATTGACACCAGTGGAATTATTCCAGCTTCCAGCAGCTGTGAATTTGGCCTCAAGGTGATCTAATAAATCTTTTCTATCTTTCCTTTCTGTTTGACAGCTCCAGAACAACCAAAATATTTCCTCCTTTTTATAATTAAACTAAGCTATACAGAATAGACCATTCAATGTGTAGAGGCAATTTCTTACATAAGAATTATTTTTTAAAAATATGATTTTCTTGATTATCACTATTCCAATTCCTCTATGAATATTTTTCTATTAAAAATTCCTATAAAACCCTCCCAAACAAACAAGGAAATTTAAAATTCAGATAGTGTATAATCATTTTGATTGGACAGAGAGACAACTACTTATATCTTCATAGAACCATAGAATAGTAGGTTGGAAGGAACCTCAAGGATCATCTTGTCCAATCCTTCTTAGCAAAAGCAAAGTCTAGACAAGACTCTGTCCAGACAAATCTTAAAAGCTGTCAATGTTGGGGAATCCACCACTTATCTGGGGACATTATTCCAAAGGTTGATGTTCTCATTCTGAAAAATTTTCCTCTTTTGTCCAATCAGAACCTCCCCAGGAGTAACTTGTACCCATTACCCATCATCTTTTCCATATGACTCCTTGTAAAAAAGGAGTCTCTAGTTTCTTTGTATCCACCAACCCTTTAAATACTGGAACATGGTAATAAAGTCTTCCCACAGCCTTCTTGTCTGAAAGCTGAATTCTCTCAGCCTTTCCTCATATGGCAGCTGTCCAGTCCTCTGATCACCTTTGTGGCCCTTCTCTGGACCCCCTCCAGCCTGTCCACATCTTTCTGCATAGAAGGGACCAAAAGGGAACACAGTATTCCAGGTGTCGCTTGACAAGTGCCCAGTAGAATGAGATCAGGACTTCTTATCTCTGCTGGTGATGCCCTTGTTGATGCAACCCAGCATCCTGTTGGCTTTCTTAACTGCTGCAGCACTGTTTGTTCATATTGAACTTGTCTACCAGGATCCCCAGGTCCCACATGCCACTCTCCAGACCGGTAGATCCCAGTCTGTGCTTCACTCCTTGATGATGTTTTCCCAGGTGTAAGAATTACATTTGTCCTTCTAGAACTTCACCAGGCTCTTGTTAGCCCATTCTTTCATCTATCCAAGACTTCCTGCAGTGTGGCTCTCCTTTTTGAAGTTTCATTTCCCCACTCAGTTTGGTATGATCAGCAAACTTCATCAGGGTACACTTGATCCCCTCACCCATATCACTGATGAAGATATTAAACAGCATTGGATCAAATATTGATCTCTGGGGAACCCTCGTGACAGGTTGCCAGTTTGATAAACAGCTATTTACCACCACCCTCTAGGTGCAGTCTGTCAGACAGTTCCCCATCCACGGCACAGATCACTTGTCTAGAACATAATGCACCATTTTCTCTATCTTATCCCTGAATGAGTTAATACAGATCTTCAATTTTTGGTCTTTATATTTTCAAATATAAATGCATCACTTGCCTTTTGCAAAGGGTCTTTTCATTTTAAGTTTGTCAGACAGTATTAGCCTTGTCCACTAGAGTTCTAGTAGCAAGGAACAACAAGCTGAGGCTTAAAATCTGAGTACCACGTTCAAACAGGACTCAGTAGAAGTATTAATGCAAATTTAGGGAAGCTCGATGACAAATTCTTAGTGTCCCTAGGTGTTTTATGGCCTTCATTTCCAACACCTGGCCATGACTTCCATGATATTAAAGGTACCTTTCATGTGACTACTTGTTACAAAGCACTGCCTTTGCCACAAGCAACGACCTCTTATATATAATAGCCTGCCTGTAATGCTGGGAGCCATCAGGGGGTGGGAAATAATTTTGGTGTTCTCCTCAGTTTCAGATTATCCTTATCACTGGCAGACCTCTTCTAGGAGAGAAATAGACATTTTACCACTCCTATTTAAAGCACAGGTGCAAAAGAAATAATTCAAGTTCTGCTGGTAAGCAGAAAGAGCAAATGTCATGCTGCTCATGTTTGCGTATCTCATGCATGTTCCTGCTAAACTGGTAATGAAAACAGGTTAATCTGGTTACAGCAGCTTCATCATGGGCTTCCTGGTTGCTGCAAATAAAGATGTACACAGGGCTGAGTCTTACCCATACCTCATAAACTGTAGTGGTGGGGACACTGTAGAGCTCTCTAGTCTCAGTGTGAAGGCACATCTAGGTGCTTTTGTTTCCTGACTGCAGCTGTAGAAGCTCCAAAAATACATACTCCCAGTGTCATGCAACTCACAAGATCGAGCAAAAATATGCTTCAATGCCTTTAAAAGTCTCAGATATTCAGTTTTACCCTCTGCAAAAATGATGGTGTTGGCAATGTTGAAAATAATGACCTATTTCACAGATTTATGGCAAGGACTAATTAGTTAATGTTTATGCAGTATCTCAGAGATAACAAGTAATGCTGGTAGGATACATGATTAAGTTTGGAGGCAATATAAAGCCTCTGGAAGTTTTCCTACTTTTGGAAAATAAGGATGTACCGATCCTGTGCAATGTGACAAAACACTGTTAGTTCCCAATGACTGATGGATAAGACAGATGTCTTTTACTGCAAGAAAGCCTCACTGTGCGCCCTTCTCTAGTTACCACTCTGAATTAAATTGCATTTTGCAATCTACTCATATGTGCAGTGCAAAGGGCACATATTTCTTATGTTTCTCAACTACAGCAAACCACCTGTCATCTTTTTCTAATTGATTTACTACATAGCAGCTTCTAACTGCAACAGACCTTGCAATAATTTCCTTAAAGACAATTCCTTATCTATTCCAAATAGCAGTAATTGTTTACTGTACCACTCCTATCACACTTAAAATACGAAGCCACAACTGTCAACACTATTTTGACTTCCAGGTAGACAGCACTGTTTCTTGGTATAAAATTTTCATTTGGCAATCTGCTTGTTTCCATTATTCAGTTAAACTTCAGATTCCATTTTGCTTCTCTCTCTCCCATTTGGGTTTTTTCCCATTATTTTTCCTTTAGATTCTTTCTCCTTCTCCCAGTATACATGTATCTATACAAGATTAAGAACCAACATAAGAGTAAAAAATAAATACACATATCTTTGTAAAGACCTCTGGAATACTGATAGATGAGTTAAACTAGAGCTGTCAGAACATTTGTTTTCAGCTTGAACTGAGGTCAGTTTTTCCTTTGACTTAAAACAGTATTTCTGTAACTAAGGTCATTGTGGTAAATCCTAAAGAAATCACCAAGAAAGTACAACAAATGTCTTAACACAGCTTAAGTGCCCGTAAATGGATTTCTTCTGTGTCCTTACTAAATTGAATTGAAGTCCAATGATTTATAGTATTATCATGTGACAATAGTCAGTACATTAGACATTACATTATCCATTAAGCTCAAAGGATTTTATTTATATGGCTTTGTTTTTTAGAAGTGTGTGATGACCTCCACCAGTAAGTATTATGTCACCATAACGGATTCCACACTTAAATTGCAACTCCATCTGCAATACAGCTTTCGCCAGCATGTTCAGTTTTAGTCAAATAAATATTCTTACTAAAGCAAGCAGGTAGTTCATCCTATTAATCTTGAAGATGGATTAAAGATTCGGATTCCTTGAATGTTAATCTATTTGCCACATTCTGCTAATTATTTTCTGAAGTGTTCAGACTCCACATGCATTAAAGTATTTAGGACCCCACATGAAACCAAGGGGCTTGTGGGATGCAAATTTATGGTATTTAGGACTTTATTACATTTCAAAAGTGAGCCAGGCACATAGATAAGGCTGATAGGTCTTTGGGAGAAAGACTTTTGGTTCTGCCTTCTTTCCAATTCATAGAAATATGAACTGTGTCAATTTCTAAGCATTTAAAAGCAACTGTGGTAGAACTATAGAGCTCCAACTTGGAAATCAACAAGTTGTCCAATGGCTAATTTCGTGTTTAACAGAAAGAAGAAATATTAAGAACATAAGGAAAAGGAAGGCATAATTGATAATAGTATACATCATAATCACATTGGCATTGATATTATTTCGCACGGAGAGGACATTTTCATCAAGGTCTCTCTTTGTTGTGCTTTTAGTCTGCTACTGCATTTTTCTCAGCTTATAAGCATAGACAATGTAGAGTTAATAAATATAGATGGTCCAGGGTCCAGTGCAAGTCAAAGATTAAATGCCATTAAATTCTCTCTCTCTCATCAGAGTAAATACAATGTGCTAGCAATTCAACACAAAAGCTACTGTACTCAGCTGTACATGTTACAGGGAGGCCGTAAACTGTTACCATCGGCCTGGGAGTCTAATACCAAATTTCCCTAACTTCCTTTGTTTTACCTTTTCAGCTTTTAATGGACAGAGTAGGGGATTCTGTTAGGTTGGGTTTTTTTCCTTCTATATAGCCGGGTGAATGTTGGGGATTTTTAACTTCTGCTTTGCTTTACGAAATCATGTATGTTACAACATCAGCTCCAAGTAAGTGAAACAAGAGGACTGTGGGTGTGATGACGCTTTACAGAATTTCTATTTTAGTCGGAAGGGTATTTTCAGTTAATCTAAATGCAGATGTATTAATTACATCACAAATGAAATTATGTCCTATGGGATCAAGCTGTATTATGGGGGGCTCCCATAATCAAAGAACAAACACAATCTAACCATTCTGATTTGCTCAAGGATTACAGTGGTTTCAATCACCACCATACATAGCACCCTTTGGAATGAGACTAATATGATTTAGATGATCTTTACATCATGAATCCAACACCAATGTTTAAGCCATTTTACAGGCACAGAGAAAAGCATTAAGAACAGGAAATCTTATTCTGATCTAATTGCATCTGTTTCAAAATACCTTATGACATTTATTTCATAGAATCATAGCATGGTTTGGGTTAGAAGGGACCTTAAAGATCATCTGGTTCCAAGCCCTCTGCCATGGGCAGGGACATCTCCCACTAGATCAGGCTGCTCAAAGCCCCATAAAACCTGCCCTTGAATAGACATAGTCCCAGTATGACCTGTCTTAGATGATATTAGAATCTACCCTAAAGATGAAAGTGTTAAGTTTTGATTTAATTTTTTCTGACTTTTTTTTTCCCAGTACTACTACAGAATGGTGACCAGCATCTGCATAACTGCACACAATAGATATTATTTTTTAAACTGACATAAGATTTACTTTCAGATTGATGTTTAGAGACTACATTGGGCTAAATCTATTCATTGTGATAGCTTGTTTGATCGCCCTGGCTCATGTTTTTCTGGTTTTTGTTACCATAGATTTTATTCCAAGTTCTCATTTTATTTTCTATTCAGCGAGCTTCTGATTTCCATTCACCACCTGCTAATAGCTAAGGCAATGTTTCATAGGCAGAAAGTAACCAAAAGCAACAAGGAGGGAAAAGAAAGCATTAGCTGCTAGTCTCCCTGAATTCACCTGTGAGCCACTTTCAGTTTTGGAGGCGTGATGAAACCACCAAGTTCCTCATCCTTCTGACAAGACACAAGCACTCACATTCAACCAAATTCTGCTTCTGTATACATTAGTGCAATTCGGATTTCTGAGGACAGTGGTCTAATAAAATCATGCCAATGTAGTTCCATGACTTGGGTAATATGTAACAACAAAGTATCATGCAGTAACTCAGGGAAAAGCAGTAACAAACCTAAATATAACACCATCACCCAATAACAGCATAGAGCCACATTTATTAATTGGTAAAATGCTCTGTGGCACTGGAAGACATGCTGTTGTTTAGTTACCTGACTGCCAGGGACCTGACTACCAAACAGTCTTGCTCTGCATTTCTAAGTACAATGAAAGAAGGCTACCTAGCACATCCTGAGACTAGCACTACCTGGTTTACATTAACTAGTGATGTACCAGTCAATAATCCCAAAGTCCCTTCTGTACATTTCTGTAGGAAACTCTTCTGTTTTACCACTTCACTTTGCTAGCTTGTGCTGATAAAGATTTAAATTTGGTCATAAGAATTCTTATGTATACCACTAAAAACTACACCACCAAAGTCCTGCAAAGCAGTTAGCAATATAAACAGAAAAGAAAAGAAATTCAAAGATAAATTCATACCTGACTGTGGCTTTCAAACCTCCCAAAATCCAGGAAGCAGGAGACGGATACTGAGGGTTAAATCCAAGTCCATTTTGAAGAACCATTTTGTCATAAAACTGCTGAGAGAAAAAAAAAATAACAAGGATGAATAAAGAATACAAGGATACATCTCTTTCAAATTTAATCCCACCAATTGCTTACAAACATACAAAGCTTTGTAGTGAGATGTACTACTAAATGCCCCATATAATTGCACTACTTTTTTCTTCTTGCTCAGATATTCATTCCCAGATTAGGTCTAGGAAGTTGACTAAACATGATTTAATGTTTATGCAGAATCCAACTCTATACTTTGTTAACCACAGACCTTCTTAGATCCTTCCCACAATAAATGTGTAGTCAACATAAAATATAAAAGATATGTAGGTTAGAATTTAAGTTATTTGGTGGAATTTAGTGTCTTTCAGAATCCCTGTGTCTATTCACTTGGCAAATGATAAATCCAGATGCAATATACCAACTCTCATTTTCTGTGCAATTACTCTTAAAGTCCTTTTCCTATGCTATAAACCAGCAGAAAACCATCTGCATGCACTTAGAAATTCTGTTAAACCAAATACATAAAAACCCTGAGAAAGTACTATGTTTAGAAAATATTTGAAACTTAACTTTTTCATTATTTCTTTTCCAATGACTTTTCTTGGGGTAATGCAACTTCTCTTTGTGGATAGACGTGCTCTAATACCAACTGGGATTTAACTCTTTGAAACAAAAAGATTGTCTTTAGTATGCCAGTTTCATAATTGTGGTTGTCAAATCTGAGCTGCTGCCTGAGAAAGGAACATCAGGGAGATGAAGAAAATGCAGCATGTTTCAATCAAAAGTCAGGTTCAATTTCATTTAGTGACATCTTCTTTCTTCTCACATACTTTACCAATTTACATGATAAGCAGCAGAAATTCAGACATATTTGCATCCTTTGTAAAAATTCTGGACAGTCTTTTTTTCTGTACAACTGCACATACATGCAAACTGCACATACATGCAAACAGAACAATGAAACCACTCTGAAATTAAAGGGTATAGAGAGACTTCTTAAATTCTAAAAAAAATCTGCTATCAGAATAGGATTCTGGATTTCTTCATACTGCTGTACTCAAAATGAGACAGAACATTTAGAGAATACATAGTATAGTGAATTTCCCATGAAACCATTGAAGTTAGAAAATGCTTTGTATTAACCGAAAATATTAGTTGCAAGTTATAAAAATACACTGATTTCTTTATGTTTATATGTTGCCAACAAACACATTATATCTATGGAGACTATATATAACCATATGCAACAGCAGCCATTCACTATTGAGGATACTACAACCTGTCTTCTGAAGTGCAGAATTTATGCCTTGCAAAAATACTTGACTAACACAGATATCAAAGACAATACTACTGTGTTTACTACTGCACTCACCTTAATCCTATACTGCCTGCTAAGAAACACTCGTTAACCTTGATAGCTACACACTAACATAACTATATTGCCTTCAGGATCCTTTGATAGTACTTTCAAGCCTAGCTGTAGCAGCTCTGTGCAGCACTGTGTTGGGCCATGAAAACATAGTTTTCTTGATAGAAAATCAAGAATTAATGGCATTCTTAATTTTGGAATGTTATATTGATTACATTGCAAGGTCAAACTTCACCTGCTTCAAGAGATGTCACTCTTCTGTATCACTCTGCTTTCCACTGGAATTAAATGATACAAATAATTTCATGTATTTCTCTTGATGGCATGTTGAGGAGCTTTGACAACCATCAGTTTGCTCAGATAACTTTCTTAAACTTCAAAATTATGCCTGTTTGACTGATACAGAGTAAATAGGGCCCTTTCTGTGTGCAAAATAACCCCCCAGATATTATAGCTCCTCTCAAACACTTAATTATCAGATTAAAGCCCTCTTGAAGAGTCAGGTGAATTCTGAAGTGTTCTGTTTATAGAAAATTATTAATTTTAACTATTTTCTGAAGTATTTAAACCACTGCAATATCTCACTCCTATATATCTAGTTTACCTTATAACCCTTCCCATCACAACTTCAAAAAATACCTAAAATTACTTATTCGGTGCATGTTTGTCAGTCCATTTTGTTTCCTTTGATAGTTCTTTATTTGCCAGCTAGAACAAGCATGACAAGTTTTCTCTTTCACCTAACTTCTATGAAAATATGCTGCAGGGTAGAGGAGAGTTTATGTCAATTTTCCACTTATGAAAACGCCATCATCTGAACTCACATTCATGAACACTTTTGATTATCTAACAATTACAACCTCTCATACCTATTTGTCTCTCATACCTATTTGTTGGCACTGTTGTAGTGTGGACTCACCTTTACAGAGTGGCTCACTCTCAAGTCATAACTCCATAAGAGCCAGGATTCCTTATTGCCATTGTTCATTGAGCTACTTATTGTCCTTGTTATATAAATTGTGTCACACAAATATATACCAAATGCTGGTTTATGTTGAATGTTCTTTTTACTAGAATTAATATACTATGCTATTCATAATATTGCAAGCAGAATTGCAAACCTAAAATTGTGGCATACTATTTCTACACATTTAGTGAGTGATCCCAAAGAAAAATAAGATTAGAGTTTCCCAAACTGAATACATCTGATGAAAGATCTATGGTGAAGTGCCAATACAGACAAATTGCAGGCTGACAAGCAACATATTCACTTCTTCTTTCTTTGTGGCTTCCAGGCAATATATGAATACAACATCACCCATCAAGACAGCAAAATCTGCTTATCACAGACTGTGACAACATAAGGCATTGAAACATTTCAGCATCTGCTCTGTTTCTGTATGGCTGCGGAGGGTGATGTGTTAGGCTACATTTCCACCTTACTCAACAAAGTGAGTCAACAGGCTACATCTTTACAGGACAATTGAGAAGTTACTCTGGGTGCCATCTCTGATGACATCTAAAATACAGTTCACAAGGTCCCAGCTGAGAAATTTCATTGACTTTCAGTTCAATTTAGAATCTGTTAATCATCTTACAGAACTTATAATACCATCTACTCTTGAGATTTAAGGAACAAATGAAATTCAGATTAAATAGTAACAGCTGCAGACAGTGCACACAGCCACAGATGGAGGTCCTCGCTTACATCCTTAGTTGCATTGGTCACACCTTGAATACTGTGTTCACTTTTGGGCCCTTCACTAGAAGGAGGACATTGAGGTGCTGGAGTATGTCCAAAGAAGGGGAAAAAAGCTGGTGAAGTGTCTAGAGAACAAAACTCATATGAGGTCCAGCTGAGGGAATTGGGTTGTTTAGCCTTGAGAAAAGGACACTCAGAAGAGATCTTATGACTCTGTACAACTACCTGAAAGGAGGTTGGAACAAGGTGGGGGCAGGTCTGTTCTCTCAAGTAACAAGCGACAGTACAAAAGGAAATGACCTCAAATTGCTCCAGGTATGAGAAAATAACAGAAGACTGGTGAGGAGGATTGTAAATATGATGAAATGACTTGCAGCTGGGGTGTCAAAAAACACATATATTACACTATTTTTTGCCCAGCTTTGTGTGCTTCCTAGTAGACTCTCTGTGTTTAGATAACATAAGTTGGTGAAGGACTCAGAGGCATCTTATCAAATGCACTTGAGATTCCTGCCCTGCAGGAATCCTTCCCTGCACACTGGAAAACTACGCCTGCAAAGATACTAGATATACAGCAGAAAACAACATGTTCAAAAGCTTTTGCCCTCTCTAGCAAGGATCGATCTCTGTCTGATTGATCTACCTGCACCCCCACTTGCGTGCCTCCGCCTGGGTGCCACTGCAGAGATCCCCTGGTTCACAAGGTAACAAGAATAAGTCTACTCTTTACAATACAACCATGATATTGTGGTTGCTCCTGTATCCTGATGTTTCAACTCACGTGGCCAGGGAAGGCTTAGACTGGGTATTAGGAAAAATTTCCTGCCTGAAAGGGTTGTAAAGGACTGAAATAGGCTGCCCATGGAAGTGGTGGAGTCACCATCTCTAGAGATATTTAAAAGACATGTAGATGTGGTGTTTAGGGAAATGATTTAGTGGTGGACTTTGAAGTACTGGATTAACAGTTGGACTTGATTATCTCAAAAGTCCCTTCCAACCAAAACAATTCTATGATTCTATAATTCTATTGCTATGTGGAAAAAGCTCCTGAATCTTGCCAGGACAAACCACAGAGAATTTTGCATGATTTTTGCTGTTCTGCAGATCTAAAAGTTGAAAGAAAAATCTCAATCCTGCATAATCACTGATCAGATCAAAGCTGTTCTCACATTAAGCTGACATAGACTTTGGAGCCTCATAGCATGAGTATCAAGGCATGGGAAACTGATTCCCTTGGAAAGAATAGCATGCCAGTGGGAAGAGCATATCAGATAGAGGATGTACTGTCTGTCAGTGGATAATTACATCTTGTTGAGGCTATCCAAAGAACACTGTCTAAATGATTCAGTATAGTAATAACTCAGGGAATATCACAGCTGTACTGATTATAATGCCCTCTAGATAAAATGGTGTTCTACCTGATTTACAGTACCTAGAGAAAAAAAAAGAGAGGAAAAAAAAAAAAAAAAAAACCTTAAATTTCTAAATCTAAGGTTTTCCAAACAATTTCTGATCTCAAGAGAGTCATGAAGAAAGGAAAGTGTTTCTAGAAACACAAGCTTCTCTTTCAAATCTTAGTTTCTTCCTTAATTTGACAAGAGATTTGTTGATCTTCGGTTGTCATCGAAAGAAATGTGAATTGAAGTCCAAAAAAAAAATAATTCAAAGAACCAGGTCCATAAATTACAAAAAAAAACCCATCAATTTTAACTATATTTAGTTTCCATTTACAAGAAGAAATATTTACTTTGTTTTAGTAAATTGTATTTGTACAAGACAAACATCATTATGTGACTTTGAATAAATCAGACAATTATTTTCATAGCACTGACTGAATTAAGGCGATAATAGAATCACAATTTGATGTATATATTTTCTCTATTGATACATTTTTAAATTCTGTCTTTGTTGAACTTTCTGGTCATTCTTTATTCAGGTCATGTCAAATAAAAAAGCAGAATGTACCGGTGAGTAAAAGCATTCTAACAAGTTAAGGTAACATGTTCCATCACTTTGTAATGAAATATTTCAACACATTGCCCAGTGATATAAATTTATTTGTGACTGATTTAAATGATACGCTGAAAAATGTGCTGTAATCTTCCATATAAGTAGTCTTAAAAATTTAAAACTGAAATCACAGTTTAAAGAAAAAATCTAGCAGACATTTCAGTCATCATTTACTTGGCTGCATGTTTTCTGCCATTAAAGTGCCAGTAAAGTGGTTTCATTAAAGAACTTAATACAGCTAAAAGTGCATTGCATTTTGTGATCTAGAGTCAATAATATGTGAGCTATCAAACGTCTTGGTGGGTATTGATGTCATTGCTCTTCACATTAAAAAAACGTTCTTCCCAATTAGTTTTCACCTGTGAAGAACTTGCCAACAAAAGTGAAAAGAATATATGTTCAGCCTATTCTCTGCCACTTTAAGCATTGTTCTTTAAAGCTCAAATAAGAATATTTAGAATAGCTACTGATTCAAAATTATATACCTGACTTTCAAAACCACTCTGCCACTGACTTTTTTCTGTAATATATATTTGGCACACAGAATGACTTCTTTACCACAGATTGAATCGATGCCAATAAAAATATATGAGCATAAAGGATTAGACCACATGGACAACATAAATATGTACAGAATTGACTCTTCAGCTTTTTTTCCCTATGAAATATTTCCATTTTAATGAGAATTTTGTACTACTTGGTTTTAATCAATTCTTTTTCTCACAAACTATTGTCAAAACATAGAGAAGTTAATCATGAAAATCACTGTGACCCTGGAAGAAACTGGATAGACCTTGCTTGTCAATTTAACAGAGAATATGTTAATTTTGCCGAACTCCGTTTCTCTTTCTAATTAGTTGGACGATCAGAAAAATTTTTTTTTAAGCAGTAATTTCTAGGAACAGCACAGGCAAACAATTAGCGTTTACCTGCCTCCATAAGATCACTGGTATGCATCTGCTGCTTCTCCTTGCTGGAGTTTTCTGCAAGAAGTAATCAAATTACAATCATTAACAATTATTCAAGCATGGAACTGACAGAAATTTGCAAATTATTACTCCATCCCATGATCATTATTTATTAAAATTTCAGGACAATAAAATCTGCTATGCTAAGATCCACAAAACTCAACACTGACTTCCTTAGAAAATTAGTCACAAACATTCATTTGGTATTTAGTAGCATATTTTTTTTACAAAAAGAAAAAGAAGAGTTACAGAGCAACTAGGAAAAATCTTTCAGAAACAGATTAAAAGCAAGAGGGTTAAACCCAAAGGAATCTTACAGGTTTACAGAGCTTTTCACTTCTACATTTGCCAGATAGCTCAGGGCAGCATTGACTGAAAGCTGTTTTACCCACAGCAACCACACATACAATGTGAAATCAACTGGCAGTTTCTTTCAGCTCTCTCTCTACTACTAAGACATACTGCCATGTAGTTAGTACCCATGCTAGAAATGGATGCAAAGAGAGAAATCAAGGTCTGAATAGGTAGGAGGCAAACCTGACTGAGTCCTGAAGGTGACCTCCACAGATCTAAGTTAAAAGAGGCTGAGTGAAAAGGTTGGTTCTCCAGCTTTTTTGAGCAGCCTCTCAGATGTTAACTCTTCTTCCGGTTTAAATTACAAAACCTGTTAAAAGGCTCTTGTCCTGTAGTTTTTGTATTTTTCCAATTATATGAGATAATTTTAAAAAAAGATACTATCCCTGCCTATAAATATAGCACCATTTATAGTCCTAAATCATTACATTTAATCCCAAGATGCTAGCAAAAATGTTTTTGTCTCCCTATCTTTTTGATTTGTTACTTGAAGTTTTATAAATTCATGTTCTAGCAAGAACACCAGCTGAATCAACTGTCCTGGTATTGGTAAAACCTGTTACAAATACTTTATTACAGCTGTAAATCACACACTCATAAAGGGAACATATATAAAAAGTGGGAAGAACTTGTCTTGCAGTAAAAACTCCAGACAGAAACTCAGAAGATCTGTGTTCATTCCTGGTTCTGACAGACATTCTTAATGTTTTAATCTTTCTGTGACTGAGGTCCTCAAGTATTGTATATTATAGTTTTTATCTAGAAGGTAAAGTTGCTTACATTCAGATGTGCTTCTTACTTTCTAGGTGTATAAACAGTTGTAGGCCAAATTCTTCTTTGATCTATCTAGAAGTCTCTGTAAAAAAAAAATTGTTTTCAGGAACAACATATAACAGTCTTGTTATCTTTACCTTCCACATGAACGGACATTGTGGGCACTGGATAAAATATTTTCTTTTCTGAACTTCATGGTTAAGCTACTCTTGCCTTCAATAGAAAGTATGATTTCACTGACTATGTTTGCAAAAGATAATTAGCTGGATTTTTTCTGGTTTGCTCTTATTTTAATCTGCCTGCAGTAGCTGCAGCACTATTCCTGCATCAGGAGATGGGCTTGCACCTGCTTACACTGAGCCAAGTCTCTCAAGTGGTCCAGTGGGAACAGAACAAAACCATTGTCAAATTCAATCTACAAAATTAATGATGGGTTGTTATTAAGAGCTATATGCAGACACACAAGCAGGAAAAAGCCAACTCCATTTTTGGACTGAATTAAGTACTGTGCCTATCAACTCTATTATAATGATTGACAATTCACTTATCAATTAAAACAAAAGTCAGAATCATTATACCTAAGCATCAGCTTTAAGTGATGGTGGTCTTTAGACCAAGACAATATCATCCTACCTGGGTGCACCTCTGGAGTGATTAGGGCCTTATTGGGTCATATAATCCAGATATTAGGCTCCTGTACTGACACTCAGTCAAACGTTTTATTTTCAGAAAACCAGCCTGGCAATCAAGCATATAGTGAACAATTATCAGCTGTCAATATATTCAGACAAAGTACCTTTTAGTGAGTACATAGAGAACACTTCAGCTATACAACAGCTTTCAGTTAGCATTTCTGAAGACCAATGTATTCTAAACATATTTGCAGAGGTTTTTAATTGGCAAAGTACATAACACACTAGATGATGTACAGCTTTCTTACTTCATCAGGTTCCAACAGGTACCTTTAACCTTTCTCTTAGCATTGTCAGTGCACATGATATCAGAATCTGGTCAATACAATTCAAATAAATAGTTTTCCATAACGACAAAAAAAAATGGAAGTCTATGTTCTTCACAGCTGGGTCTGGAATTCCAGTGTTTCATGATAGGCATAAAGTTCATGTCATCTCAGAGACTGACTTTCAAATTACAGCCCGTATCTATTTTGCTTATATGTAATTAAACAAGCCATATACGGGACTTCTTAGTGAATTCTGTTCTCAACAACATCTATTATAAGGAAAGCTAATTATTTATAAAACAGCATGAATGTTAATGGATACCTGTGTAACTCCTACACGCATTAGCAAAAGATTACAGATCTTAATGTACAGAGAAACAAATTTCAATTGCAGAAAGTTGTCACACTAGTAGTGCTAAGTGACATAAAGACAAACCACAACAGCTGGAGAATTTGGACTGTCCCTGAGTCCTCTTTAGCCACATCAGTACACTGTGATGGAAAATATCCTTAGAGATCTGCTGAAGGGCATGAAACTTCAAGTCAACAGAAAAAGCACCATTACAGCTTATTTTAGCAACTGAATGGAATCCCCATTAGAAAAGGTCAAGCTTAATTTGACACAGCTGCATTCAGGAAGCCTGTGGTCCATCATAGTTCAGGTAAGAAAAACAAATGATGTTTAACACACCCAGTAGGAAATCATTCCATTATACTATGAACACAAAATATATGCTCAGGGGTATGTGTTTTTATTGCATAGCTGTTGAATGTTAAGAACATCTGATAAATAAATGTTGTTACAAGGTCAGGAAAGGAAGAAGATATTTGAAAAATAAACCAGCCATTTTTGAGCTTATAAGACAGAGGAAAATCTAGCAAAATTTAACAATAGCTATTATTACTGCAGCTGTCATATCAGGATTTAATTTTTTTTAATATCCACTTTAAGTAGTTTAGAGCTATTTTGTAAAATTCCTGTTACATAATTAGCTTTAAAAATTACTCAAGTCAGCATTTTGTCTATAAGGCACAAATGGAAGAAGGAATTTTAAAATAATGCTGTCTATTCTTTACACAATTGAAAAGCTGTGCCAGTATTATCTTTGTTGTGGCAGCAGCTGCTTGCAAATGCCTTTAGAACTGATTTGGGTCTCTCTGTCATGTGCTAGTGGAATAAGACACAGGTTTTAATAGTGTGTGTTCAACATATACAGCTCCTGGGTGATCCTAACAAAGCAGATAATTTCTTAGCAGCACACTGAGTGAGTCATCATAGCATCATGATATCTGCCTGGATTTTTTTCCTTTATTTAGAGGTACCCTTTTTTAGCATCTGTCTTCTCCTTTAGCCACCCCTGGTTGTTAGTTTCCAGTTTTTAGCCATATTAATTTGATATGTACATCCAGGTGTTGTCTTGCAGCAAATGCACAAAATAAAATAAAAAGTGTGTGTATATATATATATATATATAAAATTTAAATGCCCACACTGATTCCAAATAAAGGACTAAAAAGCAGTTCAAGTAAATATGTATCTTTCTGCAGTTTTAGGAATTTTTACAATTCCTTTATGGACAAAATGATTCAGATTCAGATTAAACTGTCATCACACACCTCTTGAATCAAATCTCCATATTGTCCTGGGGATAGGCCCAGGCTTTCTGCCTTTGGAAAGCAACTTCAGCATCTCGCTCTGGCATCAGCACTGTCACATAGTTCCACAGGCCATAACTCACTGTTGCAAATCTGTGACTGACACGGGCATGAGAAGCCCACGGTGTAGGCACATGGAACCACCTGAACTATGTTACAGCAGCAGAATGAATGGAAATAAGAGCTGAGGGCTGCGCTAAAGAGTAACACTCTGCACTTACAGTGACTTTCTGCATAAAGCAATCTAATTGTCCTTCTTATTCTTCATAGGTATTGCCACTAATTAATTGGTGTTCCACTTATTCCTTACAAGTAGGAAATAGATAGGGAGACAAAATGACACTTTTCAGGCCCAATGGAACTGATGTCCTAAATGTGTAGTAACTCTCAGAGAATCAATATATCTATCTAGGATTTCACAGAAATTGTTTCCAATTATACCAAACGCATGTGTTTTATTCATAGATAGTTCTTTAAAAATATTATCCAGCTAAAAATAGCATTAAAAAAAAATCTATTGTCCAAAGAAAGTTAAGTAGAAAAATTTGTGTCACTCCAGACTGGAAGAATGAGAACAAATTGAAAAGTGGGACAGGGGAATACATCAGGTATTCATTATTTTAAACAAATGCTGTTTTGGTTAAAGAAACTATTGAAGGTAAATTAGGAGTGAGACTGAATGTCTCTTTTCTGTGTGGGCATCCCACTAGCACCAGCATTAGTTTCATTCACAAAGCATTCCTTAATAGGGCCTTATTGTCACAGGAGTAACAACAAAAAATTAATGGTATTGCTTCATACTACTGGTCATCAAAATGTAGTATTTTGTTGTCCACCATATTTAAAATGCTATGCTCCACTATATGGAAAATAACTGATTCAAAGGGTACGGCATTTTTCAAATATATATTTGGTTGCAATAACAACCCATATGGTAGCTGAAGTATAAAAGTACCAGCAGTTCTCTGGAAAAGTGATGACTCCACATGACAGCCTTGCAGACTGCGCTGCAAAACTGATGACCTTGTACAAGAGTTTAATAAAAACTCTCTTGCTTATAATCTAAAGCATGAGATTTAACACATTTTAGCAGGATAAAGCCTGGTACAATAGTTACAAAATTCCTTGGAAAAGAAATCAAACTAGTGGAAAAGATCATGAAAAGTGCTGAGAGGGATTATGAAAAAAAAACCCAACCTACATATAGGCAAACAGAAATAGTCACCTACCTCAGATAAATCAACTGAAGTTAGATGTCCAGTCTGCTTTAGAAAACTAAAAATTCTATTAGGTACCTCTAAGCATCTAAATGTCTTTGAAAACATATCCCCCTGTGCCCTACATTTTTAGAAATCACCAGCCGTGAAAGGCTAAAGGGGATCAGCCTCATCTGCAACATACAGCTGTACATTTCAAGCAGAATTCATACAATTCAACAGTACAGCTGCCCAGTGAAAGATCCCCTCACTGTCAACAGAGGAAGATAGACACTCATCATAAAATCTCCCATAAAGGATAAAGTAGTCTCTGGAAACACCTTTCTCAGGCGTTACAAATAGGCCTCTGGAAAACACTTAGAGGGAGTTTAAATGACTAGACACATAATTCATACCTGTAGTCTAGGAATAGAATGAAGAATCAGTGCTGTTGATTTCAAAAAGTCTTTTGTTGAGCTTCTGCTCTTCCCCAAACAGTAATTAGGTTCATATTTTAACCTTTATGATTGTGATGGCTGTCACATTAAAGGAAAAAGATTCAACCTACAGATAGGTTCCAGGCACCAATTTTTTCTACATCCTTATGCATGAATGCCCAATGAACTGTGACATAGCCACATGTTGGATCACTGAGTGAATGTATCAGGTCATGTAAAGGCACAAAAATGCAACCATGCTTCAATCTGCATGTTTATTTAGAGGCTCCTTTTAACACAGAGTCAGTAAAGTGGTCTCTCTCCTACTCGAGGATTACACACTCAGCAAAGCTGGTTAGTGCAGTCACTTATGGCACAACACAAGACTTGAGTCACTTAAATTCAACACTATATTAATTAAATTAAAATAAAAAGGAGGCCTGTTCATTTGGAAAAAGGGAAAAAAATCAGAGTTCACTGGGTGAAACAGTTACCCAGGGAATTCTCTGAAATACTGATAGATGGAAGGAACACAAAATGTTGAGGTATAGCAGGTATGGGGCAGAAGGGTTATAAGCAAAAGGAAATGAAGGGAATTTGTGAATTGGCTTTGAGAAAATGGTAGAGATAATAAGGACATGACAGCAGAAAAAAATACCATCTTGTTTTCATAATCCTCCCTGTGTTCTCAAGTCAGGCAGCAATTCATTCTGAAGGCACAAAATGTAGGAGGGAGAGAAAGAACAGGCATTCTCATTCTTTCCACACTTTCCATAAAATCTTATTTATTCACTATCTAACAATTAACAGAGACATCTTTTGCAGTGACTTGTGCTCATTGCATTAAGTTTTGTTCTGATTTTAATCACGGAAATGAGATCAAACTGCAAGCAGAATAGCATGTCAGTTCCCTGAAATACTTATTTTGTTATCAGTTATTATAATTACAATAACTGCATTGTATTTTTCTGAAAAATAAACTTTCTGTGTCATGAGCAACATCTATATTACCAAGATACCATTTGAATTTTTATGAACATTCCATTTTTAATGCAAACATACGTTAAATACACCTGAAATTGCATTTAAAAAAAAAAAATGTCCACAAACACTATTTTCATAGAAGCTTAGAAATCTACTTATTACATTTCACTATGGGTAAAGAAAAATTAATCCAACATCTGTTTTCAATCATGCATAGTCTTGTTCAACCTCTTTTGACCTCTGAAATGTCCATTAAATTCGAGGGATATATTTCCTATCACTTACCTTTAAGATGTATTGACACAGACCAGAAACAATGGAAGGAAAAGAATTCTAATGCAAGTTTCTTGAGTATGCGGATTAGGACTTTTCATGTTCACAAAGAAAGCCAGCAAAACTTTTGATCTGAGAGAATGTGAACGTTAATGATCAGAAAGAATGTCATGGAGGATTTGTTTATATTTTTAAAACTGTACATGAAAATTATTTATAAAGGAAACAAAATGCAGGCAAGAAATGAAAGACATTCTTTGATAAATTAAAAATGTTTGCTTTCTGCTCTAACGTAAGAAAGCTAGATGTAAGAAGTATATTGTGTGTATGTTCAAAGGCTTAACAGCATGAGGTATAGAAGCATTTAGAAAGGTAACAGCTCAGAAAATAGTATAGGTCTTGAAATCAAATCTTCATAAATAAATCATCAAATAAAGGTAAAATGACAAATTAGTATTAGTCTAATACAGACTTAGCTGAAGTATTAAAATCCTTCCCCCCTATCCCAGCCCCAGAAGGAAACTTGCTGTTAAAACTTGAGTTCAGACAAATGTCTTCAGGTCTAGTATTTGTGGTGCAATTCTTCATTGCTTTTGGTCACTATTAAGAATTCTAGTGATAATAAACCATCCTTAAGATGTCAAACTACAGACACTATGTCACACTATGATGTATCTTTGATATCTGCTCTACCATTTCTGAAAGGAAAGTACAGGTTCCATCCTTTTCTCTTACGCATTAGGTTTAATACCAATGTCCTAGGGAAAAGTTCCCCCTACTCCTTGATGTGGACTCAAAGTTTTTGTGGCACCTCCACATCTGGAAGACCATGTAACACCTTACAATTATGTGTAAAACCTAGTAAGCTTGATACATACGAAGGTAAAGATAGCCCATTTTGTACAATCAGCTCAACAGATTTCACAGGAATTTTCCTATGAAAGACAGATGAACCTGAGAATATAGGGCACAGTATTCAGGAGAATATCTCATAAAAAAAAAAAAGTCATAAGAATAAGGAAAATCCCATCTGCCTAGTTCTCGTCAGAAGATAATTCTCCTCACAGTATGCTGCAGGAAGGAAATTTCACATCATTTGTCTTTTCAGCTTACTTCATACCAGCTATTTTTTTCCACATAACCTTTATTCATAGAACTCCTGTGACCCCTCTTTCTTCATCTGTCAGGCTTCTAACTGTTTGTACTGAAACCATCCCAATTAGATAGTGAGATTCATAAGGTATGGATCCTGTCTAATTGTTTATTTTTTTAATCACTGTGAGCGTATAGTACTTACGCTGATAATAAAGCTAAATCTTGTCCTGTGCTTTACTATTCTTGTNAGATCATTGATAAAGATGTTAAACAGGACTGGGCCCAGCACTGATCCCTGGGGGACACCACTAGTGACCGGCCGCCAGCTGGTCACTAGTGGTTATATGATCAAGGCTATGGATATCTCCATATACATCTGTACTCTCAAAATTTCAGACCCCTGTGTCCAGGTTTAGCTACATTCACATTCCCACAAAATGGGAGTGAGCTTATAGGTAATACCTATCATGCTTCATAAAAATAGGTGTGTTGAAGATAGTACTTCCCTGAGGAAAAAAAAGCTGCAGTACATGCTCAGTATGTATGAGATAATATAAAACAACAGATAGGAGCCCTATTTACAGCTCAAAACCGTGGGAAGAACATTGATTAAAGCTCATAGCTTTAATTTGCCAGAATCAAATGTGTCACACATTGATAGAGAAACAGTTTCACTAGTTGTGATGCTCATACAGCTAATTTCCTTACAAGTGGATCTCGCGAGTCATGACAAAGGTCTGTTTTACCTGACAACCCATTACTGGCTGTGATTAACAGCAGGCACTCAGAGAAAAGTAGAGCAGGGGAGCTACATAGCAGCATTTCCCCAGAATACTGCTCCCAGCAATATATGGATCAGGGACATCCTAAGCCTGGCATTATATCTGTGTGTTTAATAGCTCAGCCCCCCTTATAAGGATTCGTTCAATTGCTTTTGGCACTTCTGTAAACATCTGGCATTCATAGCTTCTCAAGGCAAAGAAGTCCCACAGCTTACCTCCATACTTCACAAAGAAATGTCTTCTTCACTTGCCTTGTGTTAACACCTGTTATCCTGGAGCTTATTTTATAAAAAAAAGAACAGCTCTTCCCTAGATATCCATGATTTACAACCTGTGATTCTAATGACCTTGGTCATATTCTCTCAGTTGCTTCTTTCCCTCTTTCTTTCTTTGCAACTGTTTAGGGCAAAGATTTAGAACCAATTTAAAAGACACCGGAGCTTCACTGACTTCAGTGGCCTTTGGATCATTTTCAAAAAATGGTATATGGTACATAGTACACTAAGCATATGATTAATTACCCTCTGTGCCAAAACTCAACCACTACATCTTGGATATATTTATATTCTGTATTATATTTCTGTTTAAAAAATATGGAGATATTTCTTCATTTTACATCTCAAACTGCTATCAATAAGAGAAAATTCAGGTCTCAAATTTGAAAAGAATAGTACAAGCATTGCGATAAAACTATTTTTACCAGATTAAAATAAGCTTCTGTTATTTACTACCTGAAGAATAGAAAGGAAAAAGAAAGAGTAAACACAGTTCACCTTTTCATCGGGGCATAAGGTGTAAAGCAAAAGAAAGAAGTATGATAAACAAAACAATGGGTATGGGGTGGTTTAGCACCATTTTCAGGCAAAGTTCCAAGTCATTTCTATAATCAAGTTCCAATCCAAGTACACGTTTGCCTCATTTCCTTTGGATCTGACAAACTTAAGAAAGTCAAGGGCTTATTTTTTCATTTTCACTTCGATGAAAGCATTCTTGCTTTTCATGCAGTTTTCAGATCAGATCAATTGTTTTATTTTTCTAAAATGCCAAAAACAGCATAGCTAGGAGGAAAGTTATGCAGGAAAAGAATGAGCTGTTGCTTCTGTACTTATTGCACAATGTCACTTGCTTTTTCCATGTGTTGTATCATTTTTAGTAGATCCCCCACTCTCTAAAGCTTTATTTCAGAAAGCAAAAACTCTATGGCAAAAGATGTCAGGAAACACAGCACAACTATTCCTTGCACCACAACTCAAGGAGTATGTCATTCTTTTGTCACATACCTCTTAAACATATGTGTTCTGCAGTTTGTCTAACATCAAAAAACACTTCTTAATGCAATGCAAAAAAAGACATTTAATGATAGCATCAGTAGCTGTGAGTCACTTAGTCTGGAAATAAATCTACAGTATTCCATCAGAGTAGCACAAATGAAAAAAAAAACATATTTTGAATGCCAAGGCCAAGCATACAATACTCTATAGGCATGGTGCTTTCTATGCCCTTTACTGCAGATTGATTTTTATGTTCTGGCTAAACTAGCAGTTAGCAACATTACACTGCTGGTTGGATAGCAATGACGGCCCAATTAGAAAACACCGTCAATGAATAGGTCAGGCAGCTGGGGTCCAGGATATTCTAATCGAGATTGGGCCTTTCAGTTTGTAAAACTTTCTGTTGACCTTTTCTTCATCATAAGTGACCCAACATAAAACCATGTCAAAATATTGTGCAGAAACAAAACAGAAAATAAACTATGACTTGTCCAATAAGCAAACAGCTTAAGAAAATTTGTTGAGAAATTGTTAGCATAGGAAAGGAAAGAAAAGGGTTATAGGGGGACTCCTGATTTCCCATAAATATACGCATTGTACTGGTTGTTGTTTTTTGGGAAATGTTTTTAGGCAGCCTGTGTTAATCAGACATATAACAGTCAGATATATTCTGAAGGATTAAAACCACCAAAACTAGTAAATTGTATGCATATATTATTCATCCCACTTAGCTTTCCATATAAACACAGATAATATTGAATATTGGGTTGAGCTCACTAAAAAAAAAAAAAGTAATAATTATAATATACAAATAATTCCATATGTATTTGAAGTTAAGCAACCTGAGAGCAGACAGTAGAGATTTATCAACATATGACATATAAAAGTAGATGAATGTATGGATCAGGAAAGAGTGTAAGACACTATATAAATTGCTGTGTTTTTAAATTAAAGAGGGCAAATAGATTTTTTTCTATCAAATTGAGAGTTCAATTCTGAAGGCACAGTATTAGCACTCAAGCTACGAAATCTTGTATTCATTAAACATAAACCACGTCTTTGAAGATAAAGTTCCCACCCCTTTCAAATCAATGACAGGGCCCCTTGGACTTTCAAAAAGGCCAAAATCTTTCCTGAAGACTACTGATCTCTTTTACTCAAGACAGAGATCTCTGTGATACACTGATGTGGGCTTTATTTTTCTAAATACAGCTTTTCAATATCACTGTTATTACTGTCATTAAAACCACTTTGGTTATGCCTTTTTGCAAAGTCCTCTTATGTTAAAATATACCTCTCCTTACACCTTAAAACCTTCCATCACTGATGCTTCTTTTCGTATTATCTAAGCTCACCTTTGTGTTTAATCATGAACCACGATAGACTTAATACTCTGTGAGTAAAACACTTTTATTCTGTCATATGCCCTCTGTTTCTAGATGCCATGGCTGACTATTGCATTGTGGTCTTTGCTGCGCTGCAGCCATTATAAGAGATGGCCTTATTTTCTTCTACAATTCCATGCTGACTAAATGTTTTCACACAAATACAGAATTGTAACATTAACAGCACGCATTACTGCTTATTAAGCTCCCTTCAAATTTGTGTCTGATTTTTGTTGCATAGGCAGCAGTGTCAGGATGACATTACAAACTCAAGGAACGGCATTAACTGAAACTGCACAAATGTATTGAAGACCTTGGTGTGTGTGTGACGCTGTTCTCTGAACTGCAGCGTAGGCACATCTGAAATATGCTTGCTCACACTACAGAAACTACTTATTAGCATCTGTATATAACACATCATCACCACAGGGAAAGCTAGCTTAAAATCATAAATGTCAAGACATAATTAACATAAAGGTCAGGTTTAATTACAGTTGTTGAAACTGAAATATACTAATTATCATTACTATGTCAGAAAATTTCTTAAAACCATTTGAAATGTTTTGTTGGTACCTGTGCTTTTCCATAACTGACATCTTTTGTTCCATGATGGAGATGTTTCAATGGGCACTTTTTTACTAACTTTGAAGTGGAGGGAGAACAAAACAGAAAACTGATGAACAAAGCACCACCACAAAGCTCAACAAAACCTGTTCTCTGTATTATGATATTAATTACTTTCTTGTAATTGGCACTTCAGATAGTCATTTGGATAATAGAATTATTCAGAGAGTCTGATGCATGGATGAAACAGATTTAACTGTGTGGCTTTTAGGTTTAATGACAAAACAAATCAATAAGTGAAACAGACTGGTGAGAAAATAGCTCAATAACTGAAAAATTTTCTCCACCTGTAGGCTTTCCCAAGGATTCTACTGGGAATAGTTATTGACTCACATAAGTATTTTAGCTCTTGCTTTCCCCCAAGGTACAGCAAGTTTGATGCTGTGATTTCATTTTCTCTACTATTACCTAGTGTTTATTCTCCCCTCCTCACCACAGCCAGGATTTCCGGCTTACCTTTTTCCATACCTTTAGAAGAGTGCTAGACGTGATTTTTTTTTTTCCTGAAAGAACCATTCCCAGCTAAGTAGAATGCAGCACAGAAAAAGGTTACGCTATATGAAGTTGAAATCCCCACAATAGCACAGATTTTAGTTACTGTATAGCCCCTGTGCAAAAATTCAGAAGTCTAAAAGTGAATATAGCAGATGACTCTACAGGAAAATATCACTAGCTGATGAAAAGAGGCTATCAAATGTGCTGTAAGACACATACTCTTTTAATAATTTTCATTCATCCTACACTTGAGGTGCTGGGTTGAAACAGCAGCCCTGGTAGTGTGAAGGTAGCCATTGTCCTCCAACGTGTACACATACCTGAAATCAGTGAAGTCTTGAGCCACTGGAGGAAATATTACTGCTAGGTAAGTGGCAGGTCCTTGTCCTCTTCCCTCCTCTCTTTCTCAGGCCTTGGTATTTGGAGCATCACACACAGCCAAAGAAAAGAGCTCAGAAGTCTGTATACACTGAATATACACCTCAGCTGAAAGAAACAGTGGAGGAAGGTCTCAGGTACAGAACACAAGTACATCAGTGAAGTGGCTGACAGTCAGAAGCCATTCACAATACACCAAGAAAAAAACTTTGAGTATGCTACAGCTAAAGGCAAACAAGGTAAGGGAGTGTGTGTCACCTTGCATCCCAATAAATGGGAAAGAAAGGAATTTAATTAAAGATTTTCCTGCCTCCCAGGTACTGATGACATTGAAATCAGTGTGGACATAAGGCATTAAAGCTGGCATCCCCCCCAAAAAAGTCTATTATTTAAGATTTACAGATGACTGTTAGAGAAAAGTGAAAATTTATTAAAGGGTTCCATCTGGCAGAATGTATCATTAGTATTCAAACAGATAGCAGCAGTGATTTAAATTTAATAATCCAAGTCGAGATATGCATCAAAAAAGAATTCTACTAAAATACATCTAATAGCAATAACTTACTTCTTTATTATAGTCTGCCTGTGAAAAAACGCCAGATATCAAAGAATAAGACATCAAATGTTAATTTCAGTGTGTTCTTCCAGTTGAAACCCACATTAAAATAATATACTCTGTGCAATTCAAGTAGCACAGACTGTACCTGTTTGTACCTTTCCTGAGCAGAATTTGAAACACCAAGACCCAGAAAAACCCTGGAAATTCCCCTTAGCTGAAGAAAGGTTGTGTTGAGTGTACATGTCCAGGTGCCAGCAGTGGGGGCAGCCTCTGTGAGGAGTGGCCAGGGACTGCCCTTTGCCAAACACTGTCAACTCCAGCCAGTTCCAGCAAGCTCCAGCAGTCCTACTGCAGAGTTCAGCTGAGCAATAATTTTTATTTTTTTTTTCCCCCAAGTCAAGTCTGTTTTGCCTCTGATGCCAATTGGTAAGTGATCTCCCTGTCCTTATTTCAGCTCATGAGTTTTTCATCTTATTTTCTCCTCATGTCCTGTTGACAAGGAGGAATGAGAGAGTAGCTATGTGGGTACTTGGCAGCTGGACAAGGTGAACACATCATAGAAGTGTTACCTAATCATATATTTTTATGGAGAATGCATACTCTGAAGTAGTACTATGTGGGAATGAAGCAGAAGAGGCCTTATGTAACATAAAAAGGGAATCCCTAACCTAAAGTACTCTCTAGATTAGTATTATTACAATACCAAGCTGTATTCTATTCTTGTTTTAATTAACTGTATGAAGTTACTGCTCTACTTTCAGGTTATGTGGCTGAGGTTTCATGCAGAAGGTAACATCCACCTCTCACTCTCATATTATAGAACCTTTTTATACCTCATTCTTTCATATCTCAGCTCTTACTTGATACCCGTTATTCAAGAACAACTCACATAAAGCCGAGGTTGACAACACAATGGACCTGAAGTACAGTTTTTCTGTTAATTTTCACTAGTGATACCAAAGAACACTCCAAAAGTTATAGATAGAATCATTGCTATATCAACCAGCAGGTAAACAAGGGAACAAATAGTAAAGGACACTTAGTTCAAGAAAAAATAATAAAAAATTAAGGCAAAGTGCAAGTATCAGAAATTGAAGTGGTTAGGAAAAAAAGAAAGTTGTATTAATTATAAGAACAAGCATAAATTAACTACCCAGTGCACAATTTACATCATGGATTTTGCACAAATAAAAATTCCCACAAGTTTCTCACCCTTTTGATGCTTTTTTCTTAACTGCAGATTAATGGGCAGTTCAACTTTACAGGTTAGTGATTTGCCACTATGATCTGCTTTTTTAAAGGGTAAACAAGAAAACAGCATTAGAATATTGGTAAATATGCTGTTGGTAAGAAGCCAGGTTCGGCTGTCTAAGTTGGACTAGGCACTTAAAAGTTTCACAGCCTTCTTGAAGGAAGGAAGTCACTAGTTCTGCATTGGCAGTGTTATAACAGGAGATTAATGCCAAGACATTTACTCCATTGTTACTCCTAGCTCAGCAGGGGAGAGCACAGTGTCATGGTTTAGGGTCAGGGCGGCCCGTTAGACCTATAACAGATGCTCTTTGTTAACCTCCCTCCCTCCCCAAAGGGGAAGAGAAAGGGAATAAGGGAGAGAGACTCGGCAATTAGAGAAGGAAACTAGAACAGCTTTAATGAAAATGAAAATAATACTAATAAATGGAATATATATAGAAATATATACAAAACTAGTAGTGAACTGAACCCCCCTGATGGTAATTCCATCACCATTACCACTGATGCTGTGCAGCAGGTGCTGGGATAGTCCCCACACTGGGGCTCACCACAGACGGGAGCTGTGTTCAAGAGTTGGATTCTGGTACTGGANCCCTGAACAGAATTAGTTCTGTTCTCACTCAAACCAGGACACACAGAGTCTGAAGGAAAAAGACTTTTTCATCAGCAGCTGTACAAAGCATGTTGAGCACATCTAAGAGGGTCTGGGGGTAGGGGATGCATGAGAGATGGTGGCTGAGGCTCTCCAGTCCCTGGTCCTCCTCACTCACATGCACGTGAATAATCAGCACTACAAAAAAAGAGAACATATTTGACTTTTTTATTCTTTTTCCTAAAATTTTTTACCCCAGCAATTAATATGGATTCACAATAACTACTCTGAAAATGTGAGGCAGGTTTACCACAACACAGGTTTTGATTTTCATTTAAGAACTCTGAAAACATACTCTGAAAATTAAAAGGAGCTCCTTCTTATCTTTATGAAAATGAAACATTGTATTTTTCCACTTACAGGAAATGAACATTTCTTAACATCTTGATTTTATTTTTTAAATTTCAGTTTTAAAGAGTTATTTTTATTTCCTCCCATAATACTTTCTTCTAATAGATGTATTCTCAACTCATCAGAAGAAAAGTTTTAGTTTTTATGATGAGAATGATTTGCATTCAGCACAAAAACTCAATAAACAGAAAAAAATCTTTTTGCTTATCTGTATGTCAAATTCAGAGAAAAAAAAAAGTTAGCAATTCATATTCTTCACTAGCATTTATTCTACAATAAAATAATATACAGCAGCACTGAAGTTGCTCCTACTATTCCATGTATAAGCCTCAGCTTACAAATCACAAAGTTTCCACACAATCTTTGAATTCAAAAGCTCATTACCTTCTACAAACCAGACACTGAAAGCTGAAGCATTGTTAGGGAGATAACGAACAAGGCTACACTGGGAAGAGCAAGTGCTTAAAGAACACAGGACTGCCAAGGACACATGGGGAATGCAGCCATTCTGGATAATAATATCAAACTCTTAAAGCTACTGAAAATGTTCCTCACAGTGGTAGAACTCAGCTTTGCACAATTCAGAGTGTGTCTCAGCCAGCTCCCGCACCACAGTGCCAAGACCCAACTTTACACTCAGTGAAGACACATCCTAATTGGCTCCGTAGGAGCCAGTTTTGCTCTAAAAACTGTAAGCTATATTTACATTAGTAAGTTAATTTGTAAAATAAAAAATAAAAAAAAATTGAAATATTTTCTTATTCATGATTATTTTATTAGCGCAAGCTCAAAACTACATGAATGAAACTATACTGCTCCAAATTAGACACACCCAAGTCTTTGCGGCTGGGTGGGATCCACCCAAATGTGCTGAAGAAACTGTCAGAAGTGCTCACCAAGCCACCTTCAATTATTTATCAGCAGTCCTGGCTAACTGAGGAGGTCTCAGTTGAGTATAGGTTAGCAAATGTGATGACCATTCATGAGAAGGGCCAGAAGAAGGGTGCACAGAACTACAAGCCTATCAGTCCAACCTTGGTGCCAGGGAAAGTTATGGAGCAGATCATCTTGAGTGCCTTCATACAGCACATACAGGACAACCCGGGGATCAGGCCCTGTCAGCATGAGTTGGTGAAAGGTGCGTCCTGCTTCACTAATGTGATCTCCTTCTATAAAAAGATAACCAGCTTAGTGGATGAGGGAAAGGCTGTGGCTGTTGTCTACCTGGACTTTAGTAAAACTTTTAACAGTTACCCACAGCATTCTCCTGGAGAAACTGGTTGCTCATGGCTATAATAGGCATACACTTGCTGAATAAAAAATTGGCTGGATGACCACCAGAGAGTGGTAGTGAATGGAATTAAATCCAGTTAGTGAGCAGTCACAAGTGGTATTCCCCAGGGTTTAATATGTGGACCAGTTCTGCTTAGTATTTTTATCTGGATGAGGGGATTAAGGGCACCCTCACTAAGTTTTCAGACAACAATTTAGATGAGTATGTTGATCTACTTGAGGGTAGGGAGGTTCTAGAGAGGGCAGGCTGGATTGATGTGCCAAGTCCAGTGGGATGAGGTTCAACAAGTGGATTCAATGCTGGGTCTTGCACTTGAGTCACAACAACCCCATGTAATGCTACAGGATTGGGGAAGAGTGTCTGGAAAGCTGCCCAGTAGAAAAGTACATGGGGGTTTCCCTGGTTTCACCAGGACAGAATCATAGGCTAGCCATGGTCTGCATGCTGTTAGTAGTTTGGAGTCAGACAGGGCAGCTGACCCAAGTTGGCTTCAGGTGTATTCCATCCCATAAACATCATGCTCAATACAGGGGGAAGTTTCCTGAGAATAAAAGAGTCTCCTGATCCTGTTCTTTAGGACTACCTTCCTGTTTATTGTGACGACTGTAGAGTTGCTGAGCTGAGTATAACTTTGTTTACTTTATACTGGCACTGGTATTAGTTTTGATGTTTCATTAAATCTGTTTCATTTCAACCTGTGAGTCTCCTCTCCTTTTCCTAATCCCTCTTACTGAGTGGGGAAGTGTCATTGAGTGATAAAACAACTGCTATAGTTTAGCCCCAGACAGGGGCTAAACGTAGACAGGGGTGTTGGTCAACAGCCATTTGATATGAGCCAGCAGTGTGCCCAAGTGGCCATGAAGGCCAACAGCATCCTAGCTTGTGTCAGAAATAGTGTGGCCAGCAGGACTAGGAAAGTGATTGTCCCCCTGTACTCAACACTGGTGAAGCAGCACCTCAAATACTGTGTTCAGTTTTGGACCCCTCACTACAAGGACACTGAAATGCTGGAGTGTGTCCAAAGAATGGCAACTAAGCTGGCAAAAGGTCTAGAGAACAAGTCTTGTGAAGAGCAGCTGAGGGAACTGGGATTTTTTTAGCCTGGAGAAAAAGAGGTTCAGGGGAGACCTTACTGGTCTCTACAACTACGTGAAAGAAGGTTGCAGTGAGGTGGGGGTCGGTCTGTTCTCCCAAGTAACAAGCAATAGGGTAAGAGGAAAAGGCAAGTTGCACCATGGGGAGGTTTAGGTTGGATATTAGAAAAAACTTCTTCCTTGAAAGAGTTGTAAAGCATGGGAAAAGGCTGCCCAGAGAGGTGGTAGAGTCACCATCCCTGGGCATATTTAAAAGATGTGTAGATGTGTGCTTAGGGACACAGTTTAGTGGTAGACTTTGCAATATTTGGTTAACAGTTGGACTGATGATCTTAAACGTCTCTTCCAACCAAAACAATTATATGATTCTGACTAACTGCACTTTCTATAACTGTAACTAATTCAGTACTCTAAGCATTCTGTTCCATGCGTGATTATGTATATCTTTCTTTACAAAAATTCATTGGAAGAAAAAGAGCATGATGGTGGAAGTATGGAGTTCATAATAAGAATGCCTGTGGAGTTCAGCCCTGTTAAATGCCATGACTATTTTAGAAATCTTTGTCAGCCTTTCATAAAATTTTATCGCATATTTGTGTACCTTATCTTTGATTCCCAAAGCTGTTTGAATCAGTAAGGATCTCAACTTTTCTTGAAAATATACTGGTCATGACTAACCAGCACAGCTGTGGGGGAAACTCATCCTTTAACAGCTCAGAAATGACAAGAGAAATAAATAGAACCAAGAATGTATTATATTAAAATAAACTCTTGAGATCTTCATGCCATAAGTGTGATTACTAAATATGTGGCATCAGTGTTACCAAAGCAGGTAATTTTCCTTTTTGAGACCAGAAATACTCACTGTCTTTAAAACCAAAAAAGCAGAAGTCATGGAAAGAAAGTCTTTTCATAGAACTGAGGCAGGTAAAAATACCCACAATTTTATAGTATCACCAAGTTAATAATAATGGGATACCCAATATGAATGCATGCATCTGATGTATGCACTTATAAATTGGATAAATTCTCTCTACTAGACAAATTAAGATCTGTTTACCCTTGCCACTCAGCAGCACTTGTTGTGCCAACATAAGCAATAGATGTGCATCTGAAGTTCATTGAATATGATAAAATTCTACATTATAATTAAAATCCCTAGTTTAACAAATCTTGCATTTCTGCACTGTAAAAGTTTGAAACATATGAAAGATAGTAAACAAACTAATCAAAAAAAAACAATTCAAGAGCAAAAACACCACCTTGTTTGGTCTACTGGTTGCAGCTCAAATTTCAAGATAATGTATATAGGAACACAGAGCCAGATTCATCAGAGCTTTATTGGCTCATTAATGTAGGTCTGAATAAATCTGAATAAATGAGATTTTGTGTGCAGATTTAGTCTGAACGATAATTGCTAGGATCAACAATGTGATATATATTTAAGCCTGGGACTACTGCCACTGAATAAATGAAGGAATCATCACTAGTTAATCTTTGTAGGATAGTGTGTTCCTGGTTGGACCACAAAGTATCGGCAATAATTTCTGAAATGACTGGAAAAAGCTCCATCATTTACAATCATTAGAAGATTTTACCATTTTGCTGAGCCAGAAACACTGTAAAACTTTTGGAAGATTTTCTGAGTATATTATAGCTAAAAACAGCAGCAGAAAATATAGAAGGATGGACTGCTCGAGTGCTTTAAAGTGCTCCTATGTTGTAGACAAAAAAGCCAGTATTTCTAAAATAATGTGTGTTTTATAAATTATTTCCATTCATTTTCCTGTTAGTCCCTAGAATGAGAGAGAATATGTGATGGTTCTGATACAGGAATTCCTTCCTTTGGTGTGGAAACAACAGTTAAAATTTAAAAGATTTTTTTTAAGCATATATTAGATTGTAAAAAAAACCCATGGTCTATATAATGTCATTTAATTTTGATTTTGCATGGAACTCTGTTGTAGACAGCTTCAATCTGGAGTATCCAAGCCTCAAGATAACAAAAGCAATCTGATTAAATGAGGAAGTATCCTTCACAGAGAAGTTGTTAGCTCACCTGGGTAAGGAATTCTCCACTGACTCAGGCTGGAGATGTGACAGGTGTTTCCTGCCCCTCTGTCTCAGGTGATCCCCTTTTTCTTTTTAGCATGACTCCACTCTGGATGAGCAATTTATTCCTACATGAGCTCTAGCTTCCAGATCCCAAGTGGCTTTCTGTTCACTAAACTATAGAAAAAGTCTTTCTTTCCCCTTTTCTCCAAAGCAAATGACATAATGTTGTAATATATAAAGATTCTGGTTTAGGCTCAATTCACAGTCAGTAACCATTTATTACCTAGACCCAAGAAAAGCACTGTAAATCAATAATAAAGTGGGAAATATTATACTTAAATAAGAATTACAATATGTTTACATTAAAACAACTTCCAGTAGAATATTTATTTTCAGATGTCCATTACTGACATTCCAATGGTATGAACAAAGAGGTTCAGCCATTCTTAGATGCCTAGTCAACAAAAGTTATTTTCAGAATTGTAAATCTCATGCAAAATTTTAGGCTTTACAGCTTTAGGTGACAGTAATTTTTAGGTAAACACAATGTTAAAATAGCTCAAACCTGTGAATGCTTTTGCATTTCAAAGCAATGAGAAATATTTGAACTTGAACTCTAAAATAGAGTTCTAAAATACAGAGGAAGCAAAGAAGAATGGAATTGACTAAGTTATTCCAGAAAAAAAAAGGCCTTTTCCTGATTGCAATCAGCCAAAAATTATGTGAAGACACAAAAAGTGAACCCTGAGCATTGAAATAAATAGCCATAAATAACTGAAAATTTCTTATTCTGAATATACTCAGGTTTTCTGAGGAAGCTAAAGATTTTACTATAACAAAACAAACAAACAAACAAANAAAAAAAAAAAAAAAAAAAAAAAAAAAAAAAAAAAAAAAAAAAAAAAAAAAAAAACAAAAAAACACAAACCCAACCACCTAATCATGAATTATACCTTTGTGAAAGCACCCATCCTGCCTAAATTAAAGTTTGACACCCAGGTCAAACTATTTATAAAAGTATTCCCACTAAATGTGTTAATGGAAATAACTGCTGATGAAAAATATTGCAAATCAGTTTACTGTTGCTGAGATTATGTGCTAAATGTAAAGCTACGGCATTTGCATTAAAAGTTAAATCTGGTTATAGCAAATTGAAGGAAGGTACTTTACAAGCACTGCTGGCTTTTTGGTGTTTTTTTACTAAGTACAGCCATAATTCTATATTCCAGTAAATGTAACTGATTAGTCTAGCTACAAAACTACATTAGCATATATCTAATGACCAAAATGTTACACAAGAGACATTATAGAGTCACTGAATGCAAGGTCATTACAATGGTGAGGAGAATGAACAAACAAGCAATTGAAGAGTGAAATTGTCAAAATGACCTATTCCCTCTTGTGCTCCCTCTTCTAACTGTGCTGCCCTGTGTAACAGTGAATGTGTTTGGCAACACCCACACAGCCTCCATGCAGTTCATGGAATTGTGTATAAGCTTGTCCAAGTTAGCTGGGTATTAAGGGTATACTCTAGGTTTATTTTACCCAGTGCCATGCCACATCAGTTCCCACCCTCCCTCATCAATGGTACAACAAACAAACAAAAAATATCTCTCTGTTCACTTCTGTCCTGGGTTTGGCTAAGACAGGGTTAATTTTCACAAGAAGCTGGGAGGGACCACAGCCAGCTCAGACAACTGAACCAGGCAATTCGGTATTCGATACCATACTGACATCATGCCCGAAATACAAGGGGACAGGAGGGGAAGGCATGTGGGTTTCGTGCAAGGCAGGGTCAGGCACTTTCGGTGAACACTGTGGAACATCTCTCCCATTTTATATATTATTTCATTTGTACTATTGTTATTACTATCATTTCTTTTCCCTTTGTGTTGTTCTATTAACTTCTCCTTTTCTCAGACCACACAGTTTTGCCTTTTTCTCCTGATTCTCTCTCCTATCCCCCTGGGGATGGAGGGGCAGTGATCAGGCAGCTGCTTGGTGATGCTACCAGCTGGATCTAAAGCACATCTACTTCATACATGATATATCTTTCTATTTTGCTGTTGTCAGGGTCATTTTACTTGCATTTGATTCTCTGGTTTTGTATAACTAAGGTGAAATTTTAAGATCCCACAGAAACATTAATTTTTTTTGGTATGTATTCAGCTTAGCATGTGTGTGCACATACATGCATATATATATTTACAGTTATTCAGAATGCTCAAAAATAATAAAAAATTCAGTGAAACAAGTTTTTTCTGTCTGATCAAGTAATCTTAGTCTCTAAGTATTACTGAGCAAGATATCTTACAGATACTATATCTAAGTATTACTAGGAACAGGTATTAATTATATGGTACCTCCTCCTAGTAGCAGTGGTCAAATAAGATATTGTGGTAGGATTTACATGGCAAAAAAGCAGTTTCTATCCTGTAGGCCTTACAAACAAGCGGTCTGTCAGTCTTCTCTGAAAGTCACTTCAGAGGTCTAACATGCCTCCTAGTGATGTAAAAAGGAAAAGTTATGCAGTATCAAAAACTGCTGTTCTTAACAGTGTTGCACTGGCTTGTGTAACTTCCTATAGTATCTGTATAATCTCATTACTCACAGTGAATTGTAGGGGTTTAATGCTGCATTTAAAGATATATGGCAATACAAATTGCACTTTCAAGATTAGATCTGTTACTTTGCTTTGTTTTTTGCTGTGGGTATTTTTTTGTTGTGTAGAACAAATGCATTGACTGTGCTCAACCACAATACATTAAAACTGATGTCTTGCTAGTTACTGTGTTAAAAGTGAAGCCCAGAAAATGAGTCTGTGGAGCAATTATGCATGAAATGTCTTTTAAATATATTTATTCATTACTGCTAATAAAAAAGCTTGTCTTTATGTCATTCTTTCATTGTTCCAGATGCTAATATTTCTAGCTGTCCAAACCATAAGCATCTTCTGTTGAAAATTATGTTCTTCTGGTTATTTAGAGAAAATTATTTCAGAATATGAAGTTGTGTCATTCTGTTTAGATAGTTACATGTAATCTCTAATATAATAAACTGAAACATTCATGCACCATTTTTTCCAGCCTAATGTTTGGCAATCATTGACACTAATGAAGTAGACCTTCCAATCACACAGCAAGTATTACTACTATTTCACAGATGAGAGAACGAAGGTAAAAAGAAACAAAGACAGACAAATGGCCCCAGGGTCTCCTTCCCCTAGAAAAAAGATTCCAAGATTGAGACCCACATGCCTGGAATAAGATCAGAGCTACACCTTTTCACTGTAGACTTCAAATTATTTGTAGACCTTTGTCATAACAGTCAAGCATATTATAAAGGAATTTTTCATTGCACTGGATATTCACAGATAAGTAATACACAATTTAAGTTTCACTTGAGAACTAATTGAAATTTTCCATGGTAAAAACACAATCCCTATTAATTTTTGAATTTCATCCTAGTAATAAATTGGACCTTGATATAATAAGAAGTGAGAAAAAGAAGGAAGGAAAAAAAAGTCATAAAAGCCAGCAACTAATAGACACTGTAGTAGTGCTTAGATGGCTCTGCGGTGGAATTCTTTGATTTGGACTCTCAATGCATGTTAACAGATATCATTGCCCAAAAGCTTGAAGTTCAAAAAGATGGAGAATTGGTAACTGAAAAATAGATGTGAGCCACTTAAAGATTCTCTTACAGCCTGGTTCAATGGTTGGAGATGCTGCACAGTGAAATGCACACAAACCTTGACAACAAAGCCAGCCAGGAGACTCTGCAGCCTTGTGGCTTGTCCCTGCCCCACAGACTACAGCATATACCCCATGTATTTGTACTGCTGTTCCCATCACAGAAGCAAGGCTCAGCAAGTCAGAAGAATAAATATTCTGGGAAAATCACAGGCAGGGAAACATACCTGAAATCCAAGAGTCCCAGAGAGCTGATGGCAATTTTCAAAGATCCTGGTAGAGGTGTAGGAAAGTAACAAAAAAGTACTATGTATAGGTCTACTGGCTGTCAGAGCACCTGAAAGGTTTCTCAGTGCTTTGTTAGAAAGGTCTCAATGATTTGTCAGACAAGAACAAGGTCCCACCATCCTAGATTCTTTTAAGCCAATTTTTGACTTCACATTTTCATGCATATTTTTCCTTGTCTTCTCTGTGAGCTGGAGCCAGTATTAACGGGGATCTATTGGTTGGTTTTCTTCAGTTCCATAAACTACTATTTTAATCATCCTTTTATCCAATAACTGCAAATATTTGGTTTATTTCTCATCTTTATCTGCTTCCAAATTGCCATAATCACCACATACATCTCTGTTCTCCGAACACCGCTGCAGCTGAAAGCAAAATAATCATGTCACAGGTTGGCTAACTTCAGAGAAATCACAGGTATCTGATATCTATCTAAAGTTGCAACATCACTCCACATTTACTATAGATAAATAAAATTAAAGCTATCATTGCCTTTCAACCCTTTGTGATCCTTTCCCAGTTGCCTCAAGGATTAATGGCACCGAGTTTCCAAAACATCTGAGTTTCCCTCTTTGAAGATCTATGCAAATTGCTAGTTGTATGCAAACTGGAGCATTAGTCTTTGCTCTCCTAATTTTAATTGGTACACAATCATGTAGACGGCTGCTAATAGTAGCTTGATTTCTAGATTGTCAACAGACCCAAACTGCCCAGTGTTATTTTTTTCAACTAAAAAGATCAAAACTACAGAATAATGATAAAAAGCACAGAGTTCAAATAAGAGTAGAAGCTGGTTCCTCATCTTCCTAAGGATCCATAACCTCAGCTAAACTTTAATCTGCAACAGGTGTTGGATTTGTTCGCTTTGCTTGGTCAGACAATTTCTGAACAGCTGGCAAACTGAAATTATTTGCCATTTTTACACAGATACTATTCACAGACCCAGGGATCTTGCTGAAAGATAAGCTTCCAGGTGACATTGTGAAAACTGATTGAAAGATTTCTGTTGCTGGGAAAAAAATACTGGATTTGGTTCTAGAATCAAGTCACTATTTCAAGTAAGTATTTTTCAAGGAAGTTACAAGTTACTTTTTCACTTTTGTCCCCCATACCAGTAATGATTCCTATGAAAATACCTCTACAGCCACAAATTTCCTTCCTAAGTGTCTAAATAAAATTGGTAGGAGATGCCTGTGGAGCAAAAATATTCTTATGGACTCTAAAATGCAAACTCTAGGAAAGAAAGTCTCTGGGTGTCAATTTGAGGATTTAATAAAAAATTAATATACATAGGCCTTAAGGATATTTTCTGATACGAAGATATTTGTTGACTTTAATGAGCATGCTACAATTTAGGTTTTATATCTGATTTGAGCAGGATTTCATTACCATTCTTCCCCTTTCTATGGGCATTTAGAAATAAAGATATTGAAGCTAGAGACTTTCTGAACCAAACCTTTTTGAACCGTTCTTTTTACCACCTAATTGTACCTCTGTACCACAAGAGCCTCTCCTGAAGAAAAGTTAAACAGTACAAAATACAACTCAGTATGCTTCTGCAAGTCCTCAGTTAACACAAAACTATACCTCCCTTCTTCTTGGAGAAACTATTCCAGTTAAAAAGGGCACACAGTAAAAATCCCCTATTATTCAACCAGGAAAGACATGTGACAACATACTCACACCACACACACAAAATGTACTTAAATTTAGGAGAAAGAAATCCTGAACAGAATGCAATTAATGTTACATGCCAAACCAATTAGTGAAGTGTCACTGGAGGCACAGCCGTTGCATCTACAGCTCCAAACTTCTGGGCCAAGATCCGGAAATTATATCACTTGAAAGCCCTTAACAGGAAATAATGAACATTTTTATGGCATCAGAGCCATAATTCATAACAGCCATTTAATGAGTGATTATAATTAAGCAGTCGATATATTTTGGTGTAATGGCTGGTTTCTACGCCCTCCTCTCCAACTCTAAACATTAAAAAAAGGAGTTGAAGAAATCATCATAGGGATTTAAGCACTGTAGGGCCTAGCAAGCTCCTAGACATGAGTGTACTAGGGAAATTCTCAGTCAAGCATCCAGGAGTGTGTTGTGAAGAGGCTGATATTACGCAAAGCTAATTGTCATCTCATTGAAAAGAATAAAATTGAGTTAGAAAATAGAGCAAAATGAGGATAATCTGGAAAGGAAAAGGAAAGGAAACAGTCTGTAGGGTTTCCTTAAGAGGAATTAAAACAACTACCATTTTTTTTTGTGTGGAAAGCATTAGACTTAGGCAATGTCTACAGTACACCTGTAATTGTATTTTGAAGATCATTTCTATTTGCATGGCTTTTACAAGCATGTGGAGACAGTGGATAAAATTAAAAGAAAGTAAATTTTATGTGTGTAAAGAAGAATAGATTTTATTCACCATATAATTACCATAACTGCCTCAATCCTGTAAGATATTACTAACGAAATAGCTTGGTAAGATTAAATAAATTACAAAGCTCACCATGCCTCATGTTTATAAGACAAACTATTAACTAGATGAATTAAGAAGGAAATTATTCTTCTCTGCCCCTTTATACAGAAACTAAAAATAATATATAGGATTGCGAATGGCTGCGCATGAGATGTGACTTGCCACTGCTGAAGCACATAATACATACAGACTACTGTGAGGAAAGACCAGAGAAAACTACCCTGTTCTGGAGTAAAAATCCCTACATTCATAAACTACAGAATCCAGCTCTAACTTAGGGAGTTCTTTAGTGCCTGGGCAGTGCCCAGACTACACTCATTCTGATGGAGCCATTCAAGAGAAGTATGATTTCCATACTAGATCTGCTTGGAGACAAAACCACATAGGAATGAATACTATTTACATATTGATACCATAAAACATGAGGATGTTAACATTTTCTTCATGCTTTTAGCTTGTGCAGTTTACCTTAATGGTTATAGCTATATCGTTTTCCAGAGTGCAGGCCTAAAAGCATATTTGTTGTACTCTGTGACCCACAGCCTATGTTTCTGTAGGTTCACAGAATGAATTCTGTAGCTCTGTTTATAGGCTCGAAGGTGCTAACATTTAGCCCTTCTGGGAAGGAGTCTGCTTCCCTCAATCAATCACAAGGCATATCAGCATTTGTACTAAAGAAACTAGTCCGATGTAGCTGTAGCTTTGCATTTACCAGTCACATTAAAGATACAGCAAGACCTATAGATACTGAACTGAGGCACCAGAAAGCTTAGCTGTTTTCCTCTAAACATACTTCAGAGTTGGCTCTAGCAAGGTCATACCTGATGTGCACTTTAAAATACACAATAGATATATGTAATGTGCAAAGAGCTTTTCCAGAATGGCATCTCCATTTAAGCAAGGAAAAATTTGGTTTTACTATTAAATAAACAACTGCATGAGTAGCCACCTCAGCATGGCACACTTGCCATAGTGTTCATGGACATGAAAACTGAATGATCCAATGAAATATGCTACTGTAGGTATGAGGGTATTGAAAGAAGATAGTCAGCAACCAACAGTCAGGTCTGCTCATGTCTCAGCTATTTCCCTTGAGCTAAAATAATGGCTGTAAAGAAAGCCACCACAGTAAAACCAGAACTACAGGGAGGCTGCATTCAATTACACTCCGAGTTTGGCCTCTCCACATCTTTCCTTGAATCCCACTAACAGAAAACTTGCCAGGTCCTCAGCATCTTCTGGAGCAGAGTTCTCACTGCAGTCCCTTCTAAAACAGTAGTCCCCATTTCCTTTCATCTTCCAACACATACCAATTCATTCCAACAAATTAATAATGATTCCTCTCTTCTGAACAGAATGAAAAGCAAGGGAACCATCAGCCAGTTTGAAAAACAACAATGGAAAAAAACAATGGAAAAATGTGATTATTCATTCTCATGTCAAGGACTGTGAAGAGGAGAGAAGATGTGATAAATTAATCTATTCTAATAAGGGGAGGTTGTAATAAGAACAGAGACTCATTCAATTAATCCCCTCAATATAATCCTATAAGAATGATACGGAACTCCCTGGATACTGTATCTCAAGATAGGACAGGGTTTTTTTCTTAGCCAGCAGTTTCTGATTACAGAAAAGTAATTAAGCAAAACTGTCTAATAAAGGAGTATTTGAGAGATAATCAAAACATAACACAGAAAGGACTGATCTAGACATGTAACAGTTTAAAGGACCTTAAAGAGACAGGTCCTTGGTAGGGTAATCAAAATAAAAGTTTGATTTACATTCTGACTGAGACAAGATTTGTTTATACATCCACTGAAAATATTCTAGGGTTTGCTTGTTTTTTTTGTTTGTTTCATTTTTGTTGTTGTTGTTTGGGGTGGGGGGGTGTTTTGGTTTGGGTTTTTTGGTTGGTTGGGGTTTTTTTTTAAGTGTATTCAGATTAGTTGGTTCCAGTAGATACAAAAAGCATTTTTAAAATTATATAGTAAAGATACTAGAAGATATAGGAGAAAGTGTTTTTCATGCTCATTATATATGAACCAAGGCCAACAATTGAGAGTTCATGGGATTTTTCCAGAGACTTTTATTATCAATTAGTTCCTCATGGAGCAATGTGTTAAGAATAAAATACCCGGATCACTAAAAATGGTAAAATTCAATGGTCTAGCTGGTTAATTGCGCCAGAAGTCATCAAGATCTGCTCATGTAATAGCAAGCTTTTTGATGCCTGTACCAGTTATTGCTGCACACCATGTCCACAGTTCACCTGTCCTGTATCCACCATCAAACTTGAAATAAATAAATAAATACAATCTTATTCTCTGCTCCTTAATGCATAGATATAACATAACACACATCCTCAAACCTAGAGTACCAAATTTCCTACCAATTTAAAAAAAAAAAACAAAACACAAAAAAACCCTGCAAAATAAAACACACACA
>VWZY01011463.1:67599-81093 GCA_013399075.1 Chloroceryle aenea | reverse complement strand
ACACAACCAAAAACCACAAACCACCACAAAACACAAACCCAAAAAAAACCAACCAACGAAAACCCTGCAAACAAACAAACCAACCAACCAACCCACCCAAAACAACAAGACATTTTCAGAGCATTTTGTCAAAGCAATCAGAGATCAGTTATAGTAAGATACAGAACTCAGACTTTAACAGCAGCACAGTTCACTTATATTCGGGTAAGGACTTAATATATCTTATTACAATTGCAGAGTAAACTGATTGGGGTTGGAACTGAAGAATCCTAAGAATTCTGAGGTGGGCATATTTGTCTTTCTAGAGGAAAACAGCAGAAGTAGCCACACATCGCAGAAGTTCTTAATTAAATGACAGTAAAACCCTTGTTGACAGCATTACACACAAACTCCACTTTCAGCAGGATATCCTTTAGTGTGATGTGCCAAAGAATCTCTTCAGTAAAAACTTCTAAGGAGACCTCACTTCTTACTAGGTAATGGTACAGAGAAGCAATTATTTCCTTATTCTCTATGGTGGCCAGCTAGGAGTTTCAGACTAACACCTGCAGTTGCCCTTTCTTTGTCCCCTCCCATGGGCAAATGAACTATACAAGCCACTAAATCTTTTCATCTTTATCTTTTAGCTTCTTAAGGAAAGCTAGTTTCACCTGACCCTCCCAAGACCTGGAGTTAGGGTGGAGCATTTCAGCATTCCAGGGCTGCTAAAGCAGAAAATCAAAGGGCATTCCTCCCACCTCTTCAAACCTAGCCACCAGCAACTCAGTAACCTCTGGCCTGAGCTGCTTTATATAAAAGTACCAACAAATCAGTATGACACCTCAGTACTGTAACACCTCAGGTGATGGTTTCTAAGTTTTAAGATCAAAAGTGCAAAGAAATTTTTGATAACCAAGTGTCAAAAATAATCAGAGTAAGAACTAGGTTGTTTGTAGTCCTAAAAGATAAATGTTTGCCCATAAATGCTCAGCACCTGATACAAATTCTCAGATGGCCAACAATACCTTAACCTCCAAACCAAGCCAAATAAAGTTCTCTCCCTACAGTTTTATGTATATTCATTCCTGGAGAGCCTGGATGTCAAACAGTATTTCCAGTGGGTACAAATACTCTAATTTCCTCTCCCTATATGCAGACACTGTTTTAGTTTGTTTATAAACAAATCTCTCTTCCTCTCTCTAACATGTGCGCCCATTGTGACCACGAAGAACAACAGCGGATACCTTAAAGGTGTTGCTAATGGAGCAGTGCCAAAACAAGGGGAAAACTGGGAGTTAATAGCCCTTCCAAATACAAAAGTAGTACAAAATTCAGATCTCTAACACTATGTAGTGATAGGTCTTAGTACTTCTTTGCAAGGGTAAGGTTTTTCCTGTGTCAACTATTGACTCTAGTCTTTCATTTCCTTTACTCTCTCACAAGTGTCTCAGAACAAAGTATTTTATTTCACGGTGAATGGAACCTTTTGTGTCAAACTAAACGAAATGTTTCAGTCTTTCATTTGAGCAAGAAATATTCTATTCATTACTATTTGCATAATTCTCTCCCTTTTTCTTTCTCTTCCCCTCCCCTTAACTTTATAGGTTGATTTGACAAGGAAACATCTGACACAACTGCACGGTGTGTCAGACATTACTCTCTTTCTCAACAAATTTCTATAAAATTTGACAGTCAGAGTTCAAAGTTACTACATGAGTTTTGTAAAAACTGGAGACCATATTAGTATTGCCACTTAAGAAAAGGCAGAGAACTTGTCATTTGACAGCCACTGTTGGGCTGGTCAATACATACCTGCAGTCTGGTCAAGTTGTGCGTATTGTGCTGTAAACCACCCACAGCACCTACACTGTCTCTCACCCAGTGAGTAAAACAGAAAGCAGGTTGAGATTCAGTGGGGATGACAACAGTATAAGGATGGTCCTCAGGAACACAATAAAGATCTAGAAATCTCTCAGTGATGAGTTTGAGGTTCTTGCACTGAGATAGAAGGGTGTCAACCCACCATAAACCAGGCCTCCATTGCTCTATGGCCTGTAGAACTGCTTCTTCTAGATTGGCTGCCAAACCAAAATTGACTGTTTTCACAACTTTCAACATTCACCTGACTCAGATTTTGAAAAATGAACAATCATCAACTGGGAAACTGGGGCGGGGGGTTCACTTTACAATAATGTCTCCAGCTCTGACAATTTTTGCAGACACCACCAGTAAGAGAGACAACCCCTGTAGGGTTATTTTCTCTGCAGAAGCAGCAAATATAGTTTGTCGTCCCAGAAGTCTCAGACACAGTGCTGCCTCACAGATACAAATGAGATTCCAGATTTGTCCAGTCCTCCTTCCCATGTAACGCTACTGCACTGATTAAGGGATTACATTGGCTTGCATTGATTAAAATGTCCATCTCTTTATTTGCCCTTAATAAAAAAATTGAGGCTGGCCATGATTAAAGAGGCCACCAATTGCGAAGTGTGAAATACCTGTCTTGAGGGTACATGAATAAGGCCAAGTTCATAGCTCATGCAACCTATTCAATTTTCTTGGATCCACCTGATCAGACATGTTAATTTACTAAGGGCAGTGGTCTGTATCTGTATTCAAATTTGTCCCATGCCAGGAAGGAATTACACAGGAATGTAGGCTCTCCATTTGAAGATACTTTCAGACTTTGAATAAACCAAGGTCTAATGAAGGTCCTTATTCGATATGTTCTTAAACCTGCAGTTCTGGTGTAAAAATATGCACATTCTTCCTCACCAATTCATGAAAGGAGTGGAATCCTTTATAAAACTGCCTGATTTCTTATGCAAATCTTACCCCAGTCATCCCATACACCTATGAACTGAAAAAAAAAAAAAAGTTCTCAGTCTATTTGCGAACATAATTGTGCTTAACTATCCTCACTCAGGCTAATCAACACACCACATTACTGCACAGATAATACTTGTAATATTTAGAGTGCTATTCAATGAGAATAAGGATGCAAACTTCACAAACTGAGTATCTTTTGGGGGCTAAAAGGAAAGAACAAAACAAGGAAAAATGAAATTTCATTATATTGGCTTATATTTATGGATCCAAGTGATTAATTGAATGGCTAGCACAAAAACACATTCATGATTGGAAATTGATTTTATTTTTTTCAAACAGAGCTGGAGCTTTCCTGGGGTTTAACCTGTCATTTGCATAGGTTAATTTTAAATGGCAGTGCAAATTTAGCTTGAAAAGATAATTATAATATTTCACCTCCTTTCATCTTAGGTTATGTAAATGAGACTTTAATCTTTTTGCAGTTCATATTATATTAATAAGTAAAAAAAAAAGTCTTGATTTATGTTATGCTGTCAATCACTTGATGGCAGCGGACGCAAATGAAAGCATGTGGGTACAAATAAGGCTAATTTCCAACTATTCTCTTATGTCTTTCTTTTTATCTATAGGGTTATGGCACACATTCCAGATAAGGAAGTGAACAGAGAGATAGTTTTGACAGGTATCTTGTTAGATTGATATGTCATTTTTATCAGTATTAAATGAATTCATCTCTCTAATAAGCAGACTTTCTTAGACAGATGGTTCTTGATGCAGTATTTCATTGTCACAGTTCTACTCAGGATCAACCACCTTCCACAAACATACACTTACAGTTACTGAAATTCTTGCTTACCCCACTCTTTTTGGTCATCTGCAGTGAGAGTAAGGCCTAAATCATTTTGCTCTGGTTTCTCCCCTCCATTTTCATAGAGCTTGTGGACCTTATTGCATATCTCAGATCTTCTACATATTGCAACATCCTTCACAAATTTTTCCAAGAGTAGTGCAACACAGATGGAATCACAAAAGGCCAAGGCACTAATGACAGCTTTGCTTTAAGCTTTCATCCCAAGGATGTGAAATGGATGAAAAGCAGTCCAGTTCCTAATCATTGCCATCAAGTGACACTGGTTTTTACCTGTATGTAAACTTTGTTGCCCATTTCACAGCTGAAATAGTGTCTGGGCTTTGTGACCATCAGCCTATTACAGCAGAAATCAATGCTGGGTAGTCAGAGATTTTCTTACTGTCTTTTGATTCCTTTGTTACGCAAAACATAGACAAGGTCTTTTCTTTCATGAGAAATATTGCAGGAATTATTTCCTACTGGAAATCTGGAAGAGGTTTTCTGTCTCTTTTGATCACTACAGAACTCCTATTATAACTGCAAAACAGATCCAGGCAGTGAAACACTTCTGTCACACTGAGCCCTATATTTACTCCTAATATATATATATACAGACACACTTTGACAATGTCATCTGGACGAGATTTATCTCCATTCACATGGCCTATCTCTCTGTGGCATAAAAGAAGACTGACAAGATCTAATAGTCTGAAGAAATGTAAGGAATTTAGTTCCAACCAATCCTTTTTTTTTTTTAATATTCCTAATCCTTTCTGTAGGAATTTCACATATAGAAGTACTTGTACATTGGTATTGTCAGCAGCCTAAGAATAATTTCTCATTTAACTGTAAAACATCTCTTACCAGTTAAAATCCACTTTTCAGGACTGCTGTCCCATAGTTACAGTTTTGGCAAATATTGATACACCCACCTGTCACCTGAGATATCTTTAAACATGATTCTCAATACATAAATGGCATTACTAGAGAGTTGAAATAATTCTGACTGCCTAAAATTATTTGAATCCAGGCTATGTCCTTTTTTGAGCTTTTCAAAAGTCTATTGTTCTCTAAAACTAGTTTTTCACATTAAAGTGCTCTCCTGTTATTATCTCCATCAGCTCAAAGCAAACCAAAGGAAATCAGAATTTTAATCGTTCTGATGTGTTGTAGAATAGCCCTTGATAACCATTGTCCAGTCCTTGAAAAGAAGATTTCTCCTTGAAAGGAAATGGTGCACTTTTTACAGCTATGTAAAATAATTGACACCTGAAAAAAAGAGAGATCATCTAAGAGGAGAAACTATACAGATTCTTAGTTACTATAAATAAAAAATAACTTTTATCAGTAGAAAATTTGGCTTATGATTTATGTATGAACATTACCTAATCCATCCTTCATCCCTGTCTTACACCAAACTCAGTCTTTCTGCAGATTTCAAAGCATTTTCTCTATCATTTTACAGATTTCAAGGAGAGAAGTAAGCAGGAATGCTGGAATTATAAGGTCTTTTTCTGGTATCTGATCTGGACTGAAAGAGAAATCACTAAGTACATTCTTATATTTTGAATCACAAGATTTTTTGATTACCAATAGACACTGTAGTTAGTATATATCCAAACTACATCTGTCATTTGAAATTTCCTTATTACAGTGCCCTTCCAAAGTAAGCTATCTTAAAATTTCATAATCATTTTCTAAAGGAAGTAATTTCCTAAAATGTAGGATGCTGCTGTATTTCCTGACTCTCTGAGGATGTTCCACCTAACTACTTTTCTTTCATTTTCTCCCACACATGCACAAATGCATGCATTCCGCCTCCAATGTTTTCATAAATGTGCAGTATGGAATTCTGCATTGACAAGAAAATAAAATTAAATGTCCTCTGCTTTACCACTAGATCATCCAGTTCACATTCCTACAGTCCACTTTCAGCGTAATAAAGTATTGTCAGACACTTTGACCCACTAAAATCAATAGGACTACTGCTGGACATAGTTGATACCACATTTGCAGAAAAGCAATTTACCCCAGCGAGAATATGGGTCAAATTCTTTTATTCTCTTCTTCCCTCTCTTTTTTTTTCACTGCTACTCACATGAAACCAATGACAATTTTGAAAAATTAAGTACGCCTTTCCTTAGCTTCTACTCAAGATTTTCTTTCTCCTGAAGGCTAAATGATGTTTCTTCACTAGACTCTGTCTTTCAGCCATGCAAAACAACTTAGTTTGCATGAAAACTCTTTCAAGGCCTAAAATCCAGCGTAGTGAAAGAACTGCCTTTTGCCTTCTTTTACAAGGTGAAGAAAAGTACAGAAAATTAAAAGTTCAGCTTTGGTAATGACACTAAAATATTCAGGAACGTAAAAAGGAGAGAGAGTGCATGCTAAAACTTTACTCCATGGCTTGCAGTGAAAGCATTTTACAGTAAAAGGTTAGTTCACTCTTGGGAATTAATCTGCTCTCTGTTTTTAATGTGTTACATAGTCTACTCCAGAGTAGTAAAATAGTCATTCCAGTACTGAAAGCATTTTTGCTATTTGTTTTTTCTCCAAAGAACAAATTACCAGTTTTCACCTGGGAAAAGCTCCCAGGTGAAAGGTTTGAATATTCAGTGGATCACACTTTGCAAAGCAATGTTCATTCTTAGTTTATTTTTATTTTATTTTCAAGAAGAAATTCTCATTGCTCAGAATTAAATCAAAAGGCAATCCTACAAAGTAAACAATCTTTTTTGCAACACAGATTAAGAAAAATAACGCACCTCCTTTATAGATGCAGAGTCCCCTGTTTAAAATAAGAATCTATACCTTTTACACTTATCATACAAGCTCTTTTCTTGAAGCCAGCCTGACTGTAGCTAGTGTATTGAATAAGTCCATAATAAGCAACTATCACTTCACTAAACTAATATCCACTAAACAAAATGGTCGTAAGTGCACCAAACTAATGTAATAGCAATAATGTCATTGAAATAGAAAGTTGTCACAGGATCAATGTCCCCTGCCTTGAAAATAAAGATTGTGGTTTCGACTCAGCACTTACTGAACAGCAGGAGACCATTATCCTGTGATAACATCCTGTTCTATTGACATTATCTGTTAACTAGAGATACTCGGCAAAAAATCAGCTTTGTTCGCTTTGGATATAATATATATATATTTTACATCTGGTATACATAATTATTGGGCGTGTGCATTTCCCACAAACCTGAGTGACTTTAAAAACACAACAAAAAATTATTAAAAAATAGTTTACAACAGACTACTACTTACATGGCCATTGAATGTTCTTAAATGAGAAAGAAGTAGCGAAGCCAACAGAATTATAGCTACTTCTACATTGCTTTCTACTGCTGCCAAACCTTTCCCTGGTTGTCATTTGCTCATAATATTCTTGAGCTATGACCTTCCTTGACTAACCCCTTGTCTGAATTACCTTTCTCATATCTATTCTGTCAATCAGTCTATGGGTTTTTTTGGATAAGGAAGGTGGTGTGTGGGGAGTGCTTTTTGTTGTGATGTTGTAGTAAAAACTTTTCCCAAATCTGTTCTAATTAAGCAGTTACATCAGAACCAGACAACACTTTGACTGATATATGAAGTATTATTGCTGCTCCTAGGATGAAATTTTCCTGTCACTAAGACCTCTGTGCATCAACTTTAAAAGTCAGCAAACCATTGGAGCACTGACAGACTTTTTGCAGGCACCTGATGCATTTCCTAATTGCACCTCCCCTTACCAACTCCATAGCTGAGGCTGCTGTCTGGTAGGTATATTACTTATTCAAGGCATTGCATCATTCACAAACTAGGACTTTGGTCTCCCCTGTCCATCATCCTCTCACTCAAGTGTTCAAAGATATTAATTAACATTATATGTTGCCTTATGAGGTCTTTATTTTCCCTCCTTTTGTGTGATTTTTTACACTTAGAAAACAAAAGCTCTTAATCTCACTTCCTGAATGTTTGGAAAATGCTTAAAATATCATCTGGTTTTCAAGAAAATCATCTGTCTTTCTAGAGCTTAAGAAGCTTGCAACATTATAGTAAAAAATAAGGTAAGATTAGTTAGCACATTCCAAAGTGAAGCGTTCTTAATTTATTGCAGAATTACCACATATTTCTACCTCTGATTAAATAACAAACACAAAAGTTAAGTTTAGCTTACTGGTGGATGATAGGCCTGTTGTCTAGGAGGAGTAACTACTACACCATTTTTTTTTTCTGTGATGATGAAAGAAGCTGCTCTGCTACATAATATGGTGTAGAGTATTGAAGTGGAAGAGTATTCCTCATTGGAAGTTTAATGTCAGCTGTATTCCTCTGCATGCATAAAGTGTTCCCTGTATTACTTGTCAATATGCAGGTGAGAAAGAGCTGTAGAAGTGGTGAATTTGTAGTGAATTAACATAGAAAAAAAAAAAGAAAATAAGAACAAAACCAAGAGGACAACATATAATGAAGAAAACAAAATTTATGCAGCTGGCTAAACATCCTTCTAATCTGCTAAACAGGGGCAAGTTCTCTTATGAGAGCCCACATCACAATGCCACATTACCTTATGTATTAGTTACACATGTGTGATACAGGGGTTTTGTCCTAACTTTCTTAGCACTAGACAGATCAAGAGTTCTCCTGTGAACTGGCTTACAAGATACCATGCAAGTTTTTCCCTTTCCCTGAGATCTCCATGAATGCTTGACACTTATTTGAGCTTTTCTTAAAGCTGCACACTCCTTTCTCTTGTCCTTTTCTTCTGCCTACTGCTGCTCTTCAACTCCCACCTAAAACAAGCTATATCATGGTCATCCAAGGCTCCACAGAATTATTTGCCTACAATACAAATGTCCCTCAGCTCTACCTAATCTCATGATAGAAAAGATGGGGGCCTACCATCTGCATCTCACCATTCGAACTGGGTCCACACTTAGATGCCTCTCTCTTGACTGTTTCATCTAAAGCTCCACAATTATCTTCAAAGAGAGAGGAAAAACAAAGCAGGAACAAGAATAGTCCACAGTGCCAATGGGTGAATGTAAGCATTCTGACCCTTAGAGCCTCCATTGAAGCAATACTGCATGGCCAAAACAGTCAGAGGTAATTATGGAGTATCCTGGTCATACCAGAATCTCCACAAAACAAATAATTCAATTAGTATCTTGAATTTGCGCTTGGTTGGTTTTATTTTTGCTCTCCTTACTGATCAATCCTTACCATTGACAGCAATTCTTACACTCCCAACAAAAAATATATATAGTAAGTAGATTCTACCTTAAGTTGAAGCTCATTAGAGATTAGTTACTGAATATATTCCAATTCAAGATGGACAAACTGAAGTAAAAGATTTTGTTTCACAAGAAAAGAAAACATGCTCTCTCACAAAAGCAGAGGGAAGAGGGTGGATGACGCTGGAATCAATTCACAGATGTAACAAATCTCACGACACATTACTCATCATTCTGGTATATCCCACTATATTCACTCCTCTCAGCAAGGCACTAAAAAAAACAGCCTGATCGATACATAAGGCACAGTAGACAAACATACATGAGACCATTTAGCTGTTTCACACTTCACAGAGTAACAGAAAGGGTAAAAATGGTAGGTTTCAATTGTTTCATAGATTAGGACACCATAATGTTGTACAAGCTGATTTATGCATCCCTCCTAGCCATTATTACTATAGAGGTACAGCAGAGTAGGACAAAAGGGTAGCTAAAATCTCTTGCAATTACATATATGAAAGCAGTTAGGGCAAATTCTGTTTGTCCTTTGTGTGAGCAGCAGGAGTTGCAAGTACAAGAAATATCTACGCTCCCTGGCTTATTTTAGCTTGGTACTTTAGAGCTCACAGCAGAATTTAACATATGAATGGTTACTAATACATCCTAATACAGAAAATGAGGTCATGGCTGCATTTTTGTTGTACGTGGGTCTTTTATTGATATTATTCTTTTGTAAAATTGATAGAGCTATAAAAACCAAAGAAACAAACCCCCATAAATATGATTTAGGTTTGTAAAGGAAGATTCCTGTGAAAATATTTTCAGTTGGTTTTGGGTGGGAGAGCAAATGGAAAATGGAGTTACTAGGATTCATGGTGGATTTTACAACACTGAACACAATTTTTAATTATGTCATTCTGCCTCTTTCCCAAAAGGAGTTGCTTCTTGGAAAGTCCATCTCTAAATTAATCAGTGGCTAAAAAGGCTTGGCCATTCTTGGCAGGCTGCAAGTCTTTTCTATATCTTCCTCAGACCAGGGATTCTAGAAAGAGTTTGCCACATGAGACTAGAGTCTTTGCTGATCAGGCCGTTAACTACTTTGAGGTAGATGGCTCAAACTCCTTCTTGGATCTGTTCTACTCTATAAAATTAAAAATTCATTTAACCACAAAAAGAGACAGCCTGAGTTTGCATGACAATGATTATAGCACTTTAAGATGCAAGAAATTGATGTTCTTGTTCAATAGAAGTGTGATTAGTTATTCAAAATGGAACAGCCCCAACATGGGAAATGTATACCTGATAAAAAGTGCATGGTGGTAAAAGGGCATTCAGATGACTGAAGTTCAAGTCTGTAATCAGAATGGATTGAGATGAATTCACGTAACATCATTTGCAATGAATGCCCTCATGTTTTGAGCATTTCCTATTAGTGTGTATACATGTGGTTCTTGCTGCTTTATCCTAGGTACATTTGAAAGGTCACACCTTAACATTAAAAAAGAAACAAAACACTTGAAGAAAAGTCTGCAGCTTCTAATCAAGCTCCATTACTCACTAAACTCTGCCCTAACTTCAGACCACACTTCTGAATATTTTACTGCTCACAGACCATGTACTGCAAAATTCTCTGTTCTGTTCCAGCAAGTTTATCAGATGGTTTCAGTGGTTCTGCAACAATTCTGTTCAGTAATCAATAATGATTACTAGCTATATACAGTACACATAGCAGAAAAGATTAATCTGGGACAGCCTGGGACAGCATGCTAATTAGCGAAATGCTGAAACTGCATTTGTGCATTGCTCCTTGAAACTGCAATTTTTCCATCGGAACAATTGCTTCACCTTAAGTATCTCACCTTACAAATGACACACTATTTTATCAAGTTAATTGGCTTGCTACATCAACACAGTCTGGAAGGAGACTAATTCTGCCTGAAAATTTCAAAAACTTTATTGTCCATATTGTATGTTTCATTTCACCATGGTCCTCAAATATCACCCGATTCTTTCTACTTTTTAAATCCAAATAGGACAGCAATAACTTTTTCATGTGATTATTATACTTAATAAGGTAGGATACATAGTAGTATCATAGTAGCCTTTTGCTATAGTATATATTAATCATATCTGTCCCAATATGAAGGAATTTTGTAACCATATTTTTTATGACATTGTATAACTTTGAGGAAAGGAGATGAGAGCAATAGTGAAAAATTAGAACCACAGCACCAGTGACAAGTTTCAACCTCTACCACCACAGGAAATGCTACAAACAAAACCCAACAACACAAATATAGTTGAGCTTGATTTAGTTTTTTTGGGTTTGTTTTTCTTTTATTTTTTTTTTCATTTATCATCTACCAGGATCAAAGGCTAATCTTGAAACTGCTACAGAGAACAGCACAAGTAGCCATATCCCAAAGGCATTTATAGATTTAAAAATCAAGAACTAATAGTTCATATGCTACAAAGGCAAAACAGCAGCCCTTGCGCGAGGAGCAGTTACGTACACCACAATGTTTTCCTTGAGATAAGGGCTACTAGCCTGGATTTCTCAAAAAAATGTCTAAAGAGTGCCAGAGCAGTCTTACTGTAGGATTTCACACAGTATTTGGCTGAACTGGTACTGCTGGACTACATCCTGAACTGTCCTGTCGTATTCCATTTTGCTCCTTCACCAATGGTCATAATAGACCATATCCAGCACAGTGGATTTGAGCTCAGGACTTTCTGGTCCAAAATAAACATGCATTAACGACAGAATTATGGCTGCTTGAAACATATCAGAACACACAAGAAGTAGAGCTTAAAAATAAAATCGGTGTAATGCAAACTTTCTTAAAGTGTAATTCTTTCTCCTGAAAATAGTGTTGTATCAGAAGCATGGTAAATAAGGCTTTTTCCTCAACGTTTTGCCCCATTCAGGGGCAAATTCCTTCAAATTCAGAACTCTGTGAGAAACTTATTTTCACCTTTAACTTGCCCTTTTTTGTGTGTGAAAAAAAAAAATCTATCTGAAATTAGAAAGGTGTGAAAAATAAAAATGTTTAAATAATTCTAAAAAATTAAACAGTTTAAATTCAATTTTTCTTCCACAATTTTTAATTGGAACTATATCAGCCTTCTCTACAGGAAAGATACATAGCAAGAGAAGTGAGCCACTGAGTCCAAAATAGCTCCTGTTATTTCAGTTAAATTAAAAAAAATACTAAACTTTAAATTGAGTACTTTGGAGAAAGAGTCTTGGACATTTGCAGACATGGTTCAGCATTCATTGATACTTAATATGTGTATTGTCTGACCCGCTGGCAGAACAAATGTGATCTGGATCAAGTGCAAGCACACAATTACATATTTCTCCAGCCACCCACACGGCAAGTAATACAACACTTACACCAAACCTATGCCTGCTGCTGTGGGAGGACAGACGGTAAATGACTGAACAAGAGTTGCTGAGACAGCATCGTGGGCTTATACTCTTTCTGTGCTTTGCTTTGCATTTGAACCATTATTTGTTGCTCTCCACATGAAAGCCAGATTTACCGTTGTGTTAAGCAGCAGCCTGAGGTTCTCTGTTCTTTACATCAGGTAGTGTGCACTTAATCAAAAAATTATTACTCTTCAGCATCTACTGAGATCGCCACCTTTAGAGAGGAGATACCCAGTCCTAAGGATCATTCAGTGTCTATCTTTTTACTGAGACTGTTAACAAGGGGCAATTACAATCAATTCTGACAATGCTTTTTGTGCTGCTGATGCCCATCAACTGGAAAATGGTGAGAACAAAACAGTTGACCGAATTCAAGCAGCTGTTTAAAAACAGATAGTTTCCAGAGTCTAATTTCATTCCAAAGTCAGTTTGGCTCCTTGCTGATCTTTTTCCTATACTATTATTATGCTATTTGAAACAGGTTTGTTCAGTTTATAAGGGCAAGCTTCTGCACTACCTGCCCATTCTTCATCAAACTGAAGGCAAAATCAGCCTAGTATTTCTATGCATCTCTCCCATCTTCCCTGTTTTCCTCTACAAGACAGACAAGTTTTTCTAGAAATGACAAAAATGACTGGAAAGAAATCCTGCAATTTCTCAGTGCAATTAAACATGAAAGCAAGCCTTGGCCTTCTGCTAAGTAGTTACACTATAGGCAATCACTTGTGTACAAGTTAATGTATTCAAAGGGTCCTTCTATGTGGTTCACAGTGCATGAAAGGCACAGCTTCAGCATCTATCCACTTGATATAGAACAACCCATGGATTATCTGTATTCAGAAATACCCAGTCACCTCCAGAATGCGTCTGCCCACTGAACTGTAAACATGACCATTATGGCATTCTGGAAAGATAAGCTAAATACAATAGAAAGTACAGAGAATTGTTTCAGTTATACAATATTAGGCTCTTAAGTAAAACTGGAGGTGCCAATTCATTTAACCCTAAAATTTAAGGGTTGAAGAATACAGAAGAAATATCACCACCATACGTAGAGGGTTTCTGTGATATTGAATTAATTATAGCTGGATAATTTTCATGTAGTAGTCACTAGCCTTCTGCTTAAGTATCTACTCTAATATAAAAACATACATTGGATGCAAAGGCGATTTTTT
>VWZY01011463.1:57172-67553 GCA_013399075.1 Chloroceryle aenea | reverse complement strand
AAAAAAAAAAATAACCACACACAGATAAGAGATTTCAAAGTGCCCAACTCCCAATGCTTAGATATTTGCTGTTTATTCTAACACAGTGCCAAACTTATGATGGGTAAATCCTGCTAAAAGGCTGACTCTCATCTACATTTCCACAATATCAGCAAAGCCCAGAAAGAATCCATTCCCTTGAGAAACTCTGGAAAAGGTCTATTTATTATCAGAGACATGAAAAACACCATGAGTAAAGGAAACCAAAATAGTAACACTAAAGTAGAGCAACTTAATATTCTGCTTCTGCCTTATAACTGACCTCAGCATGAAATGGTGGGATTCAGAGTAACACCTGTTATTTTCTAGATTAAAGGTAACAGTTCCATAACTCTTTCAGTAAAGTATTTAAAAAAAATTAAAATAAAAAAAATACCATCAAACCTTTGCCTGGTCTTTGGCTGTCAGAAGCCTGGCTACTGAATTAGTGTAGTTTATTTTCAGTTTATGCCAATGAAGTGGTTTTGAATGTTTTATTACAACTGTTGGAGATTTTTCCAAAGGTTCCAAGTAAAATGAGGTACCCACTTTTCCATTTTATTCCATTTACCTTATTTCCATTTTATTTTAATATCTAACACCTATTTGTATATATGATATATAGTCTATTGGCAATGAACATAACGGTCTGTAGAGATGGGAGTTTTGCCATACCTTTCTCTTCCTAAATTTTCTTCCTCCTTCTCATAACTTAATAATGTATTGTGCTTTTAGAAGTCATTCTTCGACCACAAAAGCATCCCCACACAGTGGATGTTATTTATTGGCTTATTGCCCAGTGTTTGAAAGTGTACTTGTATTAAAAATATAGAAGTCTGAATTAATTTAATAGGAACTGATTATGAGTCAAGTGAAGATTTTGAAAGTCCCAACCTACCTAGCAATTTAGGAGTCTAATTATAGATTCTCGCTCCTATGGGCAGGGAGGATGTAAAATGCTTTCAAAACTGTATTGTTTAACAGAGAATGAAGTTAGATAATGCGTATTGGGTGTTGACATATACGCAGAACACAGCTAATAATTTGCTACAAGAAAATTATTGCTGAAGTTAAGCAAGTGGACAAACAAGAATTTCAGTATTGCTAGCATATTGACGGACTTCTGTATTTTAGCAGAACCCAACCTTGACTGAAACATAGAAAACTTTTTCACAGAGAACATTCTCCCCCATTGCCCCTCCAAAAGATGAGAAAGATTTTTTTTTTTTTTGCCCCCCCCAAATCTGGCATGATATTTCTGATCATAACCATGGAAAAGAAACTAGGAGATTTAGGGTTAGAGTCATTGTCTATGATGTGGGAAGTGGAGATCTGTGCTGGTCCTGGAAGGCCAAAGTAGGCGCTTGAATTTGCATTTCCTGCATCCCCACTAAACTGGAAACATGGTGAGCAAAAGGGTATTTCATTGTACATGTACTACTTTATGCATGAAAATCATCTAGCACATTTAACAAAGGCAAAAGAGAACACAAGACTGAGGATATTATTTCTAATCCAGGATCAATGGCAGATAACAATACTCCCATTTCACAAAAATATACAAAAGTGCCTGCAGACTTCAAGGCAATAATCAGAGAATCATAGAATGGCAGGGTTTTGAAGGGACCTCTGGTGATCATCAAGTCCAACCCCCCTGCCAATGCAGGAACACCTAGGGCAGGCCACGCAGGAAGAGATCCAGGTGGATCTTGAATGTTTCTAGAGAAGGAGACTTCACAACCTCTCTGGGCAGCCTGTTCCAGGGCTCTGTCACTCTCACAGTAAAGACGTTTTTCCTCACTCTGAGGTGGAACTTCCTGTGCTTAAGCTTGAATCCATTGCCCCTCATCCTATCACAGTGCACAAGTGAAAAGAGGTCATCCCCGCTTTCTTGATGTCCAGCTCTCATGTATTTATATATTGTCCACTAGGACGCCAAGGTCCCTCGCCATGGGGCTGCTTTTCAGTGGGTCAACCCCTAATCTGTACCGGTACATGGTTTTGTTCCTCCCCAGGTGCAGGACTCTGCACTTATTGTTGAACTTCTTCACTCACCTGGATATGACATTTGGAGGTAAACCTAACTAAAACTATTCATAGAACCAAAACATGAACCTGTTTGGGGCACGTGCATCACACTGACAGCATTGCTAGTTGGATGTTAAATTTAAACTAGCATTAGAAGTTTTACTTGGTACTAGACTTTACATACCCATGTTTCTATAAAAGATGTTTTCAAATATTTCTTTATAAAGCTTTTATTGCTATGATAGAATTTTTGTAACCTGCACCAGGTCTTTCTTATCTTGAGGAAGGAAGCTATAAAACTGCTGGATTTAAAACCAATCTATTCTCAAGTCATCCTCCCCTAGCAATTGCAACCTTGCTCACTGCTACCTTCAGTTTAGTACTTGCATTTCTATAGGAGTTCCTGAAAAATACACTTTTCCCCGCCATTCTCAATTACAGGTTTCAGAAAGAAAAATACACTGACAAAATGACACTAGAGACACCTTTCAGCAAGTTATCCCAGAAAGGGTCAGCCTTAGTCTCTGAAGTACTTAGAAATGTATTGTGCATGCCTTTACTATCATAATAACTGAGAACACTGCTGCTGGGTGTAAAATCCATGGTCTTCTATGATAGCCTTCACAGTGCTCAAAACATACTATATTGAATGCCATTTATGATGAAGTGTCAGTCGCAAGTGGGAGGAAGGGGAATAGTGGTGTTGAGGAGCTTATGAAACCTTCCAGGGGGGCAGGCGAAGGTGGGAAGAAAGCCTACAGATAAAAATGGAGATATAAAAACATGGCATTCTACCCAGGTGGTATCTACAGTGCTCCAGTGATAACAGGCAGGAAGATCCCAGACATCTCTGTCGTACACAGAGAAAGTGCTTCTGCATATTGTGCAAAAACAGCTGCTATACTCATTTCAGAGTGGAGCCTTTCGCCCATCGCAGTGTTTCTGCAGTTGGTTGAGGTGCAAACAAAAGTCTACATTTGGTAGTTCACCCTTGTACAATTTTCCAATCACATTTTAAGCAACACAGAAAAGTCTATAGCAGAAAAATAAAAAGATTCCTCAGTTTCAAAACTTATCTTGCAAACCTGTTCTGGGGTTAGAATTTGAAGTAGGATCCTCAGCTATAAAGGTCAGTGGCCTCCTCACTAGGCTGATGTCTATCCTGTGACAAATGACTCTTTCTCTGTACTTCCTCTCCCTCCATTTCAAACCTGAGATAACTTCCTGACAGTATTTTTACAAAACTTACACCTCTATTCTCTCTCTTTTCCATTTAGTATGCCTCCACACAATACTAGCTATGCTTTAAACTACAGAGATGAGCTCACATGTAAGCATTTTGTTGACAGAGACATAATAAGTAGTTTAGAAGAATTTGTTTAAGAAGCAAGGTACACATTTAATTTTCATAGTCAAATACTATGCATCTTAAAAAGTCATTCCAAAGATTCCAGATTGTCTCCAGAATAGCAAATGCCTTCCCAAACTTATAAAAAGTATCAACTTTGCCTTGTTGTGAAAGACAAAGTGAGGTATAAACAGAAAGGGCACAGCAAATGAAGTTGGATCCATTTCCTATGGAGTCCTATCCCCTCCTGCTGGGGAGCTTTGTTTTGGTTTTAGGATTAACAGTTTGCAAAATCCATCAAGATAACATTAGAATATTAATGTGCAAGAGATTACCCAATCAAAACATCAATCTTACTGAAAAAGTTGCTAAGAAACAGTCGCAACAATTAATTCTTACCTCTACAGTGTAGTACAAATTTCCACTGATGTTCAAATGTGTCAGTAAATGAATTTCAAGTCATTGCTTTTGAGCATGAGTTCATTGCAGCCAGATGTTTACTTTGTTCTTTCAGACCTTAAGTGCTATTGGGAAAAAGAAAATTCTAAATCTGAAATGTTCAAAATATTTTTTTTCAACTCATATTTATTTCTCTAAATATTCCAAACTCTCTGCTATGTATTTTTGTATCAAAAAAAAAACCAAACCCCAAACAAACACAAATAGACAAACAAACAAACCCAGACAAAACCCCACCAGCTAAAGAACAATAATGTCTTAGGAAAAAAGAAGACATTAAAAAACAAACAAATAAAACAAACACAAAACCATAAAACAGCTACCACAAATTGGAATGTTAATTGGCTTTAACATAACACAACTTAATGACCTTGAAAAGATCACTGCTGTTAACAGACTTCATGTGAAGAATTAAGTAAAGTTCTTGTCTCATCTTTCATATGCTGGGCACTGGAAACTGAGACCAAATATTACCTTCCTCCCCCTGAGAAATGTCTCTGGCAAGAGAAATGAACAGAGAGGCTTGAAAAGAGATTCCATGTTATTTTGTTATTAAAATATTTTCTCAAAACCTTTTATTTCACAGTTTTATTTGGTGAAGGCTGGTGGATGGTAAGACAAGCAAGGAAAACCATGGACCATATTGCTGGGGGCACTATCTGAAGAGGCAAAACTGTCAGTGAGTGACTAGAAAGCACTGATGAGAGTAAGAAAATTACATCTCACACAAAGTTTCAGTCAATTGGTTTTCTGTCTGTTACAAGAAAAAAAAAAAAGAACAAAACAAAACAAACAAAAAAACAAACAAAAAAAAACACAAACAAACAAACAAAAAAAAAAACCACCAACCACCAAACCACCACACAACTTCTCTAGATGCAAACTGATACGACTGGCAAGGTAGCAACTTCCAAAGGACCCAGTTAATTCAGGAGTGCCCTTATAAAAGGCCACACTATCACAGCAAGAAAGCATCAGAGGTGCATTTCTGGCCAGTTACAGCTTCTAAAATAGTTATTTATGTAGCAACCTGATAGTCCATCATAGGTCCAGTGCATCCTTTTAACTTCAGTGCAGAAAACTATCTCTCTTCTATGAGAGAGCAAAGGTACATAAAATCAACTTACATGATAGGTACAGCATCTTTAATTATATAGAGAAAAAATATCCAATCAAGGCTCATTCTTCCTGAATATGTAATAGCGCCATTAGAAAGCACCCCTTAGTGCTGACAAGCCTGCTTCCCACAATAGGACCACCAGTGTTCTCACAGGTCCCATTTGATGCCTAATATGTTCTGAAAGTGGACTGCTCTTGCTCTGGAGGCCTCTCACTTGCAGTTTCAAATTACTGACTTGCTCATGAGTCAGGGGCAGGTGCTCCCAAAAAATCCACATCTAGGGAGCCTCACTGACTAAACAGGGGAGCCTACTGGTGTGTGTCACACTTCCTCCCTGCCCAAGACCTGTTCTTCCTTTCTTCCAATATAACATCAAAAGACAGCCTTTGTGTGAGCCCAGGACATATTGTTAAGTGTATGCATTCAACAGCATAAAAATAGGTTACAATACATGACAATGGCTATGTTTACAGGTACCCTCACACAGTTTTGCAATTTGTTCAGCAGCTTCATCTATCATAGATAATTTCTTGAAGTTCCACATATTTCTGAATATTAACACTTTTCTCCCCGTTAAGGATCTGATCCTATCTGCCCTTGAGATTACACAAATAAAACTTGTTTAAAAAATTGTTAAAATGAGGATTTACCAGCATAATGTTTCTGTTTAACTTACAGACTGTATGGAATTGATGGTGTAAGCTACCAGATGCAGAGGATCATGCAACTTAAATGTGTTGGTGGAAAGACATACCATTTTATTCTGTGTTTCCAAATGACAAAACTTAATCACAACAAGCATCAGATCAACAAGATTAGAATAATTTCTCCGTTCAGTTATTTTTGTTTTGATGCTTAATTCAGTCATTTTTGACAGCTGGCTGTCAAAAGAGCAAGATCTAAGTGCTGAGATTATTCTACTGACTATAACCTCCCAGCCCCATGAAACACATTTCCTGTGTACTCAGGAGAATCTCCACCTGCTACAGGAGTACAGTCTACATCTTCTAAAGTAAAATTCTGGTCATGCTCCTCACACAAGTAGTCCTACATGCTCACGATGAAGGATAGTGCCATCATCAGGAGAGAGCATAGTTAGGAAACAATCTCAAGGTTCGCTATCTCAAGAGGATGAGTCATGAATTACAATACTTAGAGAAAATCTAATTAAAATGGAAAACATCTATACACAACTGTAAACAGAAGTGCAATTAGTTACCTATGTATATGCTGCGAGTGTTGCCATGAGCTAAGCTTCTAAAAAACAGGAGTAGTCCACAGAGACCAGCAGCCATTTTAATTTGTTTTCAGTGAAGGATGTGAAGAAAAAATAAATGCGCTCTTTCACTCTGATGGAGCTTTATTTTTGTTCTTACTATGTTGTCCTTGATTTAAAATGAGAGTCATTCCAACAGAAAATATCTGATTGCTCTTTGAATGCAGAGAAACAAAACTCAACAGATTATCAAGGTGATTTGCTGGTACTGATGCCTGTTGCTGGAATTTTTTGTCATGAAAGTATTTTCAGAAAGCAAGTAGAATATGTCAAGTTCTCAACATTAGTCTCTTTCTCTCTAACAGTATTTCCACAGATTAATTAACTCAAATGTCATTCTTTTACAGCTTCACGCACTCTACAGAAGAGTACTTGGTAGCTGCTGTGTGTTTTGGATCAAACAAAGCTCTGCAGGGATACAGTCATAACTCCAGTAAATTACTACTGCAGTGGAATGCTATAGAACAGGTTTTCAGATATGTTCTGGGAAAAATCTTAGCCCAAATGTATTTTCACAGTAAAAGACTTACCACGATCCTTTCTTCACCATTAGAGACAATCTGTAGTTGCCTTTTTAGATGCATTCTAGGGACAAAACATGCTACCTTTTTAGTAGACATGGGACTCGCACTTGGACCATTATACCTTGGTGGAAATACATTACTCATGAACATTCAAACCTAAGGTACAGCTATATAACAATTAACAACATGGGCATTAGATATAAATAACCTTTTTGTGTGTTTAGTTAACCTGCACCATGTAAACAGCACCTGCACACACCCCCTCCTTGTGCAGTCTTGAATGTTCAGTTCACAAGGACTGAAAGTGTACCCACCCTTGAAAATCAAACCCCAGATTAATCTCCATGTTCAAAATATCTGAAAGATATCCAGTAACTTGTATAAAATTTGCTTCTTATACTGTCCAGGCAAATCCCCTTATATATTCCAAAACATAAATGTGTCCTCATCTTCAGGGACTAAAACAGAACAGAGATAACATGGCAGTGCTGGTCAGGATGAACATAATTGCTAGCAAATAGTTCACCAGACTCAACCTCTGCAAGTGGCTTCACGGAAACTTTCATTGCCGGGCACTAACTTTGGTAAGTAGTCTGAGCCTTCCTTTGCCCTCATTAATGCCTCTTTCCTCCTAATGTCCATCCTCAGTGACAAAAGATCACAATCTCTTTTTCAAAGGTTTTCTTATTTTTACTTTTTTTCCTCCTGCTCATTGCCATTCTTAAACAAGACTAAGAAAATGGTGTAACTCTAATTATCTCCTTCCAAAGAGTGTAACAATTTCCCATTTACAATTTTTCTGACTATGGTTAGAATGCAAAGAGATTATCCACTGCCATTTGAGGGTAAATGACACCTAGTTTACATAGGTAAATCAGTGAATACACAAGCAGGTAGCAAAAACATATTGAAAAACCTATTTTGCATTTGAACCTCACACAAAGCATGTCTGAATATTGGATTTATTTTAACAAAAAAATCCTATCCAGTATAATTACTGTAGGAGCCAGAGGGATAAAAAGTCCTCTGAATTCTCACCATTCTCTAAGCAACTACTAAACTAACAGTTAAAAGGGGCTGAATGCTTTCTAGGCTAATACAGGGGAGTATTATGACAATCCTGCTCCTGAGCTTCTCTGAGCTTAAATCAGCATGGGTGTATTAAAATAATGTCACATAATTTTCCTCGTGAAACTATCATTTTGCTGTTACCTGGAGGGATGCTGTAAAATACACTATAGTACTATAAATGTAAATATTCTGTACACCAAGCATTCCATGAGAATGGAAACTTAATGGTGTATATATTACAACATCACTGCTGGAGTTAGGGTTGTATTAACATTTCTGTGATAATCCACCCCACCATTTCCCAGAGGTTTATAACTCAACTGTAAAAATTCACTACAAGCTGAAATTTAACATACCAAGTCCACCCCAGGAGCAACTTTTTTTTTTTTTTAATAGAACGAGACAGTCTACATGTTTTGAGACTGAGACTGTCTATACAAATATGTTCAACATACTTCTAGTGTTCAACATTATGGGGGGAAAAAAAAGCCACTAATAAAATGGTGTGCTGGGTTTGACTAGGATAGGGTTAATTTTTTACCAGAAGCTGAAAGGGGGCCACAGCCAGGATCACCACCCAAACCANCCTTTTTAGTAGACATGGGACTCGCACTTGGACCATTATACCTTGGTGGAAATACATTACTCATGAACATTCAAACCTAAGGTACAGCTATATAACAATTAACAACATGGGCATTAGATATAAATAACCTTTTTGTGTGTTTAGTTAACCTGCACCATGTAAACAGCACCTGCACACACCCCCTCCTTGTGCAGTCTTGAATGTTCAGTTCACAAGGACTGAAAGTGTACCCACCCTTGAAAATCAAACCCCAGATTAATCTCCATGTTCAAAATATCTGAAAGATATCCAGTAACTTGTATAAAATTTGCTTCTTATACTGTCCAGGCAAATCCCCTTATATATTCCAAAACATAAATGTGTCCTCATCTTCAGGGACTAAAACAGAACAGAAATAACATGGCAGTGCTGGTCAGGATGAACATAATTGCTAGCAAATAGTTCACCAGACTCAACCTCTGCAAGTGGCTTCACGGAAACTTTCATTGCCGGGCACTAACTTTGGTAAGTAGTCTGAGCCTTCCTTTGCCCTCATTAATGCCTCTTTCCTCCTAATGTCCATCCTCAGTGACAAAAGATCACAATCTCTTTTTCAAAGGTTTTCTTATTTTTACTTTTTTTCCTCCTGCTCATTGCCATTCTTAAACAAGACTAAGAAAATGGTGTAACTCTAATTATCTCCTTCCAAAGAGTGTAACAATTTCCCATTTACAATTTTTCTGACTATGGTTAGAATGCAAAGAGATTATCCACTGCCATTTGAGGGTAAATGACACCTAGTTTACATAGGTAAATCAGTGAATACACAAGCAGGTAGCAAAAACATATTGAAAAACCTATTTTGCATTTGAACCTCACACAAAGCATGTCTGAATATTGGATTTATTTTAACAAAAAAATCCTATCCAGTATAATTACTGTAGGAGCCAGAGGGATAAAAAGTCCTCTGAATTCTCACCATTCTCTAAGCAACTACTAAACTAACAGTTAAAAGGGGCTGAATGCTTTCTAGGCTAATACAGGGGAGTATTATGACAATCCTGCTCCTGAGCTTCTCTGAGCTTAAATCAGCATGGGTGTATTAAAATAATGTCACATAATTTTCCTCGTGAAACTATCATTTTGCTGTTACCTGGAGGGATGCTGTAAAATACACTATAGTACTATAAATGTAAATATTCTGTACACCAAGCATTCCATGAGAATGGAAACTTAATGGTGTATATATTACAACATCACTGCTGGAGTTAGGGTTGTATTAACATTTCTGTGATAATCCACCCCACCATTTCCCAGAGGTTTATAACTCAACTGTAAAAATTCACTACAAGCTGAAATTTAACATACCAAGTCCACCCCAGGAGCAACTTTTTTTTTTTTTAATAGAACGAGACAGTCTACATGTTTTGAGACTGAGACTGTCTATACAAATATGTTCAACATACTTCTAGTGTTCAACATTATGGGGGGAAAAAAAAGCCACTAATAAAATGGTGTGCTGGGTTTGACTAGGATAGGGTTAATTTTTTACCAGAAGCTGAAAGGGGGCAACAGCCAGCATCACCACCCAAACCAGTCAATGGGATATTCTATACCATACTGACCTCAGGTGGAGGGCAGCCTAGGCAGCGCACAGAGTCTCTAGTGCAGTGAGGTCAGGTCAGGGCCAGGCATTTGGTGTGGTTTATATCACTGATTTTATGTATTGTTTCATTATTAATATCATTATTACTGCTGTTTATTCTCCTCGTGTTTTTTTTTATTAAATCCTTCTATCTCACAGAATCACGGAATATTCATGGTTGGAAAGGACCTCCAAGATCACCAAGTCCAACCATACCCATAACAAAAAACCACCTTTCTTCCTAATAGCCAATCTAAACCTCCCCTGCCACAACTTGAGACCATTTCCTCTGGTTCTGTCAGTAGTTGCTAAGGAGAAGAGGCCAAC
>VWZY01011463.1:1214-55637 GCA_013399075.1 Chloroceryle aenea | reverse complement strand
GGGGGAAAAAAAAGCCACTAATAAAATGGTGTGCTGGGTTTGACTAGGATAGGGTTAATTTTTTACCAGAAGCTGAAAGGGGGCCACAGCCAGGATCACCACCCAAACCAGTCAATGGGATATTCTATACCATACTGACCTCAGGTGGAGGGCAGCCTAGGCAGCGCACAGAGTCTCTAGTGCAGTGAGGTCAGGTCAGGGCCAGGCATTTGATGTGGTTTATATCACTGATTTTATGTATTGTTTCATTATTAATATCATTATTACTGCTGTTTATTCTCCTCGTGTTTTTTTTTATTAAATCCTTCTATNGACACCACTGATGACTGGCAGCCAGCTTGATTTCACCCCATTAATCTCAACTCACAGTGTGCTATCTTTTTCTCCCAAATCTCTTTCCCATCCCACTGTGGAGAGAGGAGTAAGGGTGAGCGAGAGGTGACACGATGCTCAGCTCCTGGCTGGGTCTAAACCACATGAAATGAATTAAAAAAAAAAATCCATACCCACAGCCTGATCTGAAGGCAGCAATTGGGAAAATATGATGAACAATTAAAATACAATTTTGAAAACAGATTATGAAGAGTCAAAGTAACTGCTAGGAATAAACCCTGGTGAAAACTGCCAAGATCTTGAATTTCTTTAATGTGTGGGGCTTTTCTGCCTTGTAAAGACCTAATTTTCATCCTGTTCTGTTTGAGGACGCAGCATTGATTTTGTTGATACAGCTACAGATTCAGACCCTAAGTTATTGATATGTTTTTAAAATACAGGACACACTGTAGTGTAAACTAAACCACAAAAGAGTTTCTTCTCCTCAAACATACTTTCTCCCCAGAGCTCAGCATTTCCATAACACAGATTTAGCTCACCCTGGTAAGTATCATGTCCGGCTCAAATCCCAAGTAGCTGTGTAGTGATCAAAGTCTTCACCTCCTTATTCTTGTGCCTATAGTTTTTGAGATTAGTTCTCAAGAGACCTTTTGTTTGCTCAGATTATACCCAATATAACTAACACAGACACAGTTCTTTCTATGTCTTCAGCTATATTTGTGAAGCTTTGATACTCGCTTATATTTTAATTGATTTTTCTTTGTTATTGCTGCTGTATATATTTTATCTTCCTGAATATAAATGAGTTTTTTTTCTAAGATCTAAGTTATTGCCATAAGCTGTTCTAAGGAAATGTAAACTACTCTTTCTACTGTAAGACTCTGGAAATTATCTGAGCCCAAATTCAATATGTGTTTTTCCTCAGAAGAATAACCAAAATTTCTGTAGAGTAGCCCAAAACTGGGAAATTGGAGGTGGAGTGGGTGAACACATGCAAATTTGAGACTAAGATTTCAGAACTACCTTAAACTTTGTTTTCAGAGATCAAATTACTTCTATGAAGTTACATTTTTGTCTAGAAAGTCAAGAGGAATCTTAGTATTTTCCTTTCAGCTCAAAGTAGTTGTATTACAATTGGATGCACAATGGAATTTGAAGCAGAATTTGAAAGATAAACATTGGACATGGCTCTATAATCAAAATCATATTGGAACATTACAAACTTTAAATGTGACAACACTTATCTGTTAGCAGGTTATCATGACAAAACCTCTGCATTGGTCCACACAATCCATGCACTGAAGTGTATGTCTAAATTACATAAGAGATAAGCAGAACACGAGAGAACAGTACAATATGCAGATATGCACTGTAATACATAATTTCCAAATATAAGTATTTAATTTTTTTAGTATTCTTTGGTTTTCTTGGATAAGGGTGACTGAGAGGCCAAAGCAGTGTGATACTTAAAACTGGAGTCTTTAGAATGGATCCTGTGAGAAGAAATTGTTCAACTGCAAAATACTTGTGATGGCAACAGTATGCACTGATGTGCACAAAAAAAAAAGCCACCACAAGTTCTTGAGCAGAAATATGAAAATCAGGGCATGACTACTTTAAGATAAATTCTTTCAAATAAAAACAATACTCAGTGAAGTAACTATGAAGCTAGAACCAAGAAAAGCACAACAGCTTTGAGGATAGTAATGAGACTATCAAATAGTGATAGTAACTCTCTGGAAGAATCTGCTTGTACTTTGTGATCAGTCACATAGTATTTCTCTTCTTAAGAGTTTCTTCTAGTCCTAGTTTTTCTTCATATAAAATCACTGCATATAATTGATGTCACAGAAGTGTCAAGGAATGATTGCCAGAGTCATTCAAAAGGTAGCCAGAACAGACCTTGCAAGATCTATGCATAAGCATTATAGACAGATCTTTGCTTAAAGTGGTCCTAAGAAACTTTTGGTGATGTAGCTACCTTCTCCAGCAGTCCTTTTTCTTGTCCATCTAGTGGCCCTGAGCCCATTAACTAGCCTCAGCCAGGTAACTAGCTTATCTAAAAGAGAGAAGGCAGAACAGAGCTCCAAATGAAGTATAAAATAAAAATCTGGCCTTCCCACTAGATATTTACTTTTCAGGCATGCTGTACATATTGGTTTTCCAGTTTCAAGTCTTGCCAGCTCTAATAAAGTTGCTACTTAGGGTTTTTCAGATGGTCTTTTTTCTAACATTTCTCGTTTTTCCCTCCTACAGCTCCCTTTCAGATGCACTGAATGATAATGTTATGCAACTCAGCCTGGAGAACTCTCACGGAAATCAATTTGACTAATGCGCACACAGAATAAAGAGATATTTAACTGTGGAGAGGATGATTTTTCCCCTGGACTGAAGAACAAGAGCAATCATTTTAGCTGGAGTTTCTGTATGGAAGTTGGAGAGAAGCAATAGCTTCCCCATGGATTAACATTTCCTGACTTTGCTCTTCACACAAAGGTTACAACTACTTATGTTACATGCAAGCTATGCATAATAATTAGAAAAAGGGCACACTGTCTAAATCATCATACTTGTTAGCATTTCAATGCAGATATCATTTTAATCCTTGAATTTCTAAAGTCAACAGTAGCTGCTTAGAGTTGTCATTGAAATCTTTAACTTCCCTCCTCTTCATACTGCATCTGTGTGCACACATCGAACATTGATTATGTTGGATGCCAGACCTTTATAAGCCTGCACTATATTTATGCACGAGATACAGTACATGTTATACAAGAGAGAAGCTATATTTGAATGAAAAGTATTGAAGTTACTTAAGACCCTATTCTGTGGGATTATACAGAATAATAAAGGTCATCTGTGATACATACTATTATGTTACCATGCAAAAGGATGTGTAGTAGTAGATTATGGGAAGGGCTTATTTATTATAAAAGCAGGTCATGCTTTAGGGAATAAGTTTCAGATAGCAACAGACAGACAGTGACAGTGGATTATTGTAGGCTTATAAGAAAAAACAATTTCATATCAGACAAAATAATCATTTTTAAACTGGTGTCAGAACCCCAAATCCTTATATACAGAATAAAAATACCCAATGAGCTGTAGAAGGAAGCTTTCATAAGGGCTCTAAACTGGTGTAATTGTTTCCATCAGCAGGTTTCTTGGTAGTAAATTTATCCATCCATACTAAACTCAACCTGAAAAGTCCTCACAGTCACTTTTGCCATCATGCATTAAGAATATAAGTATTTTCTGTGATGTGTTATAATAAGTAACAACTAACTAAATCAGGACATTCCCTGATATTCAAAAATAAGCATTTGGGTAATTTTTTGACCATTATTGCTTCCATCACCATTCTTCCAGATTTTCTGTGGTTTGGAAAAGGAAGGGGGAAGAATTTCTCTTTTGTGCAGTTTCCTTAAGGAAGGTGATGAGTGCTACAAGGTACTTAAGGTCTTGTACAAGTCAGTTCTGAAACACGGCTCATGCATTACTTATGAGATTCTGTTGAAATGTAAATTTGAGCAGTTTTCGTTTGTTCCCTTGGTCTTAAATCAAACAACATTTACTAAGTCCAAGGAATCATTTTCAGAGTTCAAATTCTAAAGAGAAATGTGTAGTATGGTAAAAATTATTAATAAAAAATAAATACATGTCCAGGCAAATAAAGCTTCAGCACTATAAAACTTCACATTTGTCTGGATTAATGTTTAATGAATTTGTAAAAAGCAGTCCTGCTTTTCAGAGTATAGCCACAGAAGTGTCCTGCAACCTACTAGCACTTATGATCACAGCATGAGTCCAAAGAGGATTGTTAGAAACACATCATCCATGTTTGACAGATCAGAGGAATTATACAGCATATATTCAAGTCCTATTATAGTTACTAAGAGGAAAGTGAATGCAAAAATATTTCTGGGTTAGCTCTAAAATTAGATATATACTTATCATTTGATTGGCTTAAGCACACTTAGAAAATTAACAGTAGGTGTTGGAGCTTGCTAAAATCATCAGTTATGACCTAAAGAAACAAATCGCACAACAGGGACCTAAAAAAATAATGCCAATCATAATGTTTTATAAATGTTATGTCTTTCCATTATAATAAAATAAAAGCATGCCTTGAAAGACTCTGATGTGCTCTGCCATAATCAGTTTCCATCCATGTTCTTGAGAGCAAAGCATAGCTCATAGTTCCGTAGGCATCTTTTAAAAATGCCTAATAATTTATCTGGAATACTTTCTTCCATTTTTGAGTTAGTAAGATGTGTAACATTTTAAAACAGTATGAATTTAGAACACGGGCAAAATGTATTTCTTCTAGCATTTATTCAGATGGTTTTTGCACACGGTTATTTCAATGCTATTGCTGGCACTTTTTCCAGATAGGAGCACCATGATCTGCCAGTGCAATCAAAAAATATTTCCAACTATATTTACAAAATTATTTCAGTTTCAACTGAAAAAGACTTTTTAAACATTCTTTAAATATGTAAAGATTATATATATTGGTAAAAATCAAAGCACTGAATTGAGTCATTGCACAGAATTTTAAAGCTATGTTAATATTTGCAGTAAATGCACTGCCAAATAAATATGCTAGATTCAGACAATTTGTAGAAATGCAATCTCAAGTTATTCTCCCTTGAAAGGTAAACAAGGGCAAGGGAATATAAACATAATCTCAAGCTTGATAGATATACACAGGCGTGTCTAGTTACAGTCTGAACCCAAGACAAATTCTTTGTTATTGAACAAAAGTTTAATCCTGCAAACTTCTCAGGGAAATAGCTTTAAACAGGTGAAAATAAAATTAACAGTGAAGTTAAAGGATATGAAAAGCCATTTGAGGCAGCAGTACAAACAAGAAAGAGTCAAAATAAAATAAGTTTCCAACCTGAATAAATCTTCCTGGGAAATACTGAAACAAAAAAATGTAAGAGGATGACACTAAAGAGATCTGAAATAAGTGCACTAGAAATCTCAGTACAATAAACTTCAAGCCAACCTCTTGGGAAAAGACTAAAAATAGAATTGTCTACTATATAAGAAGTATTTCATAGAAACTCTTATCTTGTTCAAAAATAAAGCAATTTAACTTATCTACCAGTTGCAATATTCTACAGTTTAATTTGGTAAGCTAAGTATTGGTTTTGATCTTTTAGCTGTTTTCTGTCTAATTAACTTTAATTGTGCTGCTAATAGACACTCAGCGAATTCCATGAGTTATTATGCCAACAACAGGTCTTCACTATGTAAAAAAGCTCAAAAATATCTTGAAGTCAGAACAACCAGTCCAAATTCTATTCAGAGATTCTCAAAATACTTAAGATATTCTAAAATGGTCACAAACCTTTTCTATCTAAGGAGGAGTCCAGAACAACTCACAATTCATCTGTGTAATTAATGGCTGCACACTAGAGAGGCAGGACATAGCACCACCACCATGTCTCCATAACTATTTATGATTTAACAGTAATTTGTAAGATAAAGTTTCTAGATATACATCACAGGTTTAGGAATGGACTTTCCTGCATTGTGCAGTATTCACTTGTGTGTTTAAGGCAGTGAGGCCAAGGGGCAAAGTAGATGTTGAACATTTCCAAAAGATATGGTAAAGTCAGTCAGACCAAGATTTTATTCTATCAGATTCCCTAGGATTATAGTGTCAGTAAGGATAAATTTCCACTTACAGGACAGAGTGAGAGTTCACCTACTGGAATATCACAACCTTCACCATTAATTTGATAGCAAGGAGAAGTTAAGCTGAGAACTCTGGTTTCATAAGATAGTTTACATCAGAGAATTAAACGTACATGGGTGGCTTTGTGCTGGCTTCAGTATCATAGAAACCTAGAATACCTTGAGTTGCAAGGCACCTCTAAAGATCATCTAGTCCAACCCTCCTGTAGTAAGCAGGGACATCCTTAACTAGATCAGGTTACTCAGATATGCACGGTAACACAGCAACGGAGATGGCAACCACATACGGTAACACAGCAACTGGCAACCACATACAATCAACCCCCAGAGAGATTGATTTTTAGCTACCTGTGTTCTTGCATATGTAGCTGGACAGATATATTTATTCTTAGTACGTTACTATCACACCTACATTTTACTTTGTAGTTAGAACTTTAGGGAGTAGTTCCCAGGCTAATTATACTGGGAAACTTCCCAGGAAAATGTCATTCAACCTTTTCATCTTCTCTCCTATCCCTCTCTGCCTTAATCACCTCTCACCCTCCTAAAGTCTTATCCTTCATATCAGAAGTTTACTGTTACTTTGAAGCAGTAGATTTCAAGGACAAGGGAGAACTGTCTCTATTAGGGACTGTGTTGAAAAGTTCCTGAGGATACAGCAGAAAGGGAAGAAATGTGAATTTCTGCAATCCAAGATGAAGAAGTTGGAGAATGGGACACAAGGATTTTTTTTTTTGGACAAGCCAGTGGAAAGCAGGGTGAGGTATAAATAAATTTATGTACATTTCTGAGGGGCAAAAGGAAGTAAAATAGTAGAAAGTTTCTGCCATGTACTGCATTAGGCTCTTCATTAAATCCCTGCTTTGCCTCCTTTCAGTCACCTTCTTGGTACCATTTCAAAAAACAACCCAGGCTTAAATAAAAGAATAATAGAAAATATCTGCAAAGCTCTTCAGAGTGAGTACAATAGGCAACAACTTTTTGGAATGAGAGAGAGAGAATGTTAATATTTTGAGGCATTTCATCCATTTAAAACCTTTCTTCCTTTTATCAAGTACATTTTAATTTTTATAAGTTCCTAGAGATAGAAAGAGGCTCTTTAATTATAAATGTGAAAGAATAAATACAAATCTTTAGCTCACAACACTGCGGTTTAGACTTAAGAATAAATGTGATTTAGAATATTCCTTTATTGTGCATCAGTTTTTAGTAACTGAAAGTCAAAGCCACTGATGAAGACTGAAAGAAAAATGTAACCAGCCTGGCTTTGAGATGCTTCTCCCAGATAAAGACACAACATACAGATGTCCTAGAACTCATCTGGAAGGAACACTGTGTGCTTTAATACGTATTTCAGCAGGTAAAAATATGTATGGTTTTTTTTTTCCTTTTTCTGATTGTAGCTTGCAAAACCTGCTCATTGCAATCCTTTAATAAATATTCCTTTAAATCAGAAGGAAGTATACTTGCAAATATCCAGTCCGATACTCCATGTTTGAAAACTCTCAGAAGAGAGGAAACTTTCTTCTCTCTTCATCACTACAGGGATCATTAACAAAGATGACAGGGCACCACAATAATAAAGCCCTAATTGTGTCTCCAAATATACGCGGGCAATTCCAACACTGCAAAATCAATAGTCCAGGTTTCATCCATAAATGAAAGCAGCAAGCCAAAGATTACATTTCAGTGGTATGAACGGGACTGAAGCTCTGCCAGTCATCTCGCCATCTGGACTTGGATTGAGCAAGGAAATACAGTCTGGAGCACAAGCTATTTCCACTAGCCACAAAAGCAACAGCTTCTCCTAGACCCTGCACAGTGGTAAATGGTAAATGGTAAACCATTTAAACAAAATAAATATATGAATCATAGCTGAGGATAGGGAGTGGAACTGATACCTTTGTACCTTCTCCTCTGAGGAGCAGCAACCCTGGTTTCTCCGAACCACTTAGCCTTGAAATAAAGAAGAAACTCAAAAAGGTAAGCCAAAGATCAGCTGCCCAATGATACCAATTCAAAGTGATTCCACCAGTTTTTCAGCAGACTGAGTATTGACTGTGAATATCTGCAAGTCGACATCAGCAACAGCAATATGAAACATCTGTGTTTTGCTGAGATATAACAGAGGGAATAAGGGTTGAGTAATGGGGGCAAGGAAAGCAGAGAAAGAATTCAAATTATTCATAATCCATATCATGCAAGGATCCTGCACATTTCTGCAGCTTTCTTCTAAATCTACAGAATTTCATCTTTGGCGGAGGGAAGAAAAAGAGCACAACTCTATCTATCATAGCCACGGAGAAATCCTTTATGTTTGAATCATAGTCAAAAAGCAAGCAAGAAATCCAGACATGCAGGAAGATCAGAAATTAAAAGCTATGCTATTAATCACTCCTTACATAAGCAACACATCAATTACCAATTTGAGGGTAAGAGTTCTTGCCCGATTCCACTCACCACAGCCTGAAACAAAAAAAAAAAAAAGACAGACAGAGGGACCAGAATACTCAGAAACAAAACTCAGAGACCACACCATCAAAAAGGTCTTTTCTGCTTGGGGCCAAAAGTGGTAACAAACATTATCGCCTTTGAATTTATCAGTCGCATTGGATTCTCTCCACAAACTTCAGACTACATCACTGCTTACATTATAGCAGTCAAGTCACTTCACAATCAGGAGGGCAAGAAACATGATACCCAAGGATTCAAGCCTAATTAATTTCATATTACTGCAAGGTTTAAAAACAAAACACACACACACAAATAAAACAAAACACACACCAAACACCACAAAAAAAATCCCCATCTGAGTCCGGACCCTTATATATATTCTTACCAAGAGCTTTAAGATTTTGTAACAGGAATTTTGTCCTTCTGAACACATATAAAGCCTGTTACATAAGGATCATGTTACATAAGGATTCAGCTTGGAAGGAACCTCGGGAGGTCTCTTCTCCAGGTTAAACAAACCTGGTTCCCTCAATCTCTCTCCACAGGGTCAGCGCTCCAGTCCCCTTACCATCTTTAAAATAGTTGAACATTAGCTTCTAGAAAGAAATTCATTCATTCATTCAGTAGCAATTTATGGAAGAAATACAACAGAACAGTTAGAAATGAGGTAAGATACACTTTTTTACAGCAGACCTATACTGATTCAGTCAAATATTAAACTGCTATATTGAAGAATATAGCATCTTTTACAGGAGATAATTCATAAAATTACAGAAAAATTCAAATTGCAAGGAGGTAATCTAGACCAACCTCCTTCCCAAGCAAGGTCAGCTATGAAGTCTGGGTTTTGATTCTTCAGTCATAGATTATCACTGGCAGCAGATAAAGAATTCAACCTTATTTTCAAAAAAAAATCCATTTCTTGCTCAACTCGTATTTCATTATAGGATTTTAAGGAATTAAAATATTTCATCTTGAAAGTGAGAATTGTAAGGCAAGAGGGAGAGGAAGCCATCTGTAGTAGAACACGCTGCTCTTGTTTACATTCATCTCATCAGTTTGTTTACAGTGAACCCTCACGAACCTCTCCTTGCTAGATAGGATGCCTTCCTTTTGTGTTAAGCAGGCTTATGCTTAAAGTCAGCATGAGCAGATGGAAAGAAAAGTTTTAACAACAAGAGTGCTCTTCCATTGTACTTATGATGACAAAACAGTACAAAGTGTCAGCAGTAGGCAGAGTCTTGTGCCATCTACAATATTAAGTATATTGCTGGTTTTCTTAAATCCAAAGTAGGCTGTTTCTGAGCAACTTGAAACATGCAGAAAAGATTTTTAAAAAACCCTAGTCAACTGAGGACAAAATTGAAAACCAAGTCTTTAATTCCATGTCCTATCCTTTTGCATATAATAAATAAAAAGTGGAAATAAACTTACAGCCTCAGTTCAGAGGTAGTACACAAGTACAATTCATCTCCCTCTCCACTTGCTGTTTTTCAGTAAGGGGCACCTTAGGCACAGACAGGAGAGGAAACAAATGCCTCCAACAGGCAATTACAACCTGCTGCTAGCTGACCTCCTCAGTGTTAAGTTCACAGAGAACTGTCTGCACAGCAGTTTCTAGGTTCTGCTTCTAGATCTTCCTGAACTCCAGAGACTGCTGGAGGACTCCTGGGAATGCTCTGCAGAGCATCAGTGTTCCTGCTGCTGCCAGGAAAGGACAGCTACAGAAGTCTGCAGCTTCTAGCAAGCTCTAGCAGCTTCTAGCAAGACATGGCAGCTGTTCTTGTTCAAAGTTTGTTCCAGCCCTAACCAGGACAGTAGGAAGTGACAAGCACTCTTTCAGCAGATACCCAAGAGAAGCAGTTTTTGCATAAGGGGGCCAAAAAATAAAAATCTTTGTGTGTGCCTGTGCAGTGGCAGGGACAAGACACAATCCCCACCAATGACTGGAACAAACTAGTCCTAGCATCCTCTTTGATGACTGCAGACTGCTTAGCAGAGACAGAATCCACGAAACCAAATGGAGTGAAACCATCTTTGCTAACAGGCTAGACAACCTGGTGAGGAGAGCTTTAAGAAAAGACCAAGGGGGTTAGGAGAGATAGCACACACAGTAGAGCAAGGAACTGATGGTTGGGGTTGACAAGTAAAGTATACAGAGTGATGTGGACAGGAAACTCTAGTGAAGCTAGAGTGCTGTGTCCAGCCCTGGAATCCCAAGAGAGACATGGAAGGCATGAACATACTGAAGCAAGTCCATTTAAGGTCAATTAAGACAATTAAAGGACTGGAGCATCTCTCCTATGAAGAAGGGCTGAGAGAGCTGGGACTGTTTCAACCTGGAGAAAAGAAGGCTCACACCTGATAGTTTGAATAAAGAATGTGGAGATAGACATTTCTCAGTGAGGAGACACACATTCAAATACATGAAATAACATTCAACCATCAGAAGAAAAGAAGGGAAAAAAAGCACCACATTTTTACTGTGAGGGAGATTAAACACTGGAACAGGTTGCCCAGAGAGGTGGTAGAGTCTTGGTCTTTGGAGATATTCAAAATCAGATTTGACACATCCCTGAGCAAACTGCTCTAACTGATCCTATTTGGAGCATGGGGGCTGGGCTGGACAATCTTCAGGTGTCCTCTCCCACCTCAATGAGTCTGTGGTTCTGTGATAGGTTTGGTTGCTTTTCCAAACACATAAACAAAGTGCAGGGACCTTTCATCATGTCATGTGTACACTTGTGGTCACTTGATGGGAACACTCATCTGTTTTAGTTATATTACAAGAGTGCATTCACATCAATAACAGAAGAGGATCATGACCTACAAGCCCTGGAGTACTGTAGGAACACATGTATGCCACGCTGCACTGGCAACATTGGGAACTGCTGATGGAGTAGATTATTTCAGTTAAAAAGCTTAGGTGATAACAGAGATGTTATAATTCGCTACAGATTCAAAGCTATATTTGCTGGTAGTGGAACTTGCGGGAAGAATTACTCTGATTTACAGTAATTTGCCACTGAGGATTTCAAACTTCACCAAAAAAAAAAAAATCCAATGAGTTTATAATATAACAGTGGAGAGAAGGAAACTCTCCAGGAAGGTTTTCTGTGTTGAAATATTTTTGCAATATTTTTGTGTCCTTTCTCCACTCTTGATTACATACAAGACTGTACTTGCTAACAAAAGAATTAGGAAGGTTGAAAATATATTCACTAGAACCAGAGATGGACAAAAATGACTGTATAGTTTGCAAAATATTTATATTTTTTCCAATTATTTTATTTCACACTGGTTTGAACTAGAAATCATTCCCCCAGAAAGCTCAAAGAAAAGAAAATCCCACTTCAGATTGACCTGCTGACTCTGGCATCTGCAAAAGAAAGCAGAGATGGAAGTTCCCTCTGCTGCTCTAAATTAAACTAAGCAGGAACTTGACAATTGGTTTCCAGAATCCCAGTCAATGTTTTATGGGCTATTTGAGTGGAGTACGTTAACTGAAAAAAAAAATTACTATGGGGCTAATATGACTTTACTATCCCTTTACAACGTCAAGCACTGCAAAAAATCAGTTACAAGGTCTGCACACTTTACCTTCTTAGCAGCCAATAACCATTAAATTTTTTTAACATTCTATGGAAAGCAGAAAAACAAGCAAAAAAGAAGTAGAAATCTAAAGGGAGGTATTTCCAGGTGGGGGGTTGGTTTGTTTTATGAGGGAATCTTTTGTACAAACAAGCACATTGATTGAAGAAGATGATTACAATATTACCAAAAGTCCTTTTTAAGAGAGTAAGGCATTCTGTGCGATGAATTAGGCTAATTTTAAAACCAAAAAAGAACAATACAAGAAACATCTACAAAAAAAGTTTCAACACATAATAATACTTTGTGAGTCTTATAACACCATGTGTACAGTTATGTGATATATATACACACACACCTGCACACGCGCAGAATGACATGCAGTATCAATGCTGTTTGCATAAACACATCAAAGCTAGGTTTTAACCAGATAGATAATTGTTGCTGTTGGCATGATCACAGTAGCTCAGTGAAGACTGGAAGACCTACTTGAGAAGCTTACTCAAGAGCTATGCTTCCAAAGCAATACTAATAACTATATTTGAAATAGAAAGTCTAAAACTAGCCTCATATATTGGCACAAGGCATAGTTAATTCAGTATCACCAGAATGGTATTCTCTAACACCTAAATCATCAACATACAGACGAAGAAAGGGAGGAGACTATAGAGACTATAAGAGAGACATTCATTTCAGACAGCTGAGGCCCATTAACCAAAATATCCTCTACAATTCCCTTCTTACTCTGTCTGATCAGTCTCTGTCTTTCTCCCAACTCCAGATTACCCAAAGCCCAGAAATATCTTGAAATACCAGTATGTGGCCTGAGCTGTGAAATTCAAGCTCTTCAATCTAGCTTTCTTCCAGAAATTGTTTTCTAATTGTTTCAACCACTGTGTTTTTTAATCACCAATTAGACCTCATTTCTCATCTGCTAAGTTCAACCTATTGATTTCCAGTCGCACATTCTTCTTGTTTACTGTAAAGATATTCCTCCTCTCTGCTCAGAGAAAGCAGGCACATGTGGGCCCCACTTGTACCCCAAAGCAGCTAGCTGTGAGCCTGCTCCAGCTCAGCACCCAGCATCCCCATTAACACACAGCTCTGCCCATGTCTAGATGGGGAGCAAGGAGCAAGACTTTTTTTATTTCAGGCATAGCTGCACACTAAGACGTCTGAAAGCTTCAGGCTGAAGCTGGCTCAGAGCAGGCATCTGTCTATGCAGATACTACAGCCAAAAGCAGCCCTTGGGTCGTGCCTGCAGAGCTTTCTGTTCACATTAGTTTTCTAACTTTTTCAGATTTTTCTTAGGATAATTTTATATAACAGGTTGGGACTGTACTTGAGGTAGGTACTGCTACATAACCCTTTATGTAGGGGCTGTATATAGGCCTCTATACAGCATAAATAGGAAATTAAAAGCAACACTCATCCCTCAGTGACTGGCTATTAGCTGTTTGGGGGTGAACATATTTTTAGTAGTACCTCAGTATTTCTGATGCTGAGACATCTTCCTGACAAAGTTTTATTAAAATTATTGTTTTCCTGGAATGTTTCAGTTTCAACAAAATAGGATTTTCTGAAAAAAAAAAATATATATATATAGTGCATCCCATAATGCTGAACAATTCTACCAGCTTCTTAAAACAAACAAAAGCATTAGTTTTGGAAGCAGTGAACTGCAGTCATATGCATATTAGAGGCAGGAAAAAAGCTCAGTAAAAACATAGCCCGCAAATGATATTAAAAAAAATTTGCATTTATTATCTGTCTATTTTATATGCTATCCAGTATAAATCTATTGTTGCAAGACATCAACTCATCTCAAGTATTGTAGTGTACACTTTCCTGTTGCAAAGAACTGAATAGTTCATTCTTATCTACCTTTTCATAGCTTATATAGCTTATTGATACTATAAAAATAAAAATTTTAGCAAAAGGATGGTCTGTCATTTTGTGGAAGTAAATGTGTAACAAAGTCATGCTTCTATTAGTTTATCTGCATGTATCAAATTAATCTGATTACTTCTAAGATTTCCTAAACTATTTGGCAAGAAAAAAAACCTGTTAGAATGAGGAGCTACAATTATTATGTCCTGCTATTGTGCTTAACAAGACAAATCATTAAAGAATTCAAAGACTTTAGCAAAGATATATTCCTGGCAGGAAAACAGACATTAACATGGCAGCAAAAGCAGTTTCTCATGCTCAGGAAACACTCTAGAGGACTCTTCTGGAAGAGAATTTTAGTTCTGAATGGGCTTAAGTTGGATAAAACCAGATGAAAGGAATAAAACAAACAAGAATGTTAGAGAACAGAAATTTCAACAGTTCCTATGAAGAAACAAAAAAAAATTGCAAACCTACCATCACAGATAGCTTAGAGACAGAGGCGGATTAACGAAAAAATATAGCATCTGATCCTGTATTTGGATAGATGCTGAAAAGCAAAGTCCATTTGTTTAGAAGAACAAGACAACAATGATACAATCTGTTTAGAACAAGAATGTAATTTTCAGTTGCATGTCCACTTTCAGCATGTGCAGTTGCTGGGCGAAAAACAGAAATCGAATCACACTTGCTGCTAAATACATATTTAATTGCTTATGTTTTTTTTATATTTTGTTTTGCAACCAGACTGTTTACTCTGGTCATGATGATGTGGAATTAGTGTTGCAGGTTTCTGCTTCCTTTCAATACAGTCTTAAAGTGCCCCCTAGTGCACACTTCAGGAAGCAGACCAGCCTCATAAAGCACTGTCAGGGTGAGCACAGAGAATTTTCTGGCAGGTTTTATTTCATGTGAAAAGATTTCATTCTCTCCCTCCAGTCGATTTCATCAAACTTCCGTGGCTGAAGTGGGTTCTGCATCTTTGGTAATGTGAGTTAGTAAAAGTGAGGCCAGTGAGGTCCTAGACCGATAGAAGTAGTACCAGCCCATTCTAGCCTTCTTACCTAGGCAGCTGTGCCTGAGATCTTTTTACATAGGCTGGAGCACTCTGGTATCAACTCCGAGCACCAGCTCCCACCCACCACGATGCTCGCAGTGCCATCAGCCCAACACAGTGGGCCCAGACGCTGCTTAGGGGCCATCAGCAACCCTGCAGACTCCAGACCTCCTTTCTTCTCAGCAAAAAATAATGAGACCCTATGACCCTTTTTAGATTTGAGAAAAGAAACCTTAAGGAACAGATTTACCTCTTCTGAGGCTTTGGAACAGAGTGTCAGGGCTTGATATCCATCCATAGAGTTACAGCTGGCTGCATCAAAGTAAGCAGCTACTGCAATAGATATTGCTGAAAACTGCAGTTATTTAACCACATGCAGACAAAGCATTTTATATCATCATAACAGTTCATGTTTTCCTCAGGGGTGAACAAATCACCAGTGCTCTGTGACAGTGAAAGGAAAAGAAGGATTATCCCTTTTTTAATCACAAAAATAAATGGATATTACTTACCCAAAAGCCTGTCAACAATTACACGAAAAAAAAACAAACTGAACTTACCTAAGCTTTTGGCTACCTGACTTTTATTCGAATGACAGATTTCTCCCCTCCCTTCCAAAACAAGGTATATCCGAACTGAGCTCTGCTTTTCACTACCTGATTATCTTAACACTGCAGTGGTATGAAAGAGTTTGTTTCTCAGACGCTTGAATATTACTTCTGATGTGCAGGGATCTACCTGTCTTTTGTGATATGTTGTGATAAGCTAATTTATTTTGCAGAGCTTTCCTGGAAAGAAATTGTACTGCAGTATGGAAGGCAAATGGAAATAAACCATTACAACATTTTCAGCTGCACAATTAAAAATAAAATAAAATAAAATAAAATAAAGAGTCCTTCAGTCATCACTATCACAGATAAACCCCAAAACAACTGAGGATCAAGAAATATATCCAGCTCGAAAATCTCAGTGATAAAATGTCCTTATAATTAGGGCAGTATCATCTGTGGCATGGTTTCTAACTGCTTTCCCCATTCCTCACCCACAGAAATCATTTCAATCTTGCCTGCTCAGATATTCAGCATTTATACTGATGAGAAGAATATAAATTCCTAAATAGAAAACACTGCACATACATATCAAGAACATTTTAATTCCTCTCAGATTTCTCTCCTCTTTGGAATTAAATCAGCATTCATATTATGACTCTACATTTTGGGGCTTTATTAATTTGTGTCTAGTTACTTAAAGAGCTATTTTGGCTTCGCGTTATTCCTACTTGGGTTCTGTTAAAAGATCTTCAACAGCTGTTCCAGATCAGCATAAGAATTGATTTTGCATCCATTTTATCATCAGAATTATTGAAGAGAAAGAAGCATCTGACTTGCTGTGTGGCCCATGACAACTGACTTTGTCTCTGCTTTGAGTTGCTATGTCAGTGTCACCTTCACAGACACTTAGCAGGAATCACCTTTTTTTTTTAAAAAAAAAAAAAGAGAAAAAAAGAGAGAGAAAAAGAGAGAGAAAATAACCAACACCATTCCTATATTCATCTTTTAGTGGTGTCTTTCAAATGTATCTAGTGAAGATTCCAAATAGTTTAAAATGCAATCAGATTAAAGATAATAGGACCCAAAAGATCCTTGGTTAATCTGGTCAACCCAAGACAGTAAGACTCTGTACTACAAGATTTGAAAAATACTACAGAAAGAAGTGCTATGCAGTAATGAATTAATTTATAACTGCCACAAGTAGTTTGTTGTTTCATTCTCTTTCCTATAAGCAAATTACATATGCAAAGTATGATCTGGTAGGATTGTTCTTCTCTGCATAAATATATACGTGCTGCTGTGTCCTTATATTAAAGAAGTCAAGGTCAAAAAAAAGTATACTTCCCTTTTCAAGCAGCAGCTCCCACCATGGCTNAAAAAAAAAAATTAAGAAAATCCCTGAAACGCTGTTTGTAAGATACCTCTGAAGCTCTCCAGTTCAGTCGTAGCCTTCAAGCAGGATTAGGAGCAGAACTGAATCAGGTTATCTGTAGGAAATCTCCAAAGATGGTCACCTGACTGGGTGCTGCAATCCTGAAGGAGAAAGGATGGCTAACCTGACCCTCCCCATGCAGAAATTGTGGCCATTGTCCTCCATTATATCATCTATAACTTCTCAAGAATGTTTGGTACTCTTATTTTCATAATTTGCCCTCTTAAAATAGTTGTAGACATCTAATGCATAACTTCTTAACCTCTACATGACTATAAGCCAGCCCAGTTCCCTCAAACGGAATTCCATCTTGGTTCCCACTAACAGACCCTCTCAAGAAGTAAATTATGTATATACTTAATGGAAACATGTCTGTGTCCCTGGGTTTCACATTTAAGCATGCTGTATTGCTGTAGACTCCAAAGCTGCAGCTAAGCCATCATCTGCTGGACAGGACAATAAAGGAAACGACAGAGGGTATTTCAGATACTACTATGCAAGAACTCACATAGAGAATACATCCTCCCCACAGAGAATACTGTACTTTGGCTGAAAATAACTCAAAGCGCAGTTTAGGTTTACACTAAGACCCTTGTATGTGTCTTGTTTGCATTCTACATAATTGTGCTTTCAGCACCTACCTCTGGTTCATTTTGATGGGAGTCACATCACCTTACACAACTGACCAGTGCAGTATGTCGTGCATTAACTTGCTCATATCTTACCTCAGCTATTTCTAGATATTGTCAAGCTGCATAATATCACAGTCAGCTATGCCATCCTAATAGATCTTCTTAATATCTCTGTGTAAACTTTAAGTAGGTCTGGAAGAGGACTGGCCCTCTTGAGAGCCACGTGAGAGATCAGTTAGCAGAAGCAAAGTGTTCTTGACACTAATGTTTGTCTTGGAGGAAAAGTATACAAGATCCAGATTTACAAGTAAAATCTGAAGTGGACACGTCAACAGAATAACCAGACACAGTTACATTATCAAACTAAATTGCCAAAAATTAAAATGTTGAATATATTTTTAAGATATATTCTACTGTCTAACTCAAAGCAAGAGTAGCAGCATATGGCCTGCAAAGTGGCCCTCAGATANAAAAAAAAGGATACTTCCCTTTTCAAGCAGCGCCTCCCACCATGGCTTCTATAGATCATTAAAAAAAAAAATCCTCTGCTGAAATACACCTTACTTTCATACTGAAGAGCAACACTAACCTGGAGAGCTAAACCATTTATGTCTGAAGGCTTTCTTCTGAAAGTTGTACTTGATAGAGTGCTGAATGGACTCAGCTTTTAAGGACCTTCAGGGTCTTGGGGGGTTGGAATTGCATCAAGTTGATAGTGGGAAAAAAAATTAATAAATAAATAAAAAAAATTAACAAAAAAAAAAACAATTAAGAAAATCCCTGAAACGCTGTTTGTAAGATACCTCTGAAGCTCTCCAGTTCAGTCGTAGCCTTCAAGCAGGATTAGGAGCAGAACTGAATCAGGTTATCTGTAGGAAATCTCCAAAGATGGTCACCTGACTGGGTGCTGCAATCCTGAAGGAGAAAGGATGGCTAACCTGACCCTCCCCATGCAGAAATTGTGGCCATTGTCCTCCATTATATCATCTATAACTTCTCAAGAATGTTTGGTACTCTTATTTTCATAATTTGCCCTCTTAAAATAGTTGTAGACATCTAATGCATAACTTCTTAACCTCTACATGACTATAAGCCAGCCCAGTTCCCTCAAACGGAATTCCATCTTGGTTCCCACTAACAGACCCTCTCAAGAAGTAAATTATGTATATACTTAATGGAAACATGTCTGTGTCCCTGGGTTTCACATTTAAGCATGCTGTATTGCTGTAGACTCCAAAGCTGCAGCTAAGCCATCATCTGCTGGACAGGACAATAAAGGAAACGACAGAGGGTATTTCAGATACTACTATGCAAGAACTCACATAGAGAATACATCCTCCCCACAGAGAATACTGTACTTTGGCTGAAAATAACTCAAAGCGCAGTTTAGGTTTACACTAAGACCCTTGTATGTGTCTTGTTTGCATTCTACATAATTGTGCTTTCAGCACCTACCTCTGGTTCATTTTGATGGGAGTCACATCACCTTACACAACTGACCAGTGCAGTATGTCGTGCATTAACTTGCTCATATCTTACCTCAGCTATTTCTAGATATTGTCAATCTGCATAATATCACAGTCAGCTATGCCATCCTAATAGATCTTCTTAATATCTCTGTGTAAATTTTAAGTAGGTCTGGAAGAGGACTGGCCCTCTTGAGAGCCACGTGAGAGATCAGTTAGCAGAAGCAAAGTGTTCTTGACACTAATGTTTGTCTTGGAGGAAAAGTATACAAGATCCAGATTTACAAGTAAAATCTGAAGTGGACACGTCAACAGAATAACCAGACACAGTTACATTATCAAACTAAATTGCCAAAAATTAAAATGTTGAATATATTTTTAAGATATATTCTACTGTCTAACTCAAAGCAAGAGTAGCAGCATATGGCCTGCAAAGTGGCCCTCAGATACCAGCTAAAGTTGAGGTCAACACAGAATGTCCTTCTTGAAGCTCTTGTGTCAGTGACTTCCTTTCCAGTCACTGGTCTAAAAACTGCCTTTTTTATCCCTGGACATTACGACTTCAGGAAACCACTCAAGTAGCTTTAGCTTAGAACTTGGCAGCTCCCCTCTAGCCTTAACTATACCTTATTTTCCTCGATCAGACCTATTTGATTCAATACAACCAGTTCATTGGCTGTTTTGTCATCTGCCTTCAGAGAGCCACACCTTTCCAATACAGCAACAAACAAACAAAAAAATAAATCACCCACTTTAGCAAGTAAGAAGCTTCTCAGAGAGAAGCTGGGACAAGTTTTATGAAAGGCAGCACATCTCAAAATGTCATGTAAAGGTGAAAGAACAACTTCTATTTTTAAGCTGTATGGTCCACTTTACAGTCACTGTTCTGTAATTTTGCACATGCATGCAAACAAATGAGAAAACAGTATTTTTCTTTTCTCTTCCAACAGAAAAACAGTTTAATTTCTCTGTCTGCCCAAAGGCAGTGATAAAACCTAACATCTACCATACCTGCCAATATCTGTGTGCAGTTATCTAGAATCACAAAGGTTTTAGCTTTTAGTCTAGCAACCATTCCTGAGGATTTCCATCACTTTTATATAAATGTGTTTTCCATGCATCGCTGCACATCAGCAATATTTTCCAATGCCTTTCTCCAGTAAATTTGTACATAAGACCACAGCAGGAAATTCTACATGCCCCATTGGGCTAGCAAACATTAAATATACAACATCCTAATGAAAGGCAGTTTACAGTACCAGCAAAGAACTTTTCACTCATTGACAACCAGCTTCTCAGTTTTTGAAAACTGCGTAAAAAGGCTTCCAGTTGCCATATAATATCTGCAACCAAACAAAACCTAATCCTTAGCAAATGTCTTTGCAAAAAGTAACTACAGAGAATAATAAAGTGGTTAAAAATGGAGCTACATCAACAGGAAAAGCAAACCTTAAAACACTTTTTAGCCCCCTTTCCCATTTCAAATTGATATGACTTACTCTTCCACATCATCCTTCCACCTGTGCAAAGCTGGAGGCAATATACCAATTTCCATTCCTTCAACACAGAGATAAATTACAACAACTGTCCTGGATGCTGCCAAATCTCACATATCAGCATTCAGTAGTTACAGAACCCCCATTTAGTTCACCAGAAGCGTAGCGCAGGGTGTCACAGTGATATTTTGATATTCAACTATTTTTCATAAAATTATGATCAATTCATTAGGGAACCTCATTTCAAAAATCTGACCAAGCCAGGGAAGTACAAACAGTCAAGACTCTTGCCTTCCATTCCCCCTTGGCTGCATGCGGACCTGTGACTGCCCTTGGGGCAGCAGGACCATATATACAATTCTGAACATCAGTGATAGAGAGTAGAGCCTTTTGAAAGTTGCATTTCACTTCTATTTCACTCTTTTTTTAATTGCAGGAGCCAGTCAGCAATGCAGATGATGGTGCATTGCTAGCTCCCCTCCGATACAGTTTAGAGGAGCAGGGGAGACCTGCAGCCAGAGGAGGTCAAATGAGGCCAGTGAAGTTGAACGGGGAGTGTATATATAGGGTCATTATGCATTGGGCACCAGCAGGACAGCAGGGGCCATGCTTGGCAATGCACCAAGGTACTAATCCAACCTGGCAAGAGAAATTGGAGAGGCAGATAATCTGAACTGATATCAAAGGCTTTAACACAAACCTCCCATGCAAATACTACCCAAAAAATATCTTGGCATTTGGAAAGGAAACTTAACATGATACTTGTAGAACAAGTCCTTGTGGGATTGATATTATCACATTGCACTCTTAGTAAGAATCAGTCCTCCCAGCCAAAGCCTGTATTCCCAGACAGCAAACTGCAACTTTCTCAGAGAAGATGGTGAGGTTGCAACTATGCAATGTGACTTAATACAGAGCTGAAGGGGATGGCACTCATCTGACCTATTTTAAAACACAAAATGTGGTAACAATTCTCAGCAAGAATATATGAGCTTTACTTTCAAGTGCAGACAGGCCAAAGTAGCCTAATTATTTACCACCCAAGATGCTAAGAAGGAAAATAAGTCTCCCAGCTTCCAGCATTGTTACAGAATCTCAGAAATATTCACGTCAACCAATTAATATATGATGTTCCTAATAACCTTTGCACTCTCATTTTTTTTTCCTGGTCATCAACAAGCTCAAACTAAAGTCTCATGAACTGATCCCATTTAATACAGAGATGTTTTTGTCTAGATTAAGTTACATTATTTTCTCATTTACTTTGGAAATAATTAATAGATTACTTAAATATACTTGGAAAAAGAAAAATGTGATCTTAGAAATAAATAATAAAGAGGCAAATGCATGTTTCACTTTCAGCTCAGTTTTAAATTTGTAGTTCCACAAAATATATTTTAAAAAAACGTGGGCTCTTCCTGTTTTCTCAATAAAAGCAAGTAAAAATATCACTAATGCAGAAACAGTACATTGAAAAGGCACAAAAAATATTTCCCTATTTCTTTAAGCCTGCCCTCAAGAACTCACATGAAAAAAATAACCAAACCAACAAGTAGAGGCTTCTTTTAGGCATTTTGACTTAAACATCTCTTTATTCCTTGTATTTTTAAAAACAGGGAACAAAATTGCTATGTGTGCATTTGTGACTTACACCTTAAAAAAAAAAAATCAATGGCAACTCTGGCAAAGGAACGAAGAATCACCTTTCAGGATTCTGCTAAGCTTATTGGCCTGATCCTTATTAAAAAAAAGCAAAACAAAAGCACAGATGTATAACACTAGAACTACCTAAGGTAGAAAGAGCCAGTCTCCAGTGACATCTATGAAAACGTCCTTTCACAAAAAGGAAATGTTTGCTCCCTCTTATCACTGATTTTAATAAGATTCATTGTCTGAGACAGCTATTCAGACAGAGCAGTTATGATCCCTTCAGACTTTCACTGACCTTCAGGGAATTATAAAAGGAGGAACAGATTTCAGTTGCTGAAAAGGAGGAGGGAGAAAGGCAAGCCCCCTCTCACAGAGTAAAGGTAAATACTTAACAGAAAAAGCTCTGATGTTATAAAAGAGTTCCTAACAGTAGGGAAGACGGCATCAAATCAACTGCTGTCATTTAAAATATTTCCTACAAAGGAGGAAATATGCTTTAGTGCAATGAGATATCCAGCAGCAGATTTTTCTGTAGCATACTCAAGAATTAATCTCTACATTCAACCATGCACTAGTACAGCTGAGTCAGCACCATTCTTTTAAATGACCTGATTCTGTAATCCCGTTATTAATATCATGGAAATGACTTTCCTCGTTGCTGTTTTGTGCTATCAATGAAAAGCCACAGAACCAGAATGCATTTGCTCTCACAGGTCTCCTCTAGGATTATTTGCATCAATACAAACTGAATTAATCATGGAGACATATGAATAATCACCACTCGCATGCTAGTGCCAGAGCTGTATCAGGAACTGTGGTTCATTTCTGCAAAATGTTGCATTTTATTTGTGTTATTGTCATCTGAACCATGCATATTTTATCATTCTCTATCAGGACGATATCTTGCAATCTACATTGTTATTCTTTTCTAATTTCTTGGCATATTAGATACACACTGTATGCTTTATGTTCCCTAATCAGCAAGCCTAAATTTTTAAGTGGCACATGCTTACACTTATGCATCTGCAGAGAGGAATTCACTACAAGAAATAAGAAATTATAATTTAACAGAGACCCCCTTTATTTTTGCAAGATGTCAACTCAACCTTTGATTTGTAGTGGTTTATATAGCTACAGCCTTTCACTGCAAAGCAGAGAGAGTCTACTAGGGTACCAGAGAATTGCTTTGATGGCCAGTGAAGTTTAACTCTTCTTTCTGAGCAGTGCTATAATTCAAGTGGGCTGCAAAGGTGAAGAGTAAAAAGCTTTAGAAAAAAAATACCCACAATAAAATTGACCAGTTCTAATCCAACTGAGTTTGTAACCAGTAGGTTCAAGATAATTTGCAGACCCTGTTTAGTAATATAGATTCTAAAGAATTCCACATTTGTAGCAACATATTAGTAAGTATTTTAAATGCAGAAAAGCTTCAAATAGCCAGAGTCAGAACTGGATAAACTTGCTGTACAATTTGTCAGCATATTTATTCTGCAAAATTAAGAAAAATACAATCCTTCACAAAACAAAAGCAACCCAAATTCTCATAATCAAGGGACATACTAGGAGCACACCAAACATTGTGATATACTGCTGAAAAAAATTAAGTGTCCCTCAAAAATAATGCTTTAACACAGAGGAAAGAGATGTAACAGGCACAACAATAGTGATAAAAACAGTCTTAACACATTTATACACAAAAGCGGGAGTCAAACAAATGACTTGTACTGAAAACAATCATAGAAAGATATGTTTGTGTCACTGGTACACATGATTGATGCAAGTTTTCATCTATGAAAGAAAGATATCATTATCAAAGAGAATTCAGAATAAATAGAGTGCCACATGGTTGCCATGGGTTCTGGAAGAAAGACAGGAGGTAGTAGCCCATGTCTTGTGCCATTAGTCATGCCCACCACTTTTCTGAGTCCTTCCGAATTCCAGGTCACCTGTGGCAGTGGTATTAGAACATAAGCACAATTTCCCAGAGACATGACATTTCATGATGCAAACATGCTCTAAGTAAAACTATGGAAATAATAAAAGGATTGCCATACCAGAAATAACAAAACAGGAACAGCAAAAAGCAACAATGTATTAAAAACATCCAACCAAAACAAACATTGACTTTCAGCGGAATAAATACATTCATCTTTGCCTGAAAGAAGGCAAGACCTATCATTTATGATACTTTCATGAAAGTACAACAGCCAATTTACACAAACATTACACTGGGCTATTTCCTCATTAATTTTCTTCTGAAACGCTTTTTCTTCTTTATATGTGGAAAATAATGCTTCAGAGAAGTCCACATGGGAGGGGATGGGGGATCAAGTGTTTAATCTTACCCTGTTACTGTACAGCTCCAGTTACCATAACAACTTGCTGTAGCTCTTTTCATAATAGGCTTACGGTAGCTTGTCCACAAAACCATTTTGTGACTGGAGCTACTGTTACTATACTATTTCACATCCATGCAGCCTCTCTGTTGCCAAGAGTCAAATCTATTTCATTTTAAGTGTAAATGTGATTCACAATATTTTGAGATTTCATGGCTAGAAAAGTCAGATTAAAGGAAGCGTTAGTATCACACTGCTTATCACTCAATATGGCACTACATTCATCATTTAAAAAAAAAAAAATTAATCAGCCTTTACCCTTCTGGTTCTCATGAAATGCTTCAGTATTTTACTGGGCTTCTAACAGGAAATAGTATTTTAAATACACATGTGAATTTGTAGCTGTATTTTCAGTCATCTCACCAGTTCATTTACACCAAATCAGTATTCTGTAGTCCATTTTTTTTTCTATTTTTTAAAATTTAATTTTACTTAAGCCAGCACTACATTGCAAACCTTTTTCAGGTCTTTTGTTTATTGCTGTTCTTGAAGAATGTACTGCAGTTATGGAGCATGATTGTGAAATGTGCTACATCTTGTCAGTAAAGTTGGAAACTCTGTGCTCAATTTGGGGCTCAAATATTTTTTTGAGCTTCACAATACAGACATTCTTTCATGTCAGTAATTATTAAATATCAGTTTCCCTCAGCCTAATTTTGGTAGAAAGTGTTTGTACAAAAGCTAAAATAAGGTTTGATGACAAAGTATTAGGTTTAAAAGGAGGATCCTCAAAATATGCTTTACATATTTTGAGCTCTAATAATTCTTTAATGAAATTATTCTGTCTTTTCAAGGTGATAATTCACAGTGCCTCAATGCAAGGGAAATTGCGTACATCCTACCTAGCCTATTTGGCATTTCCAGTGGAGTACATTGGAGAAAAGTGCTCGGAAAATGCAACTCTCAAATGTTCTGGATCACTAAAGACATTTTCTACATGTTGGGGAAGAGAAAAAAAATTAAACTGGAAGCTCCAGAATTTTCTCTCCTAAAAGAAAGAATAAGCCTTTTTCTCCACAGGACAAATCTAAATGCAGGCAGCTTCAATTTTTTTTCTCTGCAGAAAGTCTTAAAACATCCTTTAAAGCAGGTCATGAACTTTGTACCTATAGCTGGCAGTCAGAATCCATCCACATTTCCCCAAAAATTTTCTTGCTGAGCCCTTTGAAGCAGACTGTGTTCCTGTCCTCCTGTCCTCCATGTGGTTTTGGGGCAACAAGACTAACAAACCCTTACCAACAACAGACATCTGCCATTAGCTCCAAGACCCAACAGCATCTTCAATAACTATGACAAGATCCGCATGAAAGCCTCTGACCTGGATGGTGCCCACTTCCCCATGCAAGGGAACTCTCAAACATTCACCAAAATGCATATGCATGTGGGAACCAGTATGAAGGTGGGCAGTGGTCCTGACTTGCACAGATGCAAGATATCCACAGTTCCACTTTATTTCCATTTTCTGCACTCTCCAAGATATTTTACATTGTCAGCTGTTATAACAAAATTAGAGTCTATTTGCAGGATTTTTGTAATTTCTTTGTTTCCTTATTAAAGGCATTTCTGAATCAAAACCTTGCTCCACTAAAGTTTGTTTCTAAATCATTTGTATCTGCAAAGTTCTTTGAGGTCTTCAGATTTGAGGTGTGTTATTTTATGAGGCTTGATGTTTAAAGCAATCCTAAATCAAAGTAAACAACTTGACATGTTTGGACTTAATTTGATGTGTAAAGACCATTATCATCTATTTAGAAATCTCTCAATTGTAAGCATTTAAAAAATATCACTAAGGGAAAAAAAAAAGTATATTTTTATACACTGCAGATAAGTCATTAACTAGCACAGTATCTATCCTTAAATAGGCATAGAATTATGCCTCTTAAATTAATAAGGGATAAAGAGCAGCAAGAATTTTTGCATGTAGGCATCCTAAATCATTATAGTCTAATTGATTAGCATAAATGGGAAGCCAACAAACACTACTTCACCAATGTCAGCTCAGGTCTGACATCAGTAAAGTCCCTACTGCACACTTACAAAGGACAGGTAAGTACACTGAGCAGATTTTTATTCCAGACCCATTAAAATGCTGGCGATTACATTGTCAAATACAACCAGCAAAGTGAATGTGAAAAGCAACTATTTTCAACTTAAATATTACAATGACGAAACAAAACAGCAATATCAAATTCTTGGAAATTCATTAATCTGTACAACATGGTCCAGCTCAATGGAAATGCAAATTCCATGCATAACTAAACAGCTTCTGTGGGGGGAAAGACAATGTAAAAGACAAAGAAGAGGTAATAAAATATCAGTACAAAATGAAGGTTACTAGAGTCTCACAGTTCTAGTTACCTCCATGGTCAAATTAACAGTTTTTTATTGTATACAAACTAATGTCTTGTTTCTATTAAAAGACATGGTAATCACTAGCCACTAGACAGTCTATTTAGATGATAAACATTCATTTAAGAGCACACTGCAAAAAACAAGGCCATTGTCCAAGCTGCTTTGTAAGAGACAGCCTGAGCACAACTTACAGGCAGGTTGAGAAGGAATCCCCCCAAGACTTCAGTGCAAGTGCAATATTTGAAAAAAATATAGGCAGTGTGAGATTCCAACACAAGGAATGGCAGAAGCCCAGGAGAATTTTAGTTAGCAAGAGTTTTAGAAGGTTTGGAAATATGCAAACACAGAAACGGCTCCCTGTCCAATAAAGCTAAACTTTCATATATCTGTCATAAATACATGAACAGGACAGTGCTAGAGAAATGCTTGCACCATTTCAAAGAGGCGTTCATATCCTGAGATGCTGTAACAACATCTACAAAAGACACAAAGAACCAGGTGCAAAGCCGCATTCAAGGATACATGCAAAGTCTGCTCCATTGTCATAATGTGAAAAATGCGTCTGGCCAAGTGAGCTTATCCTTTATGCTCTTCTAAACACAGACTTCATGCTGTATTTCTTAACAAGCAGCTGGATGTTGCACCAATTCATAATACCCTGAGTAGCACCACTTGCAAATTACTTCCAAGGAAATGAGTACTTAGGAATTTGTCAGAGTCTTGATTAGATGGTGAAATGAGTCAGTGTTAGAACTGCAACAGACTTTGATCAGTATAAAAATGGCTTGTTTGAACATCTGAAATCATTAGCAAGGTGCAAATGGGAGTGATATAATATACTGTTGAGAGCAATTAGATTGGCGTTCAGTTTGTAGTGTCTATTGAGTACATTATTTTTATCTGGTTTAGAAACATTATAATACTTGCATAATAGTCTCCTTGAACATTATTATAGATGCATTTTCAGTAATATTCATACACGTGAAAGCAGCAGTAAAAATAGTATTTGCTCATAACTTGATCTTTCTCTGAGAGAAAGCTGAAGATTTCAGTGGATCAAATACTTACTCTGCCTTCCAAGCTCTTTAGACACTTATCCAACGATCTACTAAAGCAATCATTGCAGGTGGAAATGAAACCTTAAGACCTAAATCTACAAGGTATTTAGATTGAATTTCTTTAGAAAAATTCAGCTACACATATTAAATAGAATGCAACTGTCTTAGAAAATACCATTAATCTGGAAGCTATACCACCAGTTTCTCCCAAAGTTTATAGTATTACTTTTAAAATAAAACCAAGTAAAATGAACATGCTCCAAAGAGATTCCATTCAGAAAATAACCAAAGTTACAGAGTTCTCTGTTTATCAAATTATTTTCATATTTTCTACATGAAATCATGATGGCTGCCTCCCTGCCCTCTTCCCAGCAGTCCTGCCTACTTCTCCAATAACGAAAATATAAAGCTCCCTTAAGTCACCTTGCAGTAAAGAACAGTTGGGAAATATAGCTGTTTTAATGATAGCCTGTAGAAAAATAAACACATTGACTGTAGTAGTCTGAAAATCTAGATACCTAGCTCAAGAAATGACCCACTGACAAAACAATAGCGTTTTAAAAATCTCATTGTTTCACATAGCTTGATATCTTTCATTAGAGTAGATCACATTGAAGGCCTGATCCAAACCATTTCAAACTTCAACAGTGGTCTTCCCATAGATACTAAGCAGTTTTGGATCAGACACTCATTTAAATATACTCATAGACAGAAATTCTGCAACAGTAAAGGAAGTTACTAATCCAAAACACACAGTTCATTTGAACACCTCTTAAGTCTCTTTCTTACTTGGGCACTGATGTGATACTTGTCACTGTACTATTCCTAGTTAAAAAGCTACAGCTTCCTTCAAGGCAGCATCAGGAGTTCATACTGATTCCACTAGCCTGTTCTGCCATGGCTCTGAATTGGGATTCATCCCAAATCAGAGGACAGTTACCTGTTCCTCAAGGTCCTATTCCAGGTTCCACAAGCAGGTTTTGTTGTTTCTATGGCAGCACTGACATAGGATTCTGCTTTGACATATTAACCAGAGCACCCAGAGCTCTGCTAACAGGTCAGAGGAAAAAAAGCATGTAGACAGTAACCTTCACTAATGTTGCAAAAGCTCCTCATCTCCCAGATAATTTATGCCTTTTACAACTAAATCCTTAGAACAAACATATTAACTATATACAGAATAAGTTTCAAATAAACGATGCATTCTGCCCTGATGCGAAGTTTTCACTCAGGAGCTTGAATTTTTGTTGTCAGGCAGATCAAAAACTACTCTTCTCCTCATTAACACTCCACAGCTATCAAACTATTATTTCTCATTCAAATCCTGCCTAAAAACTCAGCTTGCTTAAACACATGATTGTGGGGGACTGGGTCCATCAAATTCTACTAAGGTTCATTCATTCTGCTTTTTTGGTCAGATACTTTATAAGCTACACAGCACAATCTTTGTTTTGTGTTTTGTAAAGCACAGAGTACAGCAATAATCAGTAGAAGTGGTAATAAAAGTAATAAAGAGTCAAGATAACCAGAAAAAGAAGTTTGCCCAGCATCATAGGTATCTCCAATATTTTTTGTCATTGGTTTTTCCAACTAGAGGACATGGCAACACGGAGGGCAGAGCAAAGCAAGGCAATCCAGGTCATGAGTTACCTCTAGTTCCTGCAAGGCAGCCAAGAACAACAAGATTAAATGGAATCACCCCAAAACATTTCAACTATGAATTACTTTACTGAAGCAAAGCATTTGGTTTTGACCATGCAAAATACAGAACTGTGTAAATTAAAAATTTTCTGTAGAAAACTGGCAATATTCAAAAGGTACTAAGAATCACATTTTTCTTCTGCAAATGACCAGATGGAAAATAAACCAAGTTTTTAACCTAAACGGTTTGGTTTGGAGACAGGCGAGTTTTTAATATTATCTTATTTTAAATAATCAGTCTTTCAAAAATGTCAGGTCACTTAGAGACAGTAAAAGAAAAAAACAAAACAAAACAAAACACTTATTTCTGCCTTGTTGGTAATCAAATAAAAGCCAACAACAGTGAAAGCAAGATGATTTCAAAGAGAGAGACTTATAAAGAGAAGATCCCAGAGGACCTTACTAACAGATGTGGATAGTATATTACACCATTGTTAGCAGGCAAAACTATTCTCTTTGCTTGTAAATTAAGTTAATGTGTTACTATCAATACTAAGGGATTTGAATAATAAAACAGATTTCATTTACCAGCATATTTCTGTACTTGGTGAGGATTGAGTCCCTGATACCAGCATGCATCCTGCAGAGTATTAACTACTTACAAGTGATTTCCCTGTTCATCTACATCTACTGCTCACAGGACATCAAGGTGGGAGCAGGGGACGGAGGGGCAGCTGGCATGGGTGGCAGCAATAATGTTTCTGACAGGCCCCCAACTGAACCCACACACAGGTTCCCAATACCCCACACTCACCCATGCAACAGGGCTAAGAGACAAGCAAAATTAGGGCAGTTCTTAAAGCAGTCAGTTGAAAATATCTCTAGGACTTATCTGAATAGACAGTGCCGAAATAAGGACTATTAACAAGTACACAAGTGGCGAGGAGGAGTTGTCAAGGGTCTCAAGTCTGACCCTGTTCATTTTCTCCAGTTTGACCCTCCATGGGCCTTGCCAGTGGTATCTCCTTGCATTTGGGTAGGGACCCTCTACCCTTTATATCCATCTGCCTCTGAGTGGCTCCACAAAGAACCTGTCTGTATCAGATCCAAGTGATGCAAACCAGGTCAGGAGGCTCCTGAGTAGAAAAAGAAGCTTTTCCCCCACTTCTACAGCAAGAAAAAGTAAACATGTATAATTAGTTAATTTAGATCCTGTAATGAACATTGGTTTATATTCTGACATTAAATTATGTAAGAATCATTTAAAACCTGGAAGGCAAATTGTTGTTGGGGCAAACAGCTGATTTCAGTGACATTCAGCTTGTTTATGCAAGCAGCAAATTTGGTCTGTGTGTATTTTTTGCTCAATGCTTCTGTCAAACAATGCAAAGTAAACAATGTTTGGTTTCAACTCACTCTGGGCAGATCAACTATTTGCACCCAGGACTTTTTTCTTTGCCCACTTGTTTGAATTTTCCCCCTACCCGGGATTTGATGTACCTTTGCAACAGCTGCAAAACACATTTCATGCCAAGGAGCAATTTGCAGGCACAGCACTACACATTTCAGAGCATTGCTAGTTATTCATACAGTACTACTTTGGCAGCTTTTCGAAATATAATACCATAGAACTGTCGTCTCTCACAGTAACAAGTACTTTCATAAATTTGTCTTCTCTGCAAAAATAATTTATAATTTTTTAACACAACAGAGAATTCATTCTAGCAACACAGAAATTTAAAATCCGATAGTTTGCTTTTAATAGTGCTAATTCTAAAGCAGTCTTAATGAAAGCTATCATGACCTGTGTGTACAAAACACCTTTTGCAGATAACAGAAAGGAGGCAACAAAACAAAGCAAAAACAAACAAAAAAAACCCAACAAAACCAACAACACCCACCAAAAAAACCCCTACACCTTACATTCCCCACTGCATGCTTCAGCTGAGCTACCTTCCCCCAGGGAAAGAATGCAATGCCTTATAAATCATATGCATGCTGTGAAAGCAAAGCCTCATCACTCTGTTCCTGCTTTTTCTGTACAAAATGTACAAACAAGTACTTTTAATTTGGTTAATAATTCCCCATAAGAAAAAGGTTCTGTTAGGCATAGGTACTATGTCCTTCATTTTCTTGAAACTCCTAAAACAAGGAAGATTCTGAACTTTGTAATTTATAAGTGATTTCACCATAAATATATGTTTTGGGTTTGTTTTTTTAAAACAAAACAAAACAAAACAAACAAACCACCACAACCTTGTATTTATACTTTCTTTTTTTACTGGTAATGCTGCTGCTAATAAATCTGTTCATAGTAGCTTTCCTCAATGAAAAGAATTTCAATCACAGGCTAGCTACTGCGGTATGAAAGGATGACTTAGTTTAGTTGCCTTTTAAGACACAAATGTATTTCCTACAAAGCTGTCCAAGGACAGTTTCAACACAGAATTCAAATTCCATTGATATTCTACTATTAGTAATCCATTCCTACAGGACTGGATTACCACAGGGCACCACTTCCAGCCTTCTATCTTTCCTCTGTTCAGCAGGTACATCACTGCTTGCTTTCTTTTTGTCTCACATCACAGGCAGACTTAGACATCACCCTGAGCTACATTTTCACTGGAGAAATTAGACATCCAAATCCCAAATTCTGGAATACATCCATCTCTACTCACCAAATCCTCACCACCTCATCCACCTTGTCAAAAACTCATCTCCTCAAACTTTAAGGCATCTGAATATTCTGGCTTCTAAGAAAATACTAACTCATCCCTGGGGCTGGGCTGAAGGCACATCCAGGAGAACCTCCTGAGAAGAGCTACCTTCAGCAATTTTCAGCTTGCCAGCACAGGTCCCCTCTGTCCTGGAAGGTGGGTCAGCCCTGCCTGTCCAGGAAGGGATGTCTGCTCCAGCCCCAGAACCTCTTTGGGAAACAGACTACAGGCAAACAGCTGCCAATTCACTCCTATGCTCCTGCCCTTTCATGCACGATCCCCAGCTGACAAGCAATTTGATATTCAGCTGGCAGCAAGCATCTTATTCTCTCAGAGAAAGTAAACTAATTGCCTTCATTATTGTTTCTCATTTCATTTGTGCTTTGTGCCATTTGGCTTTTTTGATCATTCATCTTAAATATACAGAGACTTCAACCCATTTAGATTTATCAGCGTTATATTCTGCAGGTTATTACTCTTTCTAGAAAGTAAGATTTTTTTATATTTTGATAGTGTTTGGATAAGCAAGGAGTCAGTGTCTCCCTCTGCACCTTATTTACTTTTCCTCTCCTTTCACATATCAGCTAATAAAAAAATATGGACGTAAAGCGTAAGAAAATCTTACAAGATAAGAGTGACTGCAGAAACATACAGAGACGTTAAACACCATCACCTAGCAAATCAATAGCAAAGTCAAAAAAACTTCCAAACTCTTGATCTAAATCCTAGACAGTCTCAAAAAAGTATTTTATTTCTAACATCTCCTTGGTTTCTGTTATGACATATTTCTCATTTCAGTTGCTTGAAATACTTTCAACAGTGAAAAAAAATAAATTTAAAAATCTGATGAGCTCTCCTTTATTTTCCTGGTTTAGTTTTAAATTAAAAAGAAGAATCTATCATCATCCCCAAATCCTATATTTCAAAATTAGGCTTTGATTAAAAAATGAGAGATTAAATGGATAGCAGAAAGTGGAAACATTTTTTTGTTTAAAATGAGGCCATTTTTATTAAAAACAGAAGGAAAAATCTCTACAAGTATTTCTGAACTGTAACTTGCTAAAGATAGCTAGATATAAAATATAAACATCTGATTTCAGTTTGGTGTACAGAATAATAAATACGTAAGAACAATAGACAAAACCTAAAGATTTGGATTTAGGATCTTCTAATGTTGAAAACTTCCCTTAGAAATATTTTTTGGCTAATTATTTGATAGATGAAAGCAATACATATACCCAAAATGATCAGAATAGGTAGTACAGCAACTAGGTAGCCTTCAAGTTGTCATTTAAGAGACTCGAGATAGCAAAAAATATAGCCAGCAAGACAGATGGATGTATAATTTATTTCCAGTCTCTCTTCTCATGTTAAAGCCTATTTTTCTGTCATAGCAGCAACATTCATTATATCTGAAGCAGTGAAACAATGAAAACATCATCGTGTTCTAATTGGCCTGGGGGATGATGGCATTAGGGCATGTCAGTTCTTTCAGAGGAAGATTGTGGCTTATTCCTTCACTGATCCCCAACCAGAAAAACCTCTGCAGCTGAGAGCTCCTACACCTTTGTTATAGCTATTATTCTATCCCATCAGGCTTCAATATCGTAAAACACACTAAGCAAACTCAAGCCACCCAGCCCTACTGCATTCCACTATGGCTTGTAACAAATTGTGAAGTTTAATGGGCAATTACAGTTAAATCATTTTGTGATGAAACTTTTATTGAGAGGCACCATAGGAACAAAACAGCAGCATCATTCAATTTGTTTGCTCACTAAAGATACATTGTTGATCAGTATTTTTCAAATCAAGGCCTTCTACTGTCGTCCCTTGTAAGAGACAGAGGACATTTCTTTAACCTCATTAAGTTCATAACAAAGACCAGAAGGAATACTGTCTTCAGTTTTCAAAAGATGACATATGGTGTGTTCCACAGGATTGTCAGAACTAATCTCTGAAATCTTCACCTTAAATTGGCTGACAACTGTGCTAAGCTAAATTTATTTTTGTATTAACCCTTAGGAATACAAGCACTTTGCAGATTGCCAGCAAATAGTAAAACTAGTAACCTTTACAATTCCATTTTGCTGTTCATCTGAAAGCCTCAAGGCAGTATATATGTGCCAATCTTCAGAACATCCAGTAGGAGAGATATTAAAGCAAGTTTAAAGATAGAAACATAGAGTAACAAACAGAATAAATTAGAAAGCAAGATAAGACTGCAATTCAAGGACAAAGCTACAGAGCTAACATCCCAAGTCCTAGCTCATAACTGCAGACAGTCTTACCATTAAAGAAAGTTTTTCCTCTACATTTGCCAGACCTACCATAATATCAGCATTAGCCAGTTTGAAAATTACCATTTTCACATTCACAGAGAATCATCACTCAACTCCAGTCTTGTTAGCTTTTTAAAAGCTGTTCTGGTTAGGACCCAACAACTCCATTCATGTACATCAAGAATTTGATGAAACCTGAGAGACTTCAGCCTCGCTAGAGAATCAAATTTCTATTGTCCTGAGCAAGGTCTTTAAAGTGGGATGTTCAAAGATATTAAGCAACTTGTTTCCCCTGCCGACCCCACCCCAATCTATAAATGTATAAAACAGAATTTGTGAAGAACAGAATGACATGAGGAAAGCTGATTAAACACTAAAACCCTCGGTTATTTGCAGTCAGCAATCATGTACACAGGACAGGACTTCAGTAAGGGGAAAGTTTTTCCATCAAATGTAGAGTCACCAGGTAAAAATCCTCATTCCATCATTTCAGATGGCCTGTTCTAGCTTTTACTTTAGCATTACTCTGTATAGCATGGGAGGCTATCTAAAAAGATCAATAAGATCAGTGAACACTAGCAAAATTAGTTTTAACAACAGATCCAGATATATTTCTCAGTAACTAGACAATGTAGGCATTCTTTGCCTTAGTAACAAAGAAAAGGAAAGCTTACATCTCCAGAAATCATTTCCCTTCAATGATTTCTTGATCAGACACAGAAGCTTCCCCCAACTTCATCTGGAGAAGTTGCCTTAACCTTTCCTGGATTTTCTTTGCACTAAGGCTTATCAGAACATACCACTATTCCAAGGTGAGGTATTTTTCTCATAAAACATTTGACTAGAAGAACAGAAAAGCCTTTTCGAAGTGAAGAATATCTCTTGTCCTCAAGATTTTTTTGTCCCCTCAACTATAAGTTGGAGACTCCTACGTATTGTCTCTAAACCTAGCTCCTCACAGCTTCTTTCCAGCTCTATTTCTATAAATAGCTATGACCCATACTTGGTTTTGATCTGCACATTAATTGTGCTTGATTGTAGTGTTAGAAATCACCATCCCTCTGTGTATAGCTTTTTTCTTTATCTGACTACTGTTTACTATGGCTAACAAAAATTTGCCTCTGCATTCTCCCCAAGCTGTGAATGCGGTTATTTTGTCATAAAACAAAGATCATTTAAGAGAGAATCTCAGACTCAACAAAAAGTATAGGCAAATAGTATCGGCATTCATTGCACGAACAAAAACAACAACAACAAAAAAATCTTCAGCTGTTTTTGTTCAGGCAGCAACATCAACTTACAGTCTTTGGGAGACATCGCTCAGATTCTCCGTGAATAGAGAGTTTTCAGAACCAGAGACTCTGTCATGCACCAATAATTAAGCTTGCAGGCTCCTGTAGGCAGAGAGGAAGAAACAAAGAAAACATTCAAGTCCCTTTTATATCACATACGCATAATACACAAGTGCAGGAGCAAAAATAACACCAATATAAACCCTTCATCTAGCAGCTCATCACCTCCATTGGAACTGCTAAAGCAAAGACTTTGTGTCAGCTTCATATTGATCGCAGATGGAAATCAGTTAACCATTCTCCCCTCACAAAGATTCTCACCATGGAACAAGTATCTTTGTGATATAAAAGCTACTTGCTCAACATCAGAAAAGAAGCTTTAGCTTCAGCAGTTCTGAAAATTAGGCCACTAACTCCACTATGCCACAGCTTATATATTCAAAAATCACAGCATCCAAAGGAAATAGAAACGCCTATCTACTGTTCAAAAGTATACCTGTTGATCTTAACCAGGGAGGGGGGAGCCACTGTACAGACATAATAGCATAGCTCTCTCTAGATTTTTTTGTAAAATTCATTTCAATTATTCCCTAAAAATTAATGGTGACCTTTTGTAATAGGCCAGTATCTATAGACTTTCGTGCAGAGCTCTGCAGAGCTCTTCTTGAACAAAACACAGATGTTACTGCTGAAATTCACATCATCAGAAGACAAAGTATACCACCTGAGAATACTGTAAGGTTGTAAGGTCAGACAAGCACAAATGACCTATAATTAATATCATTGCACTAACAAGCATATTCATGTGTGTATTTATGTGTATAACTAATTGTCCATAATGCTTATATCATGCACAATATTAATTTACATATAAAAGTATATGTAATATAAATTATTCTCTCCTGTAATGATAATGGTTTCCAGTCAGATCTCATACAGTAAAAGCTTATGCCTGTGCCAAAGCATGTATAAGCACTTCTATACCACCTTTTATCAGTGAAGCATCTGGGAGCTGACAGGCCCCAGGTTCTCAAGGGTCTAACTCCAAGCTTGTTTTACATCAGCTATATTGACAAAAGTGTTTCACTTATAAACCAAAATATTGACCTTCGCAGGGCAACAAAACCTCTACTCTCTACTCCCATTTCCAAGTACAGGCAGAAATAGTCCTCTCTGTAGCAGGTTCACACAAAGGTACTCCAGTCCATTTCAAGTGAAATACATATTTTTTCAAGCAAAGGAGTGAAACACCAAAGGTAAGGGAAACAATTACTGCTGGCCTTCAGGAAGATGATGTCTACTACATGAAGCAACATAGATGGTCAGGGTCGGGCAACCTCCAAAAAGTACCAAGAGCAGTAAGATACTGTTTCAACAGTATATGTAGACCCTGTCTTACACAATGTTTCCCACTGGCTTCTTTGGTCCTATTGGTTTTGCAGTGCAAGTCTACTGGCTACAATCTGATAGGCTCAGACTCCCAAAATGTGTTCATCCCTGTCTCTTTAGGTGGAGAAGCAGCTCTCAAACAACAGCACACTTTTGTACGAACATTGACCTGCTGGAAATGGACATAGCCCAGCACAAAGAGACACTCTCACCCCTCCTCACCACATTTCCACACTTCAGTGTTTTAGCAAAAGGTTCATCTTCCTGAATACAACATATTTAGAATTCTCCTTGATGACTGCAGAACAAGACCCCGTGCACACCTGCTGGCTTCTCTTGACTTTCATTTCAGCAAGACTTTAACTAAATCCTATCATTTAAATAATGATGACATTAACATGAACATTTGCCACTACTGTGTGGCTTACTCTTCTTTACCCCTATCAGATCCATTTAATTTATAGCATCTCTGAGATAAGAACTAATTACCACTTTGTATTTGCACTCCAACATGATTGAGCTCTACTTATGAGCATTTAAGATAATAATTGCATACTTGTATAAATTGTCACAGAGACGAGTAAAGCACAACTACTTTTTTTAGCGCATGTAAAAATCTCACTTTGCTGTTATTTGGAAAATAAGATATAGCATTGAGGACACTAGAAATTTGCAAAAAAAAATTACATTTTTATACATATACATTGAAGTCTCTGTCTAAACTTCAGGACCTAGAATAAAATTTTCATTCTCAAGTCTGTTCCTATCTCAATCAACTCTTTAGTGATGGCAGAAAACAATTCAATGAAGCTCATTAAGTAGCCATCCTTGATTTTCTGACTGACATTCCATGCAATTTTTGTTATTTATTTTCCACCATTTGGGGATGAATTAGCTTAACATTTGCAAGATGTAGGCATTGAGTCTAAACTAGAAACTATCTGATGCGGTCTCAAATATCACACAAACACAACCAAGTCCCTAAAGTTTTTCTAGGGGAGCAGATTTTTTCATGGAAAATAAGTATAAATGTCAGTAGAACTACCATTTCACACAATACTCCATATAAACAATCGCATACATTAATGGGACACAAGCTTTCACAAAGTTCATGACAGAAACATTTCAGTGTTTGTGCATTAGTGTTTCAAATTCATTTCTACCAGCCTCACAGTAATTACTTATTGTGCTCTCCATCAGACTACAAACTCAGGCTCATATCAGGCTTGGCTGACTTAGTTTGGGGTTTTTCTCAAGCAAAGAACCTGAACAGAAGTGGATATTTTGATCAGCGTAAATACAAAACTATACAAAATGATCATGAGATAGTTAAGGGGATCTCAATTATTAAACTAACCTGCCTCAATAGTCCATGAGGAAGGAAAGCTGGGCTATCAAAATCAGCTGTAACTGTTTAACCCATATGAAACCCAACAATTCAGAACAGATCACGTAACTCACAGTGTGTGAGTACAGATGTGCAGTAACTACATAAGCTAGGCTCTACTGATATATATTTTGAAGGTCCAAAATCTAGTAGTTTTTGCAGCAATCGTTTAGAGGAAGGGAATTTAAACTATAGCTGAGCATCTTAGAGATGACAACTCAGAATTTGAGCAGCTTAATATATTATTGTACTAAACACTGGTATTTTCAGAGAACAGAAGAACATTTACTTAATTTCCTGAGATGTTGGAGTATAAGGTATTAAAATTGCATGGGAAAACATAACTGTGCCCCTTCGTGTGCATTAGTTACATCATCATATGACAGGTCTTGAACACACTACATGCTTTTCTGCCAGCTTAGTTTTCAGTTTATGAAACTTCACAGAATTTAGTTAACTCTGGGAATAATTCCATAATGAGAAGCACAAATGTGACAGATAAGAGGCAGCAAAGGGAGATGCACCATAGGCCAGCCCTATATGCCTACCGCTCATGAGTGCTGTTTGCCCATGATACCCTCCAACACCGCTCACAGGCAGAGGAAATTAAAAAGTTGAATTTAAGCTGAAGGGAAGAACAAAGTACAATATGCCTGCAGCACATGACTCATTCCGTATCACCACCCCCAGGCCAGCAATGTTGGGAAACATTGCCACAGGCAGTGTTTAATGCCATCTTTAATAGCTTAGCATAAGCTTTTTTTTTTTTTAATTGCTATGCTGAGNTAATTGCTATGCTGAGGATTTTTTTTTTTTTTCAATTAACAATAATAGAGCACAGTTCCCAGAACTCCAAAGATTCTTCCCAAATAACAAGGAGTAGTTGCAGGGACAGTCTCTAAGCGTTTCTAACACAAAATAAGGTAACTCGGGTGTCATCAGAAAAATTACATTGGCTGCAGTACTCTGCTCTGTCCTAATGTATTCCTCAGAAGGCACCTATTAAAGATATTGGGCAAATCTGTTCCCCATTCAGAGCCACATGACTAAATACCATTTAGATTAAGTCAAACCCAAAAGTAACTGATTCTTTGTGTTTTTAAAGATGCTAATTTTGAGGTACCACATGGATGAACAGAGTGCACAAAAGTCTGTCTCAGTACAGCACTAGAGTTCTCTTTGTAGACAAGCTGGATTTCCTTACTTCCCACAACTGAATAAAAAAACCCAAGAATTTTCAAACTAGACAAGAAGGTTTAAATGAATAAAAACTGTATCTGATAGTAATCAAAAGAGAAAAAAAAAAAACAAAAAAAAACACAACAAAAAATTTTAAGAGCATTTCAGTGTGTAAAGCAAGAAACAGTTTTCTTTGTTCCCTCCCTCTCCCCACCGGAGTATTTATACTCTTAGCACAAGGTGAAAAAGCAGTACCTTAAAACAGTAAGTAGGATGTAATTGCTTTAAAATATATTTCAATAGGGACTAGGTATGACTAGGATACCACTTCACCACAAGTGTTTTTGGTGTCCAAATTATTCGTCTACAGAAGAAGGGAGTCTTAACTGATTATTGCTTGACCTTTGTATGAGGTTAAAGAACATGTTAGAATCTTTTCCCACCCACATATTCTGTTCTTCCTATCATTGTTTTTCTGGTTATGACAACCGATAAAAACAAAGAACTTCAGATTAAACATCATTCCCAGTTATAGAAGTAACACTGTAAATATTGGGATCAGGATTAAGGCAATGAATACAGACTGGTAGTCCCAGATTTTCAAAGATAGTGCCTAGAAATCATGCGAACCTATGTAAGTATATTCTCATATGCAGAAATACGTACACAAGAGAGAGCAAAGATGATGCCTAAAATACCACCTGACTTACAGAAGTAACAGGATATGACCTTTAAAAAGGAAGAAACAAATTCTAAAAAAGTATGCATGACATTGTCTCTCCAAAGATACCTCCCTGTCGGTATAAGTTGTCACCCGTGCTGTACGTACACCCCTGCGCTATGCCACCAAGCACATATGCACGCTGCTTCAGGAGTTTCATGTGAGATGTGCAGACCCAAACAAACTAGAGATAACCACGCCAGGTAGGCTGCTTTTGGAGCTTACACCAGGCTGCTTTCAATCCCCCCAGCTTTTACCTTCCCCATTCCAGCAACTGTTATAAAGGGGGAAGAATGTAAAAGGAAAAAAACTCTGAGGTTCACAGAAGAAAATACAACAAATGAGCAAATCTAGGTCTGCAGAAGAGCAGGCAGAGCCTCATTGCCAGAAATGGAAGAGTCTGAGACAAGTTCAGCTATCCTACATAAGAAGAAAGATGGGCTTCTTTGCTGTCTAAAATACTTCCACTCCCATTACTACAAATAAATAGAGTATTTTAATAATCTGTTCAGACGAAGGGCACAGAAATTATTTTTGTAATCAGATCCTGAAACATTTGGGGATTTTTATCATGTTGATTCACGAAGTAACAAAGGCCTCTTCGTGTAAAACACAAGGTATTTACATGTATTAATCAGACATTAGGAATACTAAAAAAACTACTGAAATCCAGGCAAACATATTGGGCTACATCAAAAGAAGCTTAAAAATCTATTTCAACATGTAATGGAGAGTTTTAGCATATTGGACAAACCAAAAGTCCTATTCTTGTGCCGTTTCCAGGAAAAGAAAAACCCACAAATTACTTTCTGCAGCCAGAGAGTCTGCTCTGATAAGAGTTTTATGTGGTTAAGCATGACTTAAGATGGAACAGTCTTTTTTCCATATAATTTCCCATTTCTCTCCATTCTCCCTCCACTTCAGAAGTTAGTTTATAAGTGAGTAAAGAGAAGTAGTTTTTCCTTGAATAGGATTTTAAACATTCATAATTACAATTCTGTCAAGGAAGACCGCAAGCACAAGTGCCTCTCTCAATCAGGAAAAAGCTGTTGTGAAAAGTAAAATTTTAAAACTGTTTAGTTTTCAGATAGCATCTTCACAACAACTACAAAACAAACCAACAAAAAAAACCAAACCAAACCAAAACAAAAAACCACATACCAACCACCAAAGCAATTCCTGTAAAATGGATCCAGTTTCTTCAAAGATCTCCAATCCCCTGTTGATACAATAATCCTCTATTTTCATGATCCCTCAAGCTTCAAGTGTGTGTCACCTATAGAAACTCAACTTTGCTATTTTCAAACATTAATAATGTTCTGGTGTTAATCATTGTTCAGAAATAGATGACTGATGCATCTGCATCGATTTTGAAGTAGAAGGTTGAATCTTTACTAGCTGCAAGGTCATCTTCCTCTCCCAAACACCCAATACCTTACTGTGTCTAATGACACAGTTAAATGATCTCTTAACATCAGTCAAGGAATCACAGCTAGCACTTGTTTGTAAGTAACAGTAACTTGATTCCTCTCCACATTATAAAGATAGGAATATACCAGTTGTACCCTAAGACACTTGTTCATGATTTAACCCTGGAAGCTGCTTTTTTCAGCCTTACCTTCATTAAAAGAGCTGTAAATTGATAAACTCTGTCCCTATAAAATGAAACAAATCCTATTCTCAGTTCCCTTTACTTGTATTTTAATGAACAGTTCTGCTTTAAAGACACAGCTACCTGCATTCTTTTCTCCCTGAAAGAGAAAAACACTTCAGGACAAAAATACACAGGCAAAGCAGACATTTAGAGTCTAGGCAATACTGCGTGGGAGAAGAGGAGGCAAAATGAGCAGAGCAACTGTCTGATTCTCAGGAGTGCCTTAAATGAAGAAAAGACTTGTCAGATTTCCAGTGGCTGCAGGAGGAAGACCAGAATCTCTCCTCCTTCAAAATGTAAGGAGAGTTAATGTCCCAGAAACAGTACATTTTAAGGGCAAAGCTATAAGGTAAGTTTAGGCAGGGAACTGCTCAACTTTAAATTTATTTTTCTGCCTGTCAGCTGGTAATAAAATTTCCTTCAAAGGCTCTTTGTAGGTCTAAAATCATCAGACCTAGAGATCATTATATTGCATGTCTTAAAGTACTCTTATGCAACCACATATTTCTCACACCTCTTTTTCATCTGTGGGTCATACCACATATAATGTTAACATCATCCCCTAAAATGGCCTCTGCTTCTGTAAAGCATGCTTTTCACAGAAAATCCTTAAATTGAGAATACATTATATATAAAAAAAAAAAAAAACTGAAAACTCATTTCTCTCTTTTAATTGAAAGACAAAATATTTGACCTAATACTTTTCCTCAACTTTTCTCCGGGTTTTCTCGGTGAAACCACAGCAGCCACATTGGGCAGCTGGCTTGGGCTTCTGGAAACAGCCCTCAACGGGCTTTCCCCAGACAGTCTCCACAGCAACAAGGCGGCCTCGCCAAGGTGGGCAGGTGTAACCACAGCACATTGGTTTCAAGAGGGAAGGCAAACTGTTAACAATCACTGTGTTTGAGTAGTAAAACACCAAAATGCTGAAAGAAAATGAAGGGAACGTTGATAAAAAGCAAGGTCAAAGCACACAAACTGACATCTCAGAGAGAAAACAATTTTTCTTGATACGTGTTAATAAGGGTGGAATATATACAGATACTATTTGCAGCTCAGATAAATAAAATTGATAGCAATACTTGGTATAGTGGTGGGTGTAAAGGTTTCACTTATGCTTTCTCCACGATGAAATGCAAAGTCAAAAGCCTTTTGTAAGATAGCTTCGTAAAACACAAAGTCAAAAAGCCTTTTGTAAGATAGCTTCATTACCATTAAAAAGATGTAAAAGTATGACATTCTTCTAGTACAGAGAGAAGCTACAAAGGTAGTAACTCTCACCTCCTGAACATCACTTTATGTTACTTGATAGCAAACCCCTGTGGAAAACACTTTAAACAATATTAGCATAGAGCTTCCTACTTCACAGAGAACAGAATCTCCTCCTGGTGACTAGAGCAAGAAGAAAAATGATGTTGCAAAAAGGTGACCTCTGCATAGTTTTATAGAGAGGTGATAATATAAACCTATTCTCCCAAAATAGAACAGTACAAGAATTGCAGTTACAAGCTAAAAAGGATTAGTTCAGTTGCCCTATAGCAAGGAGAAAGCATTTTGTTTAAAATTAAGAAACTACAAATTAAGAAATATGACTACATTAAGCAGAATTCAGTCCTGTATGACCTTTCCCATTGACAACAGGGTATGAATAATCTATAGAAACACGAGTCTTGTCATATCAAGCAGGGCATAGCAGCATTAATGCTGAAGACCTTCAAGACTCCCTAATGATAAATGGTCATGTTGCAGTAGCACTAGTTAGCATTCAGAGTGCCAAAATCCCCTGAGAATCAAACATTCCCACAAATATATGTCACCAATTACAGTTTGGTAAAGTAAACAAAACAGATTTCTTACAAACAGATCGAGCAATTGAAGGCAGTCTTCAGTTTTATTCAGTAATCAGGCTGATTTATTTTTTTTAGAAGCCATAAGAGTACAAATTTATACCAGCTTTAGTCAATAAAAAGCTGCTTTTATAGTCTATAGAAATGCTAAACTCATAGGCTTCGAGGACTTATACATAAATAAAGTTGGGGCTCAAAAATAGAAAGTATTATTTCATTCTTATTTAAAAATATTTAAGAGTCTTTGAGCCAAGTTGACTGGCAGTTTTCTCATAAATTCAAGTATTCATATTTTCCCAAAACTTATACATTACAAATTTTTCTCATTTATACTTCCTTTTCAGAGTTGAGAAATTCTCAGCAGCATGAATTTCCTATCATTTTTTTTTCTAGAACAAAAGAGCTTTTCATGGAGATGTTGGGAGCAGCTCCACAAGCCCAGACAGGGCTCTTGGACTGGTAGGGACAGAAGATCACTAGTGAACACACGCACAAAAAGGACACCCTTTATGTTCACAAGCACACATGTATTCACAGATCCCCCAAAGTACTGGCACAGTTTGTCTGTCCCTCCAGCACCCCTGGGTCCCCATATCCTGAGCCATCTTATCTGACCCACAGATTCCCCTACGTGTTGGCTGGTTCTGCTTGAGGTTGCTACTGAATCTGCACACACCCCCCTGATCTGGGGGACACACACTCGCACCCACAGCATCTGGCACACAGGCCCCCCTGAGCCCCTCACTTGCCTCATTCAGTGGCTGGGACCTAGACCACTGCTCACTCTAGAGGATAGCAGAGAGACCCCACTGGCTCCAGTAGCTGACTCCACAGGCCAGGGATGCCCACACCACTCCTGTGACTCCAGCTGCCCCAAATCTTTTCACACCAGCACCCTAGCAGCTGGCACCTAGTCCCTGCATCACTGGCATAGACATAATGAGAGCACACATAGAGAGACCATTACAACAGGATTTAATGGGAACATCAGAGACTGTGCTGCCCAGGCATGGGGCTCAGTCAGACAAGGCTACTGACCAGCTCTGGTTTACATGTGACCACCCCTTTTCGCACCCCTTTCTGTCCACTCCGTCTTTGTCCCTCCCTGATCTCCTTTCCCTGCACATTCCCCCATCAGTTTGTGCAATACCATCAACCCTCTGCAGCATCTTAGACCCTCAGGTTTGCATCCTTATCAGCTGCAAAGCCCCAGTTTACCTGCAGTTTCCTGATAGTCCACTATTTTTTGTTTGTTTCTTGTCTTTTTCCCATTATGTTCGGCTGTCAGGTCTGTGTAGTTTGGTTACTGCTTCCCCCTTCTTTTCGTTACAAGGTCCCTGACCAGATAGTCCTCAAGTAGTAAATGTTCCCACATTCCCCACACCCTTTATCAGTTACTGTGACATACTCCTGTGTACTCTCGCATACACTTATAAACTTCTGACTGAAGTTAAGTGAAATCAAGTGAAAATGCACTTGAAATGTTCTATGGATAAATTGCCATGGGAGTTTTCCACCTTCTATTCTTGCTTCTGGTGTGCTCAGCCAAAGACTGTGTTCATACTCATGTCGAGAATTGATACTCCCTGCATTTACAAAGTGGTTCCATTTTATTTCAAAGAAATCTTCAGGGACAAGAGCTATACTCAGTGTGATAAAAGGGTACTTTCAACTCAAAATACAAGGCAGATTATACTGCAATAAGCCAATCTGAGAGGGGAAAAAAAAAAGTCTAGGTAGTCTGCAAAGCAAAGGCAAGCATTTAGTCAACAATTCTACTTTCTGTTGAGAAGGAGGGGAAAAAAATTAAAATTGCACTTCAACTTTGAGTAGAAATTTGCAAGCCAATGCTATAGCTGCTTCACTCTCTTTTTAAACCACTAAGCAAATAGAAAGTTTTTGGCAAAATATGGCCTAATTTTTAAATAATGCTTATTGTTTCTTTCCCTCATTTTCCAATAGTTACATCCTCAGTTAATTCTCTTCACCTTGCAGAGAAGAGCAACATGAGTCTCTGGAGTAGTGTAAAAGTACGCAATAGTGCTTAAAATTTCCACATCAACCCTGCCATATTATTTAGAACAAAAGGTAAGCATAGTGAGACAACTTTTACTAAATAGTTTTCATTTAGGAGTAGCAACAACATACTGGCCAAGGATGACCAGGGACCATAACAGCATAGGCAATGAAAACACATAGTGGACAAAAGAAGTGGCATCATTAAAGCTGGAGAAAGAAGAAAACCACATCTTTGGCAATTCTCTATTCCCCTCCAGAGCTCCCAAGAGAGTTTCTAGACTTCACATGTCTGATCTCGTGAAGATTCTAATTTAATTCTTCCTCCTGAAAGCATTCATTGCCTTTTTTTTTCCTGTAATCTAAAGTTCAGAAACACTGTCAGGAGACCACAAGAGATTATGCTTAAAATGCATTACACTGGGTAACAAAGAAATGATATGCAATGTTCTGAAACAAAATTATTTGAATTGGAGGATCTCAGGTAGAGGTTTTGTCGAAGTGTGAATCTAGGCAACCATCTAACAATCAGACCAGCTCAATCCTTCTACAATGCACCTGACAGAACCTATACTTGCTCAGCATACACATTTTTGCCTAAAAGACTTACTGCCTTGCAAATGTGTCTAAAGTGCCTCATCTCCCTGTTTAACATGCATTGTGTTAGAATTTAATTCCTTTATATGCAAAAAATTGGACATAACACTGTTGGAAATATTAACTCTTCCCCCCCCAACATCAAACCCTCATAGGAAATAAACATATGTGGCAGTTCATGCCACTCATAGAAAGTTCGTTCAAGTATCAGTGCTTCATAGCAATTATACTTTACAAAATATTCTTCAGCTTCTAATTGAGTCAGGCAATTTTTATGAAGAAAGGCACTATTTTTTCCCTCTCCTGAAAAAACACAGCTTATGAATTCTACCTGCTTACTGATAAATTTGACACTATTGGAAAAATAAGGCAGATGATTTAGGAAACAAGAATTATTCACACTTGGGAGGTATATACATCATTAACCATTTTTTGTTTCTTAATCTGTTCATGTACTGTAGACAGAACAATTCTGCCACCTAGAGTAAAATCCAGGACCAAGATAAAAATATTTTGGTGAATATGCACTATCTGCTTGGCTATTTCGAAATGGAAGGGATACCCTCTGTGGCAGATAATTAAATGCAAATATTATGTGTTTATTCATTTTTTTAATTGTGTTAGAAAATATTTAGTAGGTTTCTTCCTATCAAAATTAACATCATTGACAGAGAACTAGGTGAAATATATGATAAATACAGTTGAGATCATTTACATTTTTACTGTCCCTTTCATTACACACATCTCCAAGTATTTCTGAAAGCTCACAGACTAGTTATCCATTTCTCCACATAAATGGGATAGAATTCCCTTAACTAGTGTTTAAATTAGGAGTTGGGGGTGTTTTTTGATAAATCAGGAAATTGTAAGCAAATTTAAGAGAAAAAAATAGTTCCAGTTCACATACAGAAATATTTGGAAATGTGAGACATATATTTCCAAGTCAAAAACTGCTGACAGTTGATATGTAAAATACTGTCCATCAGATAGGAGGGGAAAAGTGAGGTAATAATAAGGCAAAGGAATTCCTTGCAAAAAGTTGATGATCTAATTTATATAAAACCTAGGATTTTAGCATGTTATTAGTATGAATTAGTGCATCTACCTCCAACTCTCCAGCTCACAAGGGTGCAGAACTGATGTGTCCTTGGATACGAATCTGTGGTTTTAAAGATTCAGATAAATTTAAAGCAATAAATCATCCTATTCCAAGGGCTGAAAGGGCACATGCTGAGCTCTTCCATGAGCAGTTATGTCAAGTACCAAATAACACATAATTTTTCCTCTAGTGACGGAAATACATTTGTCATCGTGGTAGATGGGATTTACTTCAAACTAAACAGACAAAAACATTTTCTTCCTTTAGGTTCTCTCTCAGACAGAGGAGAATGCCATATAGAGGGTATTTAAGGTTAATCCCTCAGCTCACTGAGTGCTGGTTGGAAAAGTACAGACATGAATTCCCTTCAGAGGCAGGTTCTGGATGTAACCTCCAGATCACAAAGTCCTTAAATTATTTGTTGCTAGAAGCCAGAAGGGTTTGCCAGATAAAACATCTGTCTTTTTTGCAGTTCTCTTCCTTAAACACCTGCTAGTCCTGGAGACTAGATATTGAGATAGCTGGACCTTGGCACAACCCATCATGGCCATCCTCATGTGGTTGTTTTTATGATAGGAAAAGCATCAAGAATGAGTTGTTGCTGGAATTAAAAATAGCCTGTGCTTATTGGCAATAATGTGTTGCACCGGATGCACATAGCGCACTTCATCTGAGGATCTAAGTGTTTTGCAAACATTAATTAAGCTCTGCACTGCTGTTATGATTCACAGAATGCTATTATCACACCCAAGGGATACAGGAAAGAAAGCCATTAAAGTATAGGGAAGCAAGCCCTTGAAAGCACAATCACCCTGGTTCCATTTCAGGGCACATCAACCTACACACATACCAGGAAAAAGAAAGTGAAGTCAAGGATTACTCAGAACAGAGGATTTCTCTTCTACATTATTTATGAAGCATAGATACTTTTTTCCCTAAGGCACTGGTTTCTTGACCATTCTTTCTTGTCTCTCGTGGGACTAAATATTATTAACATTTCCCTGTCCTATTATTATTTCTGTTTATTCTGATCTCTTCCTAACCCTGAGTACATCCACCTTTCTTTTCACATCTGTTAGTCTTGACCTACTTCCAATCATTCTTCCTTTGACTATCACATTTCCTCCAAACACCCTATCCCTCACATTCTTTCACTTGACATTCCTCCCTAGAACTCAGAGAACATTTTCCTTTCTCAGTACGGCACTGATCGTTTCTGAACTCCTGAGGAGCACATCGCTTTTTATTGATAAAAAACAGTAGTCCTCTCACTGCTAGCCCTTGTAAAAAGTCCCCAGCTCTCTTGTAGGCACCCATCAGGTATTGGAAGGCCACAGTAAGGTCTCCCCAGAGCCTTCTCTTCTCCAGGCACAACCACCCCAGCTCTGTCAGCCTGTCCTCATAGGAGAGGTGTTCCAGCCTCTGATCATCTTTGTGGCCCTCCTCTGGACCCACTCCCAACAGGTCCACATATCCCTTGCATTGGAGGCTCCAGAGCTGGACACATTACTCCAGCTAGGGTCTCACCAGAAAGGAGTAGAGGGGGACAATCACCTCCCTCAACCTGCTGGCCATACTTCTCTTGATGCGGCCCAGAATAAGGTTGGCTTTCTGGGCTGCTAACAACTCAAAGTCTTTCTTCTCAGGACTGCTCTCAGTCCCTCTGGATGGCATCCCTTTCCTCCAGCATTTTGACTGCACCACAAACTTTGGTGTCGTTGGCAAACTTGCCAAGGGTTCACATGATCCCACTGTCTATGTCACCAGCAAAGATGTCAAACAGCACCGGTCCCTGTACCAATCCTTGAGAAACACCACTTGTCACTAGTCTCAACTTGTGACATTGAGCTATTGACCACAAATCTTGAGTTCGACCATCCAGCCAATTCCTTTTCCCCTGAGTGGTCCATCCATCAAATCCATATTTCTCCAATTTAGAGACCAGAATGACAAATGGGATATTGTCAAATGCTTTGCACAGGTGCAGGTAGCTGACATCAGTTGCTCTTCCTTTATCCACCGATGTTGTGACACCATCGTAAAATACCACCAAATTGGTCAGGCAGGATGTGCCCTTGGTGAAGCCATGTTGGTTGGCATCACGTTCTCATTTTCCATATGCCTTAGCAGAGCCTTCATAAGGATCTACTCCATGATCTTGCCAGGCACAGAGGTGAGACTGACTGGCCTATAGTTGACCAGGTCTTCCTTTTTTTCCCCATTTTAAAACTGGGGGGGTCATGTTTCCCTTTTCCAGTCAAGGGGAACTTCACCAGACTGACCTTCCAAACATGATGGAAAGCAGCCTAGCAACTTCCAAACATGATGGAAAGCAGCCTAGCAACTTCATCCATCAGTTCCCACAGAACCCACAGATGGACCTTGTCTGGTACTATGGACTTGTACACCTTCAAGTTCTTTAGATGGCCTCAAACCTGATCTTCACTTAGAGTGGGCGGATATTCTGTGTCCAAATGCCCGCCTTGGCCTATTGTAACTTGAGCAGTGTGACTGGAGCCCTTGCCGGTGAAGAATGAGTCAAAAAAGTCATTGAGTACCTCAGCCTTCTCCATATCTCTCATGACCAGCTATTACCCTCTGGAAAGGACCCCATCTTCCTTAGCCCTGCTTTTATCACTGACATGCCTGTAGAGGTTTTTCCTTGTTACCATTAATGTCCCTGGCCAGATTTCATTCTATCTGGCCTTTAGTTTTCCTAGTCTGATCCCTGGCTGCTCAGACAACTTTCTTGTACTCCTCCCAGAACACCTGTCCTTGTTTATACTCTCTGTAAACCCTCTTTTGCATCTAAGTGTGTCCAGGAGCCCCTTGTTCATGAGTCAGCACTCTACTTAACCTTGAAACAAAGGTCAACAATCTTCCAGGATGCACTAGGAAGAGCCTTGCCAGCAGACAAAGGGAGACAGTACTTCCACTGTTGATACACACTGTAAGTGCTGTGACCAGTCCNAGTCATTGAGTACCTCAGCCTTCTCCATATCTCTCATGACCAGCTATTACCCTCTGGAAAGGACCCCATCTTCCTTAGCCCTGCTTTTATCACTGACATGCCTGTAGAGGTTTTTCCTTGTTACCATTAATGTCCCTGGCCAGATTTCATTCTATCTGGCCTTTAGTTTTCCTAGTCTGATCCCTGGCTGCTCAGACAACTTTCTTGTACTCCTCCCAGAACACCTGTCCTTGTTTATACTCTCTGTAAACCCTCTTTTGCATCTAAGTGTGTCCAGGAGCCCCTTGTTCATGAGTCAGCACTCTACTTAACCTTGAAACAAAGGTCAACAATCTTCCAGGATGCACTAGGAAGAGCCTTGCCAGCAGACAAAGGGAGACAGTACTTCCACTGTTGATACACACTGTAAGTGCTGTGACCAGTCCTGCACTCCCCAATACAAGAGAAAGATGGACAGATTTGAGCAGTTCCAGCACAGGGCCATGAAGATGACAGCAGCAGAGAAACATCTGAGGCATGGCTCAGAGAACTAAGATTGTTTAGGTTGGAGAAAAGAAGGTTCAGGGGGACCTTATCAATGTGTATCAATACCTGATGAGAGCAAGACTAAGCCAGACTCTTCACCATGGTACACAGCAAAAGGACACAAAATAATGGCCATAAATACAAATAGAAATTTCCATTAAAAAAAAAAAATACTGTTTTTACACTGAGGTTGATCACACACTAGTACCAGATACCCAGAGAACCACTGAGGAGTCTCCACCTGTGGAGATACTCAAAATCAAACTGAGCACAGTCCTGAGAAACTTGCTGTGAGTGACCCTGCCTTCAGTAGGCGTGTTAGATTAGACTGTATCCTGTGCTTCCTTCTGATCCATGATAGTTCCATGATACCACAATCCATGTTCTAATGACCAAATAAGGTGAAAATAAATGTAAAAACAAAACAAAACAAACAAACCAACCAACCACATAAAAAACCACACACACACCCCCAAAAAAAACCAAACCAACACAAATTATTTCTCCCCAGTACATTTCAAAGTCAACATATGGAAAGAGATCACTTACTGCAATCCACCAGCAAGATAAATCAGATTTACAGAACAGCTTGACTTGGAAAGGACCTTAAAAATCATCTAGTTCCAAATCCCCTACCATGGGCAGGGGCACCTTCCATTAGACCAGGTTGCTCAAAGCATCATCCAGCCTGATCATAAACACTTCCAGGGATGAGGCATCCACAACTTCTCTGGACAATCTCTTCCAGCATCTCACTTCCCTCATAGTAAACAGCTTCTTCCTAATGTCTAATCTTAATCTACCTTGCTCTAGTTTAAAACTCACCCTTGCTTAGAGGCATAGAAGTTGGGCGCATATTGAAGCTGACTTACTGGCTCAAATGCCATTCTCATGCACTTCAGGTCATCTGCTACTAGTCTGTGATCTTTCTCCACTTGGGCCCAGGGCATCTAATGCTGGCACTGGCCTCAGAGTGGTAGCAGTGTGATGGATTGAGGATCCCCCCATCAACTCTAGTTTAAAGCCCTCCTTCCTAAATTGGCAAGCCTACCACTGAAGATACTCTGCCCCTTCTCTGAGAAGTGCAACCCATCAGCTCCCAGGAGACCGGGTTTCTCAAAGTGAGTCTCGTTGTCTAAGTAACCAAAACCCTGGCTATGTCACCACTATCGTAAACATTTTCCAGATCTGACTGGCTCTTTCACGCCCCTTACCCTTGAACGGGATGATCAATAAGGCTACCTGCGCTTCAGAGTCCCTCACCGCTGCTCCCAATGCTTTGCAATCTTTCTTAGTAGTCTTCAGATTACTCTTGGCCGTATCACTGGTGCTCACATGAAACAGCAGCAGTGAATAGTAGTAGTCAGAGGGAGGTACAAGACATGGTAGTCTCAGTCACATCCTTGATAAGAGCTCCTGATAAGCAGCAGACCTCTCTATAGAGATTGAGTTGGGTCAGCAAATGGGTGCCTCTGTACATCTTAGAAGAGTCACCCACTACTATCAACCTTTGCTTTTTCCTTGTTGTGTTCTACACGGGGGGTCTGCGCCAGCCATGCCCGGAGCGACCAAAGCCTGCGCCCAGACGGAGTGGTTACCTTATCTGGTGCCTGATGAAGCCTGATTTTCTGCTTCAGCCTGTAGTGCTGAGAATCTGTTTTGCATGGGCACCTTGGGCTTTCAGGGAGGTTTCTTCTTTTTGCTGGTTCTTGTGTTTACCAGCTTCCCTTCCTTTACATTAAAGTCCTCTCTTTTCTTCTGCATGATCTGGTCGGGGAGTATTTGGTTGGTTTACCACAGGCTGTGGGTTCCTACAGCCTGCTCATGGATCCAGCCGCCTATCCCCTTTTCCACCTCCCTGATGCTACCCAGCCTTTTCATGGTCTCCTGCAGCTCAGCCCCGTTCTGCAGGGGATCCTCCACCTGGACACACCTTTCGCAGGCAGGTTCACCGCCTGCTCCCGGGGAAAGGCACCTCCCACAGCCTCTCCCCGCAGCAGCTCCGTCCGGGAGCAGGCTACGGCCACTCTCCGCTCTGCCCCGAGGGGAGGCCGGACAGGACCTTGCTCTCGTGCATTCGGGGCTACGGTAACTTCCCACCTCGCAGCGTGACGTCAGCGGAGAGACGCTCCTCCAAAGAGAGGCTTCCCCGCGCGCTCTTCCGCACCAGCCGCCGCCCCGCGCACGCTGGAGCTGCGGGTGCCCGCCGGATCTCTCGGCTCGGGCCCNACTGGGAGCTGCCGCTGCTTCGCTGCGTCCGCAGAGCGCCTTCGCCTGCCGCTCCCACGTGACGCAGCTTATTCGCTCAGCGCCCCCGAGGTGGGAGCGCACCCACCTTCACGACGTGGGATCGTCTCGGCGAGTGCCGGTTGTCGCCGTTGCGCCTCGTTCAGATCTGCCGCCGGTGGAGCTGCTCCGCCCAGGCCGCCTCCGCAGCCGGCCACAGGCTGCCGGCCCCCGGCACGGCCCAGCCGCATTCCCGGCTTCGGAAAGCCCCAAAAAGTCCTTGGCGGCCCTTTTCGCCGCGATTGCCTTCTCCGTGCGGAGTTGTCCGCACTGGAGCTGGTCTTCTCAGGCAGGAGGGTCATCTCACCCAGGGCAAGACCTCAGAATCCTTTTGAAACATTAAGTGGGCTTCCTGAGCGTGCTGGGTTCCAGTGAAGTCAAAAGCTGCAAAACTCTTTTTCAGGGAAACAAACACAAACTGCAGAAACAGGGACTACACTTAATCAGCATGTGTATGTTAAAAATTTCAACTAACGAGCAGCAATGACAGGAGAAGCTTGAGCATTCCTCTCTCCTATTTGTGCATGCTCCATTAATTTGTAGAGGTTTTTAGAATGACTAGCAACAAAGAGGTGACATACATGTAAGAGTTGAAAGCTGTTGAAAGTCTGTAAAGGTCCTGTACCACTTACGCTTCACATTCTCAGCACACTGCTGTTGTTTTAATTGCCTGCAGCATGTCGCTTCATGAAACTCCCTGTTTAAAATGAAGGTAGGTCAAAACGGCTTTTTGTGTTATACCTTGCCCTGGCT